>WFKH01010931.1:17439831-17525875 GCA_016163765.1 Magallana hongkongensis | reverse complement strand
CATCCCTCGTATCCGATTCCACATATCCTGTCGCACGGCAGTGTCCCGGATGCAAAACAGAATGCAGTTAGCAAACGCCTGCGCGCTGTCTCCAAAGCTTTGGATATGCAGGAGAACTATATCGACTGTATCTGGAGTGCTGTGAATAGTTTCGCCGATGGCGTAGAAAAAGCGGATAGTTCCTGCTGCGCGGAGAATAATGATGACAAAGAAGATCATAATATACAACTCGTCCTCCTCCCTCAGGTGATTGTGGCTTCGATCTCTGAAGCGCAAACGCTAAGAGGAAAAGTTCAGGTTTAGTTATTTGTCATTAAAAATATAACATAACATCTGTATGAATAATACAAAGTTTGGTAAGCTTTTAATCATTTCGATTCTGTATCATTATTACAAAGTTTAATTACAATACTTCTGCGTTCGAAATTCAGTTTTGTCGGTTTCTTTTTCTGATGATTAGTTCAAACTCCTCTTCATCTATGAATATTCACATTTTATTTATTATGATTTCTTTATTCTGTTTCAATATAATGCCAGACGTCGTCAGAGAAAATAGAATAAAGAACATTTGGCAGAATTTTTAAGTGGTTTTGTTTTGTTTTTGGCTTGGCAATTTTTTAAAACAAGAAAGTGTAAAATGTAATAAAAAATAACTTTAAAAAGGTACCTTTTTCCACATATATATCTTCATTACTATATAAAATGTCATGGTAAGAATATAGGTTAGGATTTCCCAGCCTTTTCCTGTTAATGTCATCCATAGAAATACGTCGGGTGTGAGTAGACACCCTTTAATCCAGCACCATGGTCCGGTGCTAGTGAAGAAGTCTTCTCCAAGAACGTCGTATGAGAGAGCTAGGACTGTTATACCCACTGTGGAAAGAGCAACAGCATTAGAGGTTAACGTTGCAATTTCAAATCGCGTGCGTTTTATAGACTAACTACATAGGATTCATAGTCATGCGTTGATCTAGAGGGGGTATGGAGGTTCCGGACCCTACCCCCCCCCCCTCAAATTTTTTTTTTAATTAACATAGTTAAATTTACTAAAGTAGGCAAACAAACAAAATTATTCCTCGAACCCACTTGGAATTTTTTGGATCCGCGCATGATAGGTTAATATACTAATAAGCAAAACCTATACCTGAACTTTATTTACTTTTTTCCCCAATCATGACAACAAACTTACGTGGTATTCCCCAAGAGACTAGATGGTAGATCACCCTGTTGCGGAGACTGGACCACTCTTGCTGGGTGATAAGAGTCATGAGAATATGAACCATGATGATAGACGTCCAGAAAAAGGAGGACAAGGATGAAAACGTTGTTACGAAGCTTTGTACCTCACAAACTGCATTTGTCGTAATACAAGTATTTTGCATTTGATGAAGATTTGTGAGATATTTCGTCTCATCTCTGAGAGCGTAGCGCGATGCTCCAACAAGGTTTCCTACCGCAGTCATTAAATCCGCTATTGTTAAGTACACCAGGAGCCGCCTCGTCTGGTTTTTGGCCACCGTAACTAGACAGTAAGTTATGAAAATAACCAATGCACCAATAATGGACAGAGAACTACTCACAAATGTACAGATTAGTACCGACGGTGGCAGCGGGACCCGGTCGGAGTCATCAGTTATGTTCGCCGAGCTAGAATTATTGGAAGACATGTTTGTAAAAAATGAAGTCAACTTTCGGTTTCGGTCGACGCGTTTAACTACTCTTCGGTCTACGAAAGCCGGTAGGCGACAGGCGGAAAGTAGTATATTTATATCTAACTCAGAGAAATAAAATATTTTAAAGCTTTTCTATTGTAACAACAACTACAATAACCTTTTGTTGACAGCAGACCCTGATAAAAAAAAGTTTCTTCCATGGGAGAAAAACTGGGGCTTTAAATATAGTATGCGTTGCATTTTTTAACAAGAGGATCTTGTGTCAAAAATATGTTTTATAGACGTAACTTTTCACAATTGTGTATGGTTCGAACGGAAGAAAACTCGTCTTGTGATAATAAATTTTGATAATAAATGATATATATAAATATAGTATGTTTCTCCTGTAAACTACGTTCGAAATAAACAAGAAATATTAAACTAGGTAAATAGTTGTTATTTATAATAAGTAAATGAATTTAATAATAACTAATAGAAATAAAATTTAAAATTAAAAAAAACTAATAATTATTGTAATGTTTAAAGTTGAAATGTTAAGAACACTGCAGAAGCAAACATGCAAAGAAAATAATTATTTGAATGTATCAAATTCCTAAGAAAAGTAAAAAAAAAAAAAAAGGCCACATAATTTAAATCTTAAGACAGAATACTGACACATATTTTAAAAATCATGCCTGTGTTTTCAAACATTGCTTTTCTATTGTTCACGATTGTCAGAAAATCTTGATGTCGTACGTACGATGTTGTCCTTCATGCTAAACTGGAGACCAGTTATGCAACAACAGTAGTGATTTGAATATAGATGCAATTTATTTATTTCCTCTTTTGAATATCCGATGTACATGTCTATTATACTGGTATACATGTAAATAACACAGTATGAAACTCTACCAACATACAAAAAATGTCAAATGAAAAATCTGGGTAAACATTCAATTATATTTATATATTACTGCTATACAAACGTGAAAATAAAATGTTTCGAACTCAAATACATCTGAAGTATTTTTTAAACATATAATATTATAAAAATATATTTCATTATTTTTCTTAACCAAGAGACAGTAACCGGGAAAAGATAAGCCTCTGTTGTAAGAGAGAGAAGTATCATCAGTAAATGATTAAATGATTAGTTTCAATTACATTTATTTTTTTGGTCTTCCGTAGAAACCTTTAATAAGTATCTGCACAAACTGTTAGCTTACAACAAGTACACAGTCCAAACAATATGATTATGCTCATTAAGTGCACTTACCACCATACGTATATAAATAGTTTGAATAGTAAGAAATTAGATAACGCCTTAATGTAAAATTATATATTAAACATGTTTGTAAACATATAAAACGTAATGAAACAAATGTAAAAATGTCGTATTTTGCAAATTTAAAATTAATATGAATGACCAATGCAGATTATAAAATTAAACATAAGAAAGGAAATAATATCTAGATGTTTAATTATCGTGATTGTTTAATGTGAACTGCATTTTGTGCAGGATTCGGTATTTATTCAGAGACACAGTAAAGCATTTTTTTTAATGTTTCCTTTTGAATAACATAAATAATGTATTTAATGTTTTGACGAACACAATACTATCATATGCGTTTATAGCTACGTTCTTTTCCTCACAACAGTTACATGTACTCCACACACACCATTGATATAATTTCCTAAAGGCCCTATTTTATAAACGCCCGACTGGCGCTCGGGTTAAAGATTACCGAGTTAAACAGCAAAACATGGCTCAATAATACACTTGCCTTTGGAGAAGAAACATTTCTCATTTATCATAAACAACACCGTAAAACCAATTCTGACCTTAGTTTTTTTTAAGAATGATAGCACTAACTGACATAATTATATGATAAAAGTCTTTCTGTCTCGCCATATTTTGGTCTTCCACAGAAATTTCTGAGTCTTTCTAACAAACCTCTACGTACAACACGGTCTTTTAAACAAAACAAAATGGCGTTACAGAATGCTTGGCTGCTATCACCAACGCTTTGGAAATACAGCAAAACATGGTCAATATGGTTGAAAATAACCAAATTATCGTTTGATATACTTTTGTGGACAGCGATGAAGAATCTGATGGTTCCAAAGATTCGGAGAGGAACAAGAACCAAAAAGATCATGGTATAGAGTTGATCCTCGTCACGGAGGTTGTAATTGCTGTTTTCTCCAAAAGAAAACGTCTGAAAGAAACAAAAGACGTTAATACAGTTTAACTTTGCTCTCTCGAACATTTTTCTCTCGAATACCCTGGATATGTCGAGATGTGTTGAAAGTCAAAACCTCTTGGTTTTCATTTATTATAACTTCTTTATCTCGAACTCCAGGAAACCAAAAAGTTTGTCCTGGTCCTATCGAGTTAAAGATGATTCACTAAAGATAGTCATCCTATTATCAGAAATACAAACTATAAACCTAGATGATGCATTATTTAATCATCACTCTGTCTATGACCATGATTATTTTCATAAACAAGGAGTTTTATTTTTAAAACTATCTATGAAATTTAATCAAATTATAAAAATCATAAAATACTAACCGGTGTTCTCGTTCTTCGCCATATTAGATATTTGGAACCCAGGTAGAAGAGCATCGATACCAGATAAGTGAGAACTTCCCAGAACTTTCCCGTCACTAACATCCACATGATTACTGAGGTAGGAGATAGGCAGCCTTTGATCCAGCACCACGGTCCTGTACTTATTGAAAAATCCTCCCCCAAAGCCCCCTCCGCTGCAGCGGTTATTGTTATTGACACTGCAAAGTTGAGGTAAAACAGTTTTGTAAAGAAATTAGAATATTTCATAACGATTAAGGAGGCTGGGTGGTCAATAAATTAAAAATCAGATCTGCCAAAAATGTTAACAAATAATTTGTTAAGTTATAAACTACTGTATAGTAAAGAAAAAATCCTTATATCTTACATTTTGAGATTTGCGTATTTTCTTATATTTGTATACAGAGCTCTTGTTCTAAACGAGAACAAGACAGTCTAAAAATTGCCACGACCATCGATCCCTCTTAAAACGCTTGTGAATTAATTACAACTTCATCTTGTGCATTTCTTTTCATCAGTTATATTATGTTAAGGTGGTATGGGACACCTCCATATTGTGACGTACTTCCTATCGAAATAAACAATAAAATCAAGTATAATTTTATAATTTTTTTCTTTCCCAAACTTGTTATCTAACGGCGTAGTGCAATGGGTTAGAGCAATAACTACGAATCTGTAAGTTCGAATCCTGCTGGAGCTTTTGTAATTTTTACCATTCCAAAAAATTTCAGAACATAATTTTTGGTCAAATATTGCAAATTTTGAACATTCCAAACCGGTTAAAGCATTTTGATTATAATGTACTTTTATTCACATTAATATCGACCGGTGTCCCATACCACCTTAAAATATAGTTTTGATACGTGCTGAACTTATCATTACGGATATTGTACATTTTGTGAATATATGCGGAAGGCCGATAGTGAGGATATGATAACCTTCGGAAAAACTGTCTCGAACACCTTATCAGATTGCAAATTTAAAATTGTAAGGGCTAGGTTACCTGAAGAATATGCAAGTAATTTAACAATTCAAAAGCAGACTTGGATGATATTAGATACTGTTCCTCGTGTGCAAATGGTTGAATTTACTTAATTTAAGGGTAGAAATATGATTTCACTAAATATTATAAAACAACTGCGACCTCGACATTAAAGCGCCACATTTGAAAATTGTAGTAGTTGTTTATTATAACTATGTACATATTTTTCTGCTAGGTAACTACAATTGACAGGAGTATTGAATAGTTTTAAAAACTGCATCAAACCTAAGGCCTGTTGCAGATTTGATGTTTATGAAGATATCAATTTTAACAAACAGACGACAGAAGAAAGCAGATAGCAGTAGGACGTTTGTGTCTCAGCGTTTATTTCAAACCGTCATCTATGGAGACTTACGTGGTATTCCCCAAGAAATGATGTTAAAAACAACTATTTTCCAACGGTTTGTCCACTCTTCCATTTTGTGCAGTGTCATTAAAATGTGCAGCATTATGATTGCCGTCCAGAAGAAAGACGCCATAGCAGAGAACGTGTTGACAAAGCTCTGTACTAGACAAACGCTGTCGGTCCCCGTACAGTTGATTGACAAAGTCTTTTTTTTAATTATGTAATCGTCTTCATTTCGGAGGAAGTACCTTATTGACCCTACGAAGGTTCCAACACAGGTGATGAGGTCCGCAACTGTTACGTGCACTAGCAACAATCTAGTGGAATTTCGAGCTTCGCGAACAATGAGGTAGGACAAGAAAATGGTGATAGCTCCAACAACAGACAAGACACTACTGATGGTAGTAAGGATGACAACAGAATCAGGGAGACTTATTGATACAGCTGGACTAATGTCGAAAGGAAAGCTGCTATTGTTCCACATGTTTGCAAGTGAGATATGTTAACTCTTGGCTGACAATAGCTGATATGGACTAGCTGTTTGCATCTCAGATTTTAAACTGCAGATTAAATGTCCTACGAAAGCCCAAAAGGCTCATAAGCATTTGCCTGATGCATACACAGAGGCTGTTATGGAGCCTTGTTAGGATAGAGATCAGTTTTTTCTAACTTTCTGGGGCATATTTTCTCCCCCCTTTTCCCATTTCCCGGCTAATTCTTTACCTATAAAGTGCCTTTAAGTAAAGGATGTGCAAATAATTGCACCAAAGTTCTAGGTCTATGGATTAAGGTCAAAGCATACTTACGTGTAAAATCTTTACCCAGCTCTATTCTCTACCCTTCCACTAATCTGGCTCAAACTTCACTAAAGGCGTGTCTTTGGGTAAAGAGTGTGAAGTACCTTGAACCAAGTTTCTTAGTCAAAGGTAAAGGTCATATCAGACCTAGCAGGTCTCTTTGAATTCCAATCTTGGACCATAATTTTCCTCTTCCTCTTCGCCAAATCTTACTAAGATCTTATTAAAAGACTGGTTGTTAGTTTGTAGTGAGCCTTTATCAAATTTCTCTTTCATATGTTAAGGTCATGGCAAACATCTGCTAAAAAAAACTTTTCCGGTCAATTTCCTCCCTTTGCCAATCTGTCTTACACAAAATTCAAACAGTGCTTAGGGTTTAAGCAATGTTCTCTAAGCTGCTTTTCATTTTAATGCCTTTAATTGAAGCGGGGTCTTTCTACCTAATGTATGATTAACTCAACGTGATATGATTTATCCATACATGTATTCATTATCATCATATTGAAATTAGTGGTACATGTGCATGTGTAGGGTTAAATGTGCACGTATAATGGATCTCATTAATATGACTATCCTAATTTAAGGATACAGGTAAGCATGTTGTATTTTTTTTTAATATTTGTGATTTTGAATATAATTATAATAATAAACTTTGAATGAAAAAGTTCAAATTGAGTTTCCAAATTTTGTCGAAAAAAATTGGATCGAACGAACCAACTTGGCTTTCGTGAATTTGTATTGTTCACAATTTACACAATCGCGTCGATTCTAACATTATCAATATTACATCATGCCCAATTCTTGGAAACCAAAGTATGTTGTTTACCCAGACTGTCAAATCCATTCAAAAATGAAAAAAAAATTCTTGATAGCAACAGCAAACAATTTTCCCCAAGTTTGGTTTAACAATGAAAAAAACCCAACACGAAATCGAACTTATTGTATGGGCTAGGACCCCGCCCGCACCCTCGAACATTCTAACTCTACAAAGTTACAAAAATCATTAGGTCCTCTCCGATTAGCAATTGATATCATTTATCAAAACCCACACGCCCTGAAAATTTATATTGATCCGCGCTTTAGTAAAAATATGTTATTTTTTCATAATAAAATAATAATCGGTCATTATCGAAAATACGACAGAGGTATAAGTTCTCTTTGTAATCTTTAGTTCACGTAATTTATTTTGATCGTAAGCTACATGTATATCAAGTTGACTATTTCGTATTTAATTTAAATATTTAGACAAGATACTATAAAACATGCATGTTATCTGGGGTTCCGGGTCCACCAAGGCCGTAGTATATATATACCTAACCAAATGACATAGTAGGTTTTCCCAGGCTATTTTTCATTGGCAAAGTATCCAGCACAAATCAAATTGTTTGTTTCGTATTTTATTTACCAACTTATAATATAAACACGCCTTAAAGGGACCTAGACACGATTTGAGCTCAAATTTTCAAATTTCATTTTCCGATTTTTTATGTATAGAATGCATTATATGGGTATATTTAATGCTTTATTAAAGTTTGAAAGTCAAATATTGAGTTACAAACAAGATACATACTTTGAAATTCTTTGTTTTGTACATAAATCTTGAGTCTTGTTATTGTTTACATATATGTTGCATTTAGTATATGTTTCAATCAAATGATGTTTTTTTGGTTGATAATAGTGTTTATGAACAAATTGAATTAGTTTACATTGTTTGCCACAGTCATTTTGTCAAAAGAAATGGTAATTTCTTATTTAACATTAATTGTAAACAAATATAAGACTGAACTTTGTTCACACAACAATGAATTCTTACCTCTGTATCTCGCTTGTAACTTGACTTTTAATATTTAAATTTTGGTCAATCATTCAATATGCACACGTAAACCATTTTAAATACATGTATAAAAAATAAAAAATGAAATTTTTATATCAAATCGTGTCTAAGTCCCATTAATAACCTTATATTTACATTTGCAAATGTCGTATTATTTATGCTTGATTTAGTCAATATTAATACTAGTTTACTTTTATATGGTAACGATAACCTATCTTTACATACTAACAATATCATTTTTGCTTCTGTGCACAAATTTATTGAAGAATCTTCGAGATTCAAGTAATTTGTCTTTGTTTAATTGTGTATATCAGTATATATTTTAATTTTATATTCATGACAGTTATTGTTACTTTTAAGGAGAAGATCCAGTAAGTTGCAAGAACTTGTATCTAATCCTTTTGAGTTTGTCTCAATAAAATATGTTTAAAACAAAACAAACAAAACATTTGCATATACGTATCTTTTTATGAACCTATACAATAGCGAAAACGTTCAAATGTGTGAACTTTTTCATGACGTCACAATGATTAACGCACGCGCTTTTCGTTTGATGGTTGGATTATTGTAAGAATATAAAACACGGTAATTTTTTTAATTCTGAACGATTTGCCTTTTTCAAACGTAAATATAAGTAATAAACAGCAATGATACAAAGTTCAATGGGATATCGACTTGGTTGGTACGTAATCAAATCTTCTGAGAAGCCCTTCAGGCTTCACAGGATTTGATCACGTGACCAACAAAGTTCATATTCCGGTGTAACTTTTTAACTTGCTGTTTATTTCTTAAGTAATAACACCGTAAGTGTAAAACAATTACGTATTTTGTACAATGTAGGTTAGATATATATGGATCCTCTTTACACCAAGAATAAATAAGTTTCTGAATAGGAAATTCATAATTTTTATTGCATTAGTGCTTACAAGTCGAGTATATATATTCATTAACAGCACATACGAAGATATGTATTTTGTATTTTCATTTAATATTGACGAATCACTGGTGGTAATTCAATCAAGAAACAATACAAGAAACTCAAACAAGTAACATTTTATTATAAACGTATGTATAATAACATCACACAAATAGCAAAAATAGTCAGTAGTAAATCAAGAATACGTCAAATTGTCAGGTACATAGAAAACATTTTATTTGGATTGATAGTAGAAATACATATCACAATGCAGCTAAAGCGACTCTATGCAACTTGTGTATTATGTTTTGTATAACATAACATTACAAAAAAATAAAATAATTTACAATATTTTTTACCTTTAATGAATGTCCTAACTTTTACCACCACTATTTAATAAGTTTTAAGAGGGTTGTATTTTCAACAAATTATCCATCAGATCTACCTTAAGGAGGTTGGATCCTGCGATTATAAGTCTTAAGGTTTTTTCCTGAAGTATTTTTTAAAAATCTACATACATAGCTAAACCAAAATTCAAAACAAAATTTTGGGGTCTATATGCTCATTTCGGTGCTACAGTGTATTTAATATGACCTTTCTGCACTGAAAGTGCAAATTGCACATAAATCGCTTCTTCCTCAATAAGCTTTAATCGGAATAAACCATGGCATCAAATACAAATTTATGTTATTTAAAATAAAATTAAAATAATCATAAAGAAAAAGTTTTCAATTTCTTCACCTAATTGATATTTTGACCTTTTTGCACTGATAAAACGCTGTTTGTATCCATTAACGATTCAACATGCAATAAAATTATTTAAAAGTCTCAAACTTTTTCTCAAATTTTAATAGACTTGTCAAAAATATCTTACAAATTAAGAAAATAAAACCAAAAGTATGGGTCTATGATGTAAATTTTGAGATACAGCATGAAATAAGCTAATTTTAGGCAAAAATTGGAGTTCACTTTTTCTTAACTTTTATGAAATATTAGTTAAAAGTGCCAATATATGTCGATAGAAATATTGAAATATTGTTAAAATGTGTTTTTTGAAACAACAAGAAGATAATCCAATGCATAAACTAGCTGGAAATTCGGTCTCCACTGAAAATAAGGAAGCTTAAATTACAGTACTCTAAAACAAATGAGTTATGAAAAATTTTCATTTTCTTCTTAAAAACCTTCCGCCACTAAATATAGTCCCTTACTTAACTCTGTAAATATGTAATTTTCCTTTAACTATTTTATTCAAAAGAGTTTATTTGGCATTGTAATTTTTAAAATAGGAATTTACAAGTAGAATAATATATGACACAGAATTTCCAGACTAGAGGTGACCCAAAATGGCTACCCAAAATCAGAGGATCGAACCTCTTTAAATTTTTAAATATGATTACATGTATTTTGAATTAAGAATAACTTAGTAAAGACAAATCCTAATATTTAAGCTTTAGAATGTTCATATTTTCATACATCTCTGTACAAATTAAACTCTTCATTTGAAGGAGATTAAAATAATAGTCTAAAAATGGTCACGATCATCCAGGCCTATTAGGACCATATGAAATCCAAGTGTTTGTGTGTACAAGATATTATATACACTATAACAACGTTTATTGTACTCTTTCAAATAGGCTTCATAACATCACATAAGAAAGTTTGCAAGGATCAATCTACTCCTCAGTTAATTTCATGGAACTGACTGACTGTTCACTGCACACGGCACGGGTCGACCAGAATCCGACCCTCTGTAACAGAAACGGTATTAGACATGCACATAAAACGGTCCAATTAATATTTTTTTTTTTAATTCAACTTTCTTAATCTATATTCAGAATTCTTGTCACTGAATTAAGTAAAAATAGGAAGCCAAATATCATCAGTGATTCATATTAAAATAGTACTCACGCAGGTCACATCTGTTGGCGACAGGAACGTTGCACAGCGGACAAACGCGACATTTGAAGCTACAGTCCACACAGAGGACTTTGTGTTTACAGGGAAGGAGGCGTGTGTTGGCCATGGAGTCTTTACATCTCACACAGGGGATGGGCAGCTCTGAGAAAAACTCCTGCAGAACTTCAGCGGCCGAAGTAGACTGTCCGCTAGCCCCGGATCGACTATTTAAAGAAAAGTAAACATTCCTATCGTTATAAAAATGAAGGCTTTGTGTGTGTCTTTGGTGGATTAAGGAAGTTCACCATTGTTGTGGTTGTGTCAAAATCAATTAGGCAGCTTTATTATAAATGGTTCTTGCATGATAATTACAAATTGACCATTCCATGTGCTGATCGTTCGTTAACAACATTTATTTTACACCTTGGTTAAAGATTCAACACAAATTAAAAACGAAGTTTTAAAGAGGGTGAACTCGTTCATCTAAGTTGACAAAATTTTAGTTTTACAAAATAGGAGCATTCATAGAGATTAAGTATTACCATAGATGAAAGTTTTCAGATTTGTGCTTTAAAAGAAGTTTTGTAATTAGTATCATCAACAACAGTCTTAAAGTAATTTTTTTTTCTTGTTGCATTAAGATGATTATTGACAGTTCCAAATAATTGGATAATATATTTGACACTGCATTGGTCTGAATAGGTTTGTTTTGTAGCAAATGTACACCATTCAGTTGTCATGTACTTGTGACACTGTTCCATTTATTTATGACTTAAATACAAGTGAATGTTTTTGGTGTATAAAGTAGGTGGCACAGTCAAAATAATATAGAACTGAAGAAGAAAAGGAGCAGAAAAGAACAAAGAGTAAAATCAGAATTCTAACAGCAGATCATGATGTTCCTCCTCAGAGTATGAGAGTAAACTAGGGAATAGGGGCGTCTATCAGACGTAGACACGTATCACATACCTTCCATAATTATATCCAAATTTATTATGAACTCCAGTATTTCATGCAACAAACTTGCAATTTTTCGAGAAATTAAAATATGCTGGTAAAAAGATGGTTTGGAAGACGGAGATACTGGTTATGAAATCGACATGGAATTCACGTAATATTACCCTCTGGTTTATCTAGTACTTCGTCCGGTTTAAAATTATGCAAGATAAAAAACATGATGAGACATACTCATATACAAGAACATTTTAACGCGGCGATGTGTCCCTGAAATGTAGAACATTTTAGAAGAATGAACTTGATAAAAAAAACAATTATGTGTTCAATTAACATCAAAATTGTAAATTGCAATTCAATAAAAAATTTCATACTAGCTAATACATAATAAAAATAGTTATAATGAGTTTACCAGCAATGATTATTTATACGATTTTTTTTTCTTCGCGTTCATTAACAATTGAGTTGTTAGTTTGACAAAAAGAGCTGTTCTAAGAATAATAACATATTGATAGTTTTCAGATACCAGCTATAAGAGAATTTCATTGTGATATCAATATCAATCAATTTTCAATTATTATGGTTTTATAGCGTGTTGTATTGAATTGATAATTATAGTTCTTTAGATGTATGTAACCTGATGACATTTATGCACATGCATTCCATTATACTACTTAAATTTTAAACGAATTTTTTCTTTCATTCACAAATCCCTAAGTCTTTGCGAACACATTATTTTCAAGCTTAACAGATTTAAAAAAAACAAAACCACGAGAGACGAAAAATGAGACAGAACTGTATGAAGGGTAATCGTGTTCAAAAACCCAGACCTGTAAACTTGTAAATCCAAATATACAATCGTGTTGGTGTGTGAGTCTGAGTATGAATGTGTGTAATTCTGATCGTGTAATATATAAAACTCGGGCATAAACACTTTAAGATTTGACTCAGTTACTTCGTATGATGCACATTTTGCAGCTTGATTGTTTTATGTTAGTTAATATATCCTTCAACTTTGAACATTTTCAATCCGTAGTCTCTGCATTTGTACCTTCATGCTCGGAAATAGCACGTCTGACATGTTACAAATCGACAAACGTAAAGTCTACAAGTTTGTCGAATTTTGACATGACCTTATATGGCAAATGCTTGCTGCGGGAAAAGGCCTGCCGTAATCGCCGGAATGGACCAAAATACACATAATATTCAGTTAAACTGTTATACGCTTTTAATTACTGAACGACACTATTTCTTTGGATCGAAAATATTATTTTTAGAAAAAATTATTGAGGTATGATTGAAACTGGTCCAAACAATAAGAGGTGCATGTATGTAAAAATCGTTGCCGGTGTGACGGATGCGCTAGTTTCTGTAATTATACGATACGGGTTAACTTTTACTACAAAAAGAAATGCGTGATATCTTATATCTCTAAAATAATTTGACATGTAATTTAAACTGGAAAATATAAGTTGAATGCGTACTCTTTTCTAGAAATGAGACTGATCAAGCCAATGGGGTGAATATATTTTGAGCGGCATGGGGGTTTGGAGACCGCCGTGAGGCCCCATGTAGCTCCGTTGCTTCTGAATAGTAAGAATTTTGAGAGAGAATTTTATTTTCCTGAATTAGTTAGAATTAAAAGACTTGCAAAGAAATTTGGTAATTTTTCGCGGAAAAATGTATGTAGTTACATGTATATACATGTATATACATTTTTAAATATCAAAATATCAACAAAAAAATTTTGTTGTGCAAGTGCATGAAAAATAATAAAACAATCTGAAACTGTTATAAAAAGAAGTTTTATAATTATTAATTAAAGCACAAAATTTTGTCAAAAATTAAAAGGTTTTGAAAAAAAGGGGATACTAGTATGTCTATGTTTTTATAATAATGTGTTTTCTTCGAAAATTGGATTTCTGAAATTAAGGAACGGGTGGGTCAGACAAATTTAATCGGATATGAACTGGTAGAGTTTTAATTATTCAATCTTATAAAATATATACTCTATTGACAGTAATTTTACAAAACTAAGTAGCTGCTTTATGGTAAACAGTACCTGTTCACAAGTGGCTGTAAAGATGTATAGCTCCCCGGAAATTTTTGATTAAGCAACTTCACAAAGTGAGTCTGTATTGAATCGACATTTAGGACGCTTTTATCCCGTAATAATTGCTTGAAATCAAAACATTTTTGCATATTTTCACCTTAGGCTTCTTTTTCTGTATATTACCGACAAAATGAAACATTTTTTTTTTATAATTTATACACAGTTTAATTTTTAGGACAGTTAACCTTATCTTTTAATTTTTTAATTTTTTTTTGAGGGGGGGGGGGGGGGTGGTTTCGCTACAAATGTCTCAGCTTTTGGTATTATTTTCTTTATTCAGTCGAGCTCTATACTTTAACAATTTGTTGCATGTACTCTAAAAATGCGTGTATAAGTATATATTTAAACAGAGTCATGATATGTAAAATTTTCCAGATCTAAGAAGATATCTGATGCCGATCTTATTCTTCACTCGCAACTTCTGTATACATTCTCTTAATATAATGTACACCGAGCTCATAATTTATTTTTCCTAAAAAATGTTATCCAGAGATAACATGATGTAATGTTTTGTTTATTCCGTTCCCATTCCGGCGATTACGGCATACCTTTTCCTGCAGCTAAGCCTTTTCTATCGGTGACGTCACAGTTTTTATATATGGTCATGTCAAAATTCGACAAACGTGTACACTTTACATTTGTCGATTTGTAAAGTGTTAGCTGTGCTATTTCAGAAAACGGAGATACTAAATGCAGAGACTACAGATAAAAAATGCGTATTATAGTGACAGGTTACATGTAAATAACAAACAGCATTTTACAGCTGCAAATGTGCATCTGTAGGAAGAATTATATTGAAGGCCTGTGGAGTCGTTACACGATCAGAATTACACACATTCATACTCAGACTCACACACCAACACGATTGCATAGTTGGATTTACAAGTTTACAGGTCTTGGTTTTTGAATACGATTACACTCCATAGAACTGACGAAACAGTACCCTCTTGTGGTCTACCAGTTTGTCTGCTGTGAAATTGTTTGAAGAAAGAGATAAAGATAAAATTAACAATAAAATATCTGAAAATTTAACATGGATGGTCTGAGGTTTTTAATTGGCGTGGCTAGGAGCAGTTTAATGGAATTTTTAAACATTTGAATTCACATAAAAAAATGTAATTGGGGAGAAAATTATATTTAATTCAGTTCATAATTATAAAATAGTGAGATTTTGAAACATCTTTACAAAACGTATTTCAAACGTTTGATCCGTATACATTGCAAATGGAGTTGTTATTTTGACAGAAAATAGTTATTAAAGATATAATTGCATGTATTACATGTAAAAGCTTTCAGATTTGAGCTTTAAAAGAAAGTGTGTCATGATTGCCAATAGCTTTTTAAATTATAGTGAATCTTTTTTGTGTTGCATTCACATGGCAATTGATTGTCAAATCGTCGGGGAACATATTTGAAACTTTATTGGTCAGAGGTGTATCAAATGTGCACCACTTAACCATCTTGTATACGGTACTTGATATATATGAGCCAGTAATGTATGATTCAAAGCAAATTCAAGCATTGCCTTAAAAATCAACTTAGGATGTCTGAAAAATCAAGGCACATGCACTGTGTAATCAAACCGGATTCCAATATATTTTTTCATTCAACGAATTGAAAGTCTTAATGAACAGTGTTCCGAAAACATGAAGTACGCTTAAAAGGAATTCGAAAAGATATGATGGGAACGAAAGAATGAACACTCAGTCCGAATATTAACATTGAACTAACGTAGTATTACCCTGTACTTTGTCCACAAGTTCGTCTGCTACAATATTGTACGATAAAAGAATAAGATCTAAAACAAAACGTGTGCAATTTCATTCCCCAATGGAGCTGCTGGGCACCAAACCGAATTTCAATAAATATTTTTAGTTTTTAATCCGCCAGTGTTGTGAATATTGAGAAAAAAAAGGTTACGGATGTTTTCAAATTTGGACAATGAAAGCAAGTTTACATCTTAATTCTCCTTAATTCTCAATAACATTTCAAATATGATTTTTTTTTATTGCATTTACATGATAATTAATAGCTCAAAATCATTAGAGAATACATTGGATACTGCATTGGTCACGATGAAAGGTGTGTTTATAGCAAATGTGCATCACTCTTGCGTCATGTCCTTGTGACATAAGAATTCACAAGTGTGACACTTATTTATAATCAAATTGCGTGCGAAAATTCCATGTAAATTTCACCAAGCAAAAACATGAAAGGAAACTGATGATGTCTGTAAGCTTGGGACACATGACAGTGCACATGCATTGACTAACCATGTCTTATCTTATTAAGAATTCTATATTTCAATTAACAAAGTTGAAGTCATTGTATACATATTTTCAAGAAAAGAAAGTAATTAGTTCAAAAGATGTGCGATGGATAGCAATGAAAGACGTAAAAACAAGTATGAACATTGAAATGGAGCCGACATGACATGACGTTACCCTGTTGATGGTCTACTAGTCAGTCTGCTGTAAAATTGGTCAAAATAAGGATATACAATAAAAATGTGACACAACGACATGCTCTATGAATAACTTTTTTCACGACATAGACATGATAAATACATTGGAATTTAAGTTTACATAAACATTGTGATTGCACTTACTTTGAAATATGATTTTTATTACAGCTTGAAAATGTTTTATCCATACAAACTGAAGGATTCCTTTTTAAATATTTTAAATTGAATATAGAACTCCAATCAATTATAATAATTGATTTTAATAATACTGCGTAATAATGATAAGTTTTCTTTGCACTCAATCCCAAAATCTGAAATTTCAAATGCAATTTTTTGAAACATGAACTTACTGTTTCTGGATGAAGTTGGTGACGGCCCTTTTCAGTTCGCCGTTCCCGCACACCTCAAGGGGAGAGTTACCTCTCTTGTTGTTTATGTTGTAATCCGCCCCCTTTCGAAGCATCAGGACAGCCATGTTATATCTCTCTTGGTTCTGTGCGTTTGGATTAACAGTAAGCCCGAGAAGCTGCAGAAACTACAAAAAAGAAACATACATACGACTAGTATTCTTTGTAAATGGAGATAGGTATAAGCGAATTTTTATTCCAATTGATTTGTGTTAGAATCTTATAATTTAAAGGGATTTAGAAACGGTTTTAGATCAAATTTTATATTTTAACTTTAATGTATAAAATGGTTTATTTGCACATTTTGAATGATTGACCAAAATTTGAATGTTAGAAGTCAAACTTTAAGAGAGGTACAGAGGTAAGAATTCATTGTTATGTAAACAAAGCTGGAGTCTTATATTTGTTTACAAATGATGTAAAGTATGGAATTACCTTTTTTTGACAAAATGACTCGTGGCAAACAAAGTAAATTAATTTAATGTGTTCATAAACAATATTATAAAGAGAAGAAAACAATATTTATTTAAAACTTTTACCAATAAACCACATACGTAAACAATAACAAGGCTCGAGCTTTGTTTACGAAACAAAAAATTCAAACTCTGTATGTTGCTTGATACTCAAATTTAGACAAAGCATTAAAAATACCCAGATAATTATTCCACACATTAAAAATGGAAAAATAAAATTTAAAATTTTGAGCTCAAATCGTGTCTAAGTCTCTTTAAGACACACATACTGGGTCATTTCCTCCCGTCTGTCGACGTCCACCCAAAGCCAGATGTAAGGGAGTGTCACCGTCATTGTCTCGTAAGTCCACGTCAGCTCCTGAACATTGAATGGATTTTATTAACCATATTGGTACAATGTACACACATAAAAAATCCCGCATGTCACATTCGTGCTTTATTTTAAGAAATTGTTCATGTTATAAATAGATTTTTACCACTGAGTATACATTATGATAAATAAAAAATATTTTTTTACAATTGTATTGATTTATATTTTTTTTAAATCGCTTTATAATACATAAACGATCCTTCATTTTATTTGGCTTGGCATGGTTAAATACATTGTAAATTTTACATTGTATAATGTTTTGCAGTACTCATGCTATGAAATAGCATTCAATTTTCAATTACCGTTTTCAATCAAAATTTTTGCCATCTTGTCATATCCCTCGTGGGCTGCTAAATGAAGTGGAGATAGTCCCTGCTTATCCTGTGCATTTACTTGGGCTTTTCCCTAAAATAAGAAATAATTTTTAAAAATTAATTGCAATGTAAGCTCTCAATTTGCATAGTAATGCAATCGTTTGGCCTTGATGACACTACATTGAAATGGGTGTGTTGCCAAAGCTATACTCCCTGGATGCAGATTTTATTAAAATGTAGTTATAAAAATTATTATAAGAACAGGCTTTTAAAAATTATTGTATTCCCGCAGTCATTTTTCGTTATTCTCATAAGCGAATTGTAAAATCGTAATACATAAGACAAGGGCCTCTTGTCGGTAAATAAAAGCATTTTCCCACCTTTAGTATTAAAATATTAGCGGAATCTTGGTGATCGTTTACTGCGGCAATATGGAGAGCCGTGTATCCATCACTTTTCTTGGCGTTCACCAGACTGGGCTCCTTTTCGATCAAACGCTCTACCCCGCTGTAAAGTACAAAATCAAATAACGGTTGAAGAACCAAATATCAATCACTCTCTTCTTACAACTGACCGTCCTTCTATTAACTAATACATACAACTCGTGGTCCTTCATAGCTGCCCACATCAATGGTATCTGTCCTTTTTTGTTCAGCAATTTCTGGTTTATTTGGGGATGACTCAGCAGAATATTGACGGCTCGATCACTTCTCTTTGCAATGGCGTCATGTAGTGGAGTATCGCCTTCAACATCCTAAAGTTATATATAATCTTGACTTCTGAATTAAGATAGGCATAATGAAAAGAATAAGTAAAATTATGTGAGATGCACATTGATGATAAACAGAAATATTAAATTTATTATCACACAGCATTGTACTTCGTCAATTCTGACCTGTTTATTAGGACTTGCCCCAGCTTCCAAAACTGCTTTTAAAACCGAATATAGTTCGTACTGAACAGCCAAATGAGCAGGAGTTCGTCCGAGCCTGTTGCATGCATTAACATCCGCCCTGCTTCTTATCAAACAAAGAGAAGCATCTGCCTCTTTTCTACAATCATAATATCATATAAATCAATTAAAAAATTAATAAACGTTGATTTGATATTATTATAGAGATCTATAACGGCTTTACCCTGTTATTGCCACAAGTAAAGGTGTCATGCCATCTTTGTTGCTGGCGTTAATATGGGCTCCATTTTGTAACAGTAACTTGACAATGTTTTCATGTCCTTCGTGTGCAGCAACCATTAAAGGACTCAAGTCCTTGTACCAGCTATTTACCTAGGTGTCAATTGAGGTACTAGATTTAATTATAAAATTCAATAAAAAATGATGACATTTGCTTTAATACAATAGGGGATTTTAAATAATTTGTTTCGCTAAAATTGCGTGAATTTACCAGATCTTTCTTTCTCTGAATCATTTCGTTTACAGCCCCTATATTGCCTTTTGCGCATGCGTTGAACATTTGTTCCGGGCCGATTGCCTGCCGAGCACCCAAAGCTTCCATGAGCACAAGATGCGCCATCAATTGTGCAAGACTTCCCCCTAACTGGAATCTCTCATCGGGCTCTGGTGAACCTACACAAAATAAAAATGTAATGTACAAAAACGCTGTATTATAATATACAAATAGTTAATATATTGACGATCGATTTTGTAGTTCTTAAATAATTTAAATTGTTACCATTGGAGTCATCCTCTTCCTCCTGAGCACTGTCGCTGTCTGCCTCGTCGTCCAAAACATCAACCTTGCCCCCTGTAACAGGGGTGAGCAAACCAGGGTTGTATACCCAAGCTTGATTACCAAAGGCAACAGCCACGTCACCATCCGAATCAATCTTCACCACTCTACCCACCTTCCCTAGCGACTAAAATATATTTATTGATAAAAATTATTTCAAAACTGCTTTTAAGATACTATATTTGTGATAAATGAAGAGGACACATAATGTTTAATTAAAGTAGGGATGGCAATCGATTGCAGAATTGCTAATCGGTTGATCGCAATTCGTTCCGACCGATTAACCGGTTACTCGTATCAAAATAAGCATATTTTTGAAATGTTATTTTCTTTTTTGTAATTGTTATAAATAACACAGAAATTCTGTTTATGTGTAAATCAAAATATAATTTCGAAATTATATCTCATGTATTATTCAAAAATAAATCTTAAACAACAAGCAAACAGTCGTGAAATAGTTTCACTGACCACATGTCGCAATTGCGCAGTCAGTTCGACTAACCAAAATTTATTTATTAACAAAGTAACTCAATGACAAGTTATAGATCTCCGTTTGAAATTAATATCCTTTCGGATAGTAGTTAACATGTGTGTACCCACTTTGAAAAATGCATTTTTCAATGACATTGTCATAAATTGATGTCCTGTTAAAGGAACAAGGTTAAATAAACACATTAATTGAACGTACATGTAGGTACAATAATGTAACGGTACTCAACAGTGATACTAGTATCATTCAATAATTCATAATTTTATGAAAAGATGAACAGACAAGGCAGTGACATGTTGTTTTAACAATCATTATAATTAACACCTACTGACCAACTTTCCTCTCAGAGCTCAGCCTTGGGGTCTTAACGGTCTTCAATTTAACTTAATAGATAATAGTCTCGAAAGACAAAAAATAAAATTTATTTTGAAATTGCTTCAAAATATACATTATTTTTATTTTACACGACTAACCGATTACTGATTTTGTAACCGGTTACCATCGTTCCGACCGAGTAATCGGTTAACCGGTTAGAGACTGCCATCCCTAATTTAAAGCTTATCAGACAGTTTGAGATTTGAATAGTCTCTAACTTACTTTTTTCATGTCATCATTCCAACCCCCATGATTTCGTTGGAGGAGAATGGCCTTTGTTTCATCTTTCAGAACCTGTACCACATCGCCCACTTTGAGGTCGTAAACCTGTGTAACAACATCACAACAAGAATCATGAAATATTAAATAATATAACCTATTATTTGCCATATAATTGCAATTGAATACCGGAATACTACCTTTCTGACTGCGCCTGCGTGAAATTGGTAGGATTTTCCTTTGTATTCAATTTCGACTGTACTGTCGTTGGGGAAATTTTTTACCACTCCAATTTCGCCTATGCACTAAACAAAATTTTAAATATATGCAAATTCTTATTGTTCTGAAAATTTTTAATGTTTCTGGTAACTAAGGAATAAACTTGATTCAACACCTCTGACATTCTAATGGACCATCCTCCATGTCCCCGCTGAAGTTCTTTTAATGGCACTTCCGGCATGTCGATAACACATTTATCTCCTTTCTTCAGCAAGGACTCGGACGTCTCGTCTACAGTTACGGACTTCTTCTCATCCTTCTTTTCAACTTTTCCTAAATTTAATTCATTAAAAATAGTTTAATAAAACATCTTTTAAAACCTAAGGAAAAAATAAATATTTTTTGCATTCATTGGTAAGAATTGATTTTCATTTCTATCTTACCAACAACTGGAAGGTGTTCTCTGTAATAAGAGCCGCCAGGGGCTTCTTCTACACACTGTAAATCAACTTTCCCGCGGCATCCAACACGATACACATTTGCCTCCCCTGATGTTTCCCAACGCACTCGCACTGCGTTTCTTCCGCCTACATCTGATCCATATCCTCGGAGGTCTTCTACCTTTCCTTTCTTTCCAGATCCACCTTGAATGATCAGACATGTTGCGATAAGTGTACATTATGTAATATGTCATCATGAAATGTTACATACTAAAAGGTTTAATATCATTGCAATCACTAATTGAATGTAGGCATACCATCCTGTGTTCCAAAATCCCAATTAGGTCCCCTTATGACCTTTGCCCCGGGAAAAATCCCCAGTGCTTTCATTTTAACACTGTTGGATCTCTTAGGTACAGGAACACTTGAAAAAATATATTACAAATATAAGGCAACCTTTGACTTTGCATAATAATTTTACTGTCTTTTTGTTATTAATTCCACTTATTTTTCGTTGGAGGTGCACTTGAAAAAAAGATTACAAACCATTGATTAGCTCACCTGGACCCATGGGGTTTATCGATCCTTTGGAATGGGTGACTTAGATCGTGTTTGTCAAGATAGTAACACGGCGTGCACAGGTTGACGTCATTACATGGGACACACCTCCAAAGCACGCCGATGATGGTGTTTTTCTGGCAGCCTTCACATCTTTGGGACAGATGTTTCACCCCTTGTCAAAATGAGTTTTAAACCTTAATCTGTGTTGGTCTTTGAAATTATTTGTTCTACCCCCTCTATTTGAACATAAATGGTGGGGACATTGGTCTATCACTTGCAGAGTCTATTGATTATCGATGAGACATTTTCCGGGGTTTTTTTTTCAAATACAAGGCACATTGCGTAATTTCAACATTTCCCTTGTGTTCAGATCTTTGTCAGTGGAAATGGATTAATTATCACCATTTAAAGTATTTACAGAAAGTTATAAATTAGCAAACTAAACAATTTTTAATAAACTTACTAGTATTTTCTTTCAGGAAATAAAAGTTAAACTTACATTAAAAAATATGAAAATATTTGCACAATATCCAAGTATTGCAAAGTCTGTTAATTTGTGCATCTTTTATTTTTTATTACATTTTTCATGCTCAAATGAGGTCAGTTTGGGAAATTCTTAAACGACAGAAAGCAAAACCCTTTACAAGTGTCAATATGATGATAATAGTTATCCCCTTTTCATTAACTAGTACAGTAGGTAGGTCTTAAGTTCCAGCTGTTGTAGTTTTTGTGTTCGCTACAACCATGTCATTTTAAAAAGTATAACTCAAAATACTCAAATAAAGCGGTAGTGCATGTATAAATGTATTACAGTTTATTCGATTGAACTGCTTGCAAAAGTTATATAGTAAAACACATACCAACAGGCGCATTGTCCAAAATGCGCAGGTCAAATTTCCCGCCTTTACCGACTCGACACGTGGACTTTCCACCCATGTCCCAGTAAACGTCATACGTTTGATCTCCATTGTCTTTGACAACCGTGCCCACGTGACCCTCTCCCTTGTCTTCGTTTCCAAGATTCCAGTCCGGACCACGCACGACCCGTAATCCCTCGGCCATTATGCGAGCTTCGTCTTTATCTAAAGACAGCGATTGATTTGACTTACCATACCCTCATTTCTAGTACATTGACTTTAGTTTCTATTATTATTTACTCGTGTCGGAAATAATGCTTCTTGATCGGACACCCCGAGACACTAATATATTTATGTGTTCGCGGGTTTCATATATAGGCAATTTCATGCACATTAGCTATTTAAAATGCATAAATAAGATGTTTCTTCAATACTGATGTATTTTACTAAATTTCTCCTATGCTCTAAAAAGATGACGTCTAAGTGCAAAAGTCACAATGACGTCATATCATGACGTCATTATCCTTTACAACTCGGAGAAGTGAACGACACCAGATAAACAGCTCTGGCGCAAAGGCATGCCCTACTTTATTTTAAAGAAATCTGGATTAATACGACGCATAAAATTCCAAACATTGATGTTACGTTACGTTAAATTTTGACAAGAAATGCAGGGAAAATACAGAGGTATGTGCTTGTATAATTTCTGATTGAAAAGATTTTTGTTTAGGATTTGTGCAGTGATTATATTAATCATCTCACTCTTTCGTGTCACCTTATATCAAATTTGTTTGTGAATTTTCATTGCATGCCCTCGCGCCAAGCCGATTTCTTTCAACTTTTACATTCATCGAATACCCTGTCTTTGTGACGTCAAATGTTCATTCATGTAAAAGTCAACAACATATGTAAACAATTTCCATACGTAAAACGCAAATTGACTAATTAAAAGTTAAACGATAAATCATTTAATTTCAAAATGACTCGTTTCTTTTATCAATTTTATGTGCCTATTTTGTACGTAGCCTTAACTCACCTGCGTTATTTCATTATAACTTTGTTACATGTACTGTGCCAGTTAGGATACTTAGAACTGGAATCTTAAGATTGCGAATTGTAGCAGTTTGCAAAATATCTTAAGTTAATTTGATAGCGAAAAAAATGAACTATATATATTCGTACCGATTTAATGTTCACACACACATACACTCTTTGTTCTTGATGTAAAATAATCATTTTCGAGTTCTTCAAGTTTTGGGGTTTTTTTTTACTTTCAAAGTAATATGGTTTTTGTTCTCACTTCTGGGGGTTTTTTATCCTCAAAAAGATGAATCATTTAGAGTTACATATTTGTAATGTGTCCAATTAAACATATAGAAAATCGCCGGAATATGTGTGCATTTTTAAATCGCACGGATATAACTACTTTAACAATGTATAACTTGTTTTCCTTATCATAAAACCATAAATATACGCATACCGTCGAATGTATAGCTTAGACGCTGACGATTTTTTGTGCATATTAAGTTTAAAAACTGAACGCACTCTTTATATTTCTTTTATTTATCTCACTACATATAAATTATCAAAACTTGTTCTTTATTCAAGCAATATTATAATTTTTTGAACTCGTTAGGAAGTACATGTAGTTTATACAATGTTTATGAAGTTTGGCATTATGCCAGGTATTTACCTAAGTGTTTAATTTTCTTCAACCATCACATTCTTTATACTGTAATACTAGTAATTGTTTTAATTAAATGCTCTTAAATATCGTACTATTCAAAAATATTTTTATTTTAATTTCACAGTTTACAAATTGAAAGTACATGTATTAAAAAAACGATTGATTGCATTTAGGGTATAAACGACAATCTTGAAAAATGCATAATGCATATTTGACAAAGTACATTGATGTTCTATTTCAAAGTTTTATATGTATTCTCTTGGAATGGCATTAGACCTACCTTTCTCTGTGGTTGACGAATGAATAATAAATATTATCAAGCTACTTTCGTTTCACCTTGGAAATTTCCACAAACATTGGTGATAAACAACGATAGCGGAAGTTAAATTTTCTTTCGTTTTTGAAGATGTTGATGTTGCTAAATAATTGCTATAAAATCTATTTTTTTAATAGAACCAAAAAGCTTATATAATTTATGTATTATAACATTAATCAGTTAATAGATGATGTTCATGTTTGTATACATTATGGAGAAATTAAGACAAAAGAAGTTAAATCGACTCATTTACAGGGGTTTTTCAAAGTTTGGTTGGGAATTTCTGATGCGCTACCTTGCTTATTGTCTGGTCCCGAAAATTAAAATACGTAAAGACAACACCTTGTGCAGATATTTAAACTGTTCGTGTACGTATGTGTGGGTTATTTTACATGTACCAGAATGTCAAACTTTTATGAGATTAAGACTTCGAAGAAAATAAGGATATTAACTCTTTTATAAACATATGAAAGTGGTTCTAAGTCTTTTATGTTAAAAGATCTTTTTTAATGTGTTTTACAGAAAAAAATGTTGTTACATCTTAAGCTAAAATATCAAAATATCTGTTCTTGTATATTTTGTAAAACCTATCGACAAATAATGGGTTTTTGGTTTTTTTTGTTTATTGGCAGTATAATTGTCGTTGACGTACAATTGTACGTTGATAGCAAACATGAAAAAGTGAATACGGGCTGATAGAAGTAATAAAAATAGATTTGGGGTTGGCATTGCATAAAATATGGACGACGTTCCTATGTGCTTGAGTTACATCTTAGCCAATATTACTCTTTCGTTGTAAAACAGGGGTCTGTGAAAGGCCGGACATTAGGAACAAGTGCTCTCAAACATTTAGAGCCAACAAGTTTCGATTTGATGGCTTAGTACACACAATAAAAGATTGTCTAGGCTAGACCGGAAATGCCCTATGTGTTTAAAAATATTTTCTGAAAAATGAAACATATACCTAGAAAATAAAACTGTCTGTACAGTGTATTTGTTATATACAAGTATTTGCAAATACAATATACCTATACAAGTAAACTGAAGCAATAAAACCCCCAAGGAAACAATGTAATTTTAAAAATGACTTAATTCAGCCTTGTGATACTGTACATTCTTCTGGTGGATTGTAGATCTCTGTAGCAGAGGTGGCTGTACAGAACGGCGGGAAACTCCCTTGACTATCGGCTGTTTTTCTTGTATCCACTGAAAAATAACTAAATGTAAATTACAAGTACATATTATTACTGTATTTACTGAAAACGGTTAACATGGTCAGATAGGTATTATTTTTTACCTACTCATATAACACTATGGATATAGAACTCAAAAATAAAGATTAAGTAGAGCTATGTAATAAAGATATTTAGCATAAATCGAGTTGTGTAATTAATAAATAGCATAAAAAGAGCTACAGAATTGGGGTAGAGCAAAAACCAAATGCATCAAGCAAAAAAAATTAAGCGTGTCTTATCAACGGCCATATTTTTAATCAGTCGTCATTTATTGATTTATAGAGTCAACTTCTTATACTGTAACACTAATCGACATTGGCAATATCTGCTGCCTACTCAAATTATGTCTTTAAAATAAAAAGCATTATCAAATCGAATCAAATATGAAGCTTTGTTTCCTTATCTCCCTCCGGGTAGCGTACATGTACTTGTGTGTCGCAGTACGTCTACATTGTACATGTACATGTACATATTGTGGTTAGACTTGACTTAAGTGGGGCGAAAAGTGATCTATTTTTCTTTTGATATGACTTTAAACACTGCTGTTTTAAGGTTCAATGATTATTTTGCCTAGTATTAAAGTGTTTTTAAAAACCTTATGACTGTTTCCAACAATGTTTCGGTCGGATACATGTATATTTCATTAACCGGAACTTCCTCGGGGTTAATTGATTCATGATTTCCCTTTACTATCGAGCAGACGGTATGGATATGAACACACCGTTTTCTTGTTTGGAGACAACAGCTAGAAAAAGCAATTCATAGAAAGGTAAAAAAGGGGGACAGAGGTGAAATGACTGTTCGTAGGAGAAAGCCCAGCCCCTTAGACGATCAACAACTGGTCTCCACCCGAGATATTTCTGCAGGGATCGATGCCTTTAACTCCTATCAGCAGGTATGGGCATTGTTTACAAACTGCTAGCTGTTCAAACCTGTAGACTTAAAGTTCACGCGCCTTCAGTTGACCTTTATGTAAACACGTTTTATCAACAAAAGTGAAAGTAAATTGTAAAGAGGAAATATAAATGCTATTCTAAAATCACGTGCATTCATACTGTATTTATGAAGAATATGTCTTGATATCAAGTTGATCAATTCACAATAAATTGTATATATTAATAAAATGATACATCTTATACGACATAAAGGAATTCATTTATACCTTGATTACATTTCGGGTGGGGGGGTGTATAAAGTGATTAATTTTATTTTTAAATCTAATTCCTTTTTTATCTTTACTGTATTTAAGAACAATAAATCCAATTGAAATTTAGAAGAATGACAATGGTATTACCTGTACATTTGACTCAGTATAAAAGTTGTATAGACGTCGGTAACAAATAAAGAAAACAGCCAATTTATACATGTCATTGAATTTACATGTATATACAGAAAATCATAACAACACTAAAATACTTTGTTCATGATTTTTTTAATTGAACTGAACTACAATGTATTTTACCAACGTGTGTGCATGTTCAATTAAAATAGAATGTACATTATTAATATTTTTTTATGGATCGTCATGTAATATGAATTTTCCCAATCATTACATTCTAAAATGAAAGCTATACACGCTATAATTTGCGTCAATTTTGAATTACGGGGAAAATTCATGTGTTTGATTACTTATAAAAGTTACCTTTATGCTATTAGTTATAATGCTCAATTCGATCACGTAACAAAGATATCAAATTTTAAACAATAAAAATTATTCATTTTCCTGTCAGGAAAGTAATGCCTCGATCCTTATGAATATCAATCTATCACGTGATATCGACAGCTAATTTTAGACTATCATACAAAAATTGGCGGAGGGTCAACACCTTCATAATTGTTATAGTTTCACGAAGGAAAGGATATATTTTTTTCAGTAAAGCATAAATTTGTTCTTTATACTAGTACGAACAAAAGAAAGCAAAAACAAGCGTGTGAGCATGCATATACTTCCCTGGAACAACGACGTACATGTAGGCCTCTGTCCCCTAAGGGCTATTTTTAGTTCGTGTGAGTGATATCCTATTTAATTATATGAACATGCAAAAGTAAGGGTATAGTGAATGACAAACGTAATACACTCATAATACATGTATTTATTTTAAATCAACAACTGTTAATTATAACAAAATCAAGATACGTAATTTAGCAAACAAAAACGGCCACCTGATTTCCCGCGGACATGCGCAATAAGGTTGGTTTCGCTCTTCCTTCATCAATATTCATGAAAAGACATTACTTTTCTCGCAAGAAAATAAACAATTAAAAATTCTATATCTTTGTAACGAGATGGAATTCATCACTGTAATTTACAGAATAAAGGTAACTTTTATAAGTAAACAAACACATGCGTTTTCACTGTCATTTAAAAGTGACGCAAATTATGGCGTGTATAACTTTAAAATAATTTCTAACAACATTAGAAAATTTAAAAAAAAAAACTTAAATCTTATTTATTATATACCTCATCAAAAATTATAATAAACATATATATTATATATTTTGCATATCAAAGCAGAAGGAGAAGACGGCCTCCACCAAACCTAAGGTTTCCATGAAGACGGTGTCGCAGGGCATGATGGATGTCTCCCTCCTGACGTCAAACGCTTCCCAGCTCCGGACGGCACTCCTTCACCCTAAATACGACTTCTTCTGGCCGCTGGTCAGTCTTATCGTGGTCTCCATGGGTCTACAGATTGTAGCGAGGGTCCTCATGTTGTGGTCCGACTATCTGAAAGACTCCGTCATTGATGCTGGGAAGAAACGCAAGCAGCTACAGTTTGTAGCGTTAGTTCTCATGTCTTTCATCACCATGGCCAATGCCCTCATATCTGTGTTTAGTGTTTCTGGATCTTAGATAATTGCATGTAGTTTGTACTTAAATTAAACAATAAATTGCCGTCTTTGGTGGTTCATAAGGGATATGATGGAAGCGAGCATTACTGGAAAAAATACACATTTCGTGTCAGATGGTTGTGAATTGTTTTTGTAATGGTTGTTACGTTCATAGCACGCTTGAGCCACCAAAGTTAAGAATTTACATCCCTCGTATTAACAGTCAGTTACACGGACGGAAAAACTAAAAGGTGTTTGTGTAGTTCTTTGTTTTCAATTTTGTTTATAGTTTTAAAACTATATTAATCGATCTAGGAAAAACCCACAAAAATCAACTTCAAAGAATGATAAAACAAGACGAGATCTAAATTTATCAACATAACATTTCTCTATAAAGAGGTTTGAATATACTTTTTATCTTTAAAAAAAACATTGAAAAACTTTCGTGTGAACATTTTTGGTTTTAATTAATGGTTAACCTAGGTTAGGAGAGAAGAAAAAATATAAATGTGAATAGTATTTCGCTTTCTTTGATGATTCAACCGGGTTATGAATGAAGCGATGAATGCAAAAAAATTAAATTGCCCACTCGTGCTGCTATGTATTAGTTTTCAATGCTCGCTACCTTCATACTCGAATGAACTACCAAAGAAAAGCATGATATTGTTTTACTAACCGCGTATTTGTTTTCACAGAGAAGGTTATTAAAGCAGTCGCTATGTTTTAATATATTTGGTTTAAGAGCCGATTTATCTATGAGAGATAACTCTAATTTCATACTGATCGGATTTGTGTCAATTATGGTACAAGTATTTATTTAGACTTAATCATTGTGTCAATAAATTAATGCTGTCCTTCTGACATATATTGACTTTAACAATAAAAATATGCATTAATATTGTTATTGTTAAAATCAAATATGTCAGGACATTGCTTCTATTATACATATTTATATATGAAAGATTTGGATTTTTTTTTTAATCAGGTTGTTGTCCAGTTTATAGGCCTAGTGGAGAATTTTGGCGCATTTTTAAATTACTTAAATCATCGTAATATATCATTTACGTTTTTATACATTTGTCTTAGGTGTCAAAATGTTGACGTCATTATATGAATAAACTATATGTTTACTGTATATGCATTTAAACATTTTGTAGTTGGGCCATTGTGTTCCCTCCTCCAAACAATTCCAATTATACATGCATTAATTATATAGGTTATGCGTGGAGCTCGTTGGATGGAGGATGCAATCAATCACAGCTAACAATAAAACCAATGAAACGTTCGAAAACTTTGATTTTTTATTTCTGTGAGACACAGTCAAATGAAAAAACAGAAAAATAAATTAATTTTCCAAAGGAAGACCAGTAATAGAAAGATTAAGAGTACGATGCAGATAATGTAACCATTTAAAGAGATATTCATATAGAGAAGAACATCTTGCTCGCGGATTATCTTCCACCCCTTTCAGCATTGATATTGCAATTTACTTTTTAAATCTCAACTAAAAGATCGTTTCAATTTCCCCGCGAAATCGATTGGCCATATTTAAAAAGAGCGAGCCTCCGCGTGGTTGCGATATGCCAGTCGGTGCATCATTAGCCAGGCGTGCTATCAACTTTAATTGTGACAAAATACGCTCAATACTCTTTCCTGGGTGAAATCGGTGCTGCTTAGGGATCTAGAGCCAGTTGTCTGCTAATCCAGGTGAAAAGACGATGGTCTTATCATGGCGTCCTGAGAATTCATGGAATTCCGAAGAATGACTTTTTGGCAGAGAGTTAAATCAGGCATATATATACATTAATTTTAAGCAGATTAATTTCAAGTTATATTTTTGAAGGTAATAATCATGAACAGTTTCATAAGAGACTTTTCTGAATCGTAATCATATTGATGGAAATGGGCTTGATGATCTCAGAGAAGATTCTTTAATGATAATATGAGCTTTTCTGTCGTTGATTGTGCAAGACTCCGGGCAGAAATTCCACTCTTTACTTGCTCGTTCAACTGCAAAGCTGAAATTAAGACGTCAGATTCCCTAACTTAATGAACAGTAATAAAATCTCTAAAACCGTGGTTTAGAACGGATTTTTAAAATAATTTTTTTAAACACATAATGACTTTCATGAAATTTTGTATGAAATTTTGTATGAAATGTTTTGTTTTATGACATATTTTTAACTAATAATGTCACAATGATGTTTAGAATTAGAATGTAAGAATATAACACTCTCAATATATAATTTCTCGGACTGTTTAAAGAGACTTGGACACGATTTTAGAACAAAATTTTTATTTTTATTTTGTATATATTAAATGGTTTACTTGCACATTTTGAATGATTGACTAAAATGTGAATATTAGAATTTAAGTTATAACGGAGATACAGAGGCAAGAACTCATTGTTATGTAAACAAAGCTCGAGTCTTATATTTGTTTACAAATAATGTAAAGTGTGGAATTACCATTTCTTTGACATAATAACTCGTGGGAAACAAAGCAAACCTATTCAATGTGTTTATAAAATATATTATCAATAGAAGAAGCAACATATGATTGAAACTTATACCAATAAAACACATATTTAAACAATAACAAGACTCGAGCTTTGTTTACTCAATATCTGACTTTCAAATTTTGACAAAGCATTAAAAATACCCATATTATCTATTCTAAACATTAAAAATGGAAAAATAAAATTTAAAATTTTGAGCTCAAATCGTGTCCAAGTCCCTTTAAGAGCCATATAATACATGTACATGTGCAACTAGGAAACAGGAATTCATTACTTGATTTTTACTTCTTCTGTTCTATTTTATTTATTTCTACTCAATATTTTGATGCGTAAAATTTATACTTTTTAAAATTTCTAAATAAATAATGAAAAGGGGTTAGCGAAAAAAGGATCATTTTCATGGAGAGAAGCGACCATAAGGTATCAATGTAACAAGCAGATGCAATTCAAGCCCTTCTGATTTTGAAAAAAGAAAATTATGACCCTTTTTAAAAAAGATTTAAGTGGAGTGAATCCTTGATTCCGAAGTTTCTTTTCATTCATTTCACTTTAATGCATAAGTTATGAAAATTTTTGGGAATCCTCTTTTAATTATATGCCTTTGACAGATAACAGCCTTCCTTGGTGTCTGTAAAATTGCAAATTTATTGCGAGAAAAACCGCCCCACTGCTCCATAAGGTAAACGGTATTCTTACATAGAAATTTCTCCGCGTAGATTATCCATACTTGAATGAATGTCAACCCAATAAAATGAGCATGGCTAAACCTTTTCGTGCCTCGCTGCTGCCCAAACCAAGAATCTTTTTAAACCGAGCAGGAGCTCCAAGTGCAAGCGTTTTGTCGACGTTGATGAAGAAACCGCGCGCGCACGGCGCAATGTGGATAAACTCCATTGAGACGAAAATCAGACGTGAAATCGCGGACAATACCGAAATCATTCATTTTCACGCCGCTGTAATTGACATGGCGCCGATCGATTATTGATACGTCTGAGTACCCTCAGCGTTTTTATATACGTCTACATTATATTCATTTTAAATAGGGGAGTTAACGACCGATTTCTTATAATTCGGACCAACACCAAACACGCCATGTTATTTAGAACTAATACAATTTCTGTTTTCAATTGGAAAAAAAATCTCTGACAAGTTAAACTAACTCCATCAGGTTTACTTTTATGATACGGAGTGCAAACTTTCGCAACAAATTAAAATTAGCATACATGTACTCCAGGAACTGTCAAAAATATATTTATACGTACATCATAGATACCTAACATATTCTTTTTGAACTTGTTAATCCAACACAAGAAAGCTATAAAATTGTTAAGTTATAAAATTATAAATTTTTGCAATAACTGTTTAGCAGATCATTAATGTAACAATATGTACATGGGCCACATTGTTCACCTGGCCAAAATGTCCTACTCTGCCCCAAGTAACTAAACAGCTTTACTTTATTAACAACTTTTCTTTATTAAATAGTGTCAAACACAGCCCCCACATCCTCCCCCCCCCCCCCCCCCAAAAAAAAGGCTATTTTTGTCTCACTCCTGGGATATCACTGTGATGTTAACTTGAAAATTCTTCAAATTATCGATCACAAGAGATACACCTATACACGTGTTTCTCTTTATATTTCAAATTGAGTGTAAAATTGTACATTGTATTCCAAATTTTACACAGACCATCACTTGCATTCTATCTTTCTCTCGGGGATTACCTTCTTGGATTTATTTTCATTTTAGCTTGCTTCCATGTTAATTTAAAAAGTGTTACGTCCGTTTTTTATTATGTTTGTTTTCTAAAATTGCCCACCCTCACCTCGGGTACCTTTATTTTAAGACATGTTTCAACTTTGAATCTACACTTTATATCTTAAATAATCAGGATGCTTTAATAGTTCTATGATAAAGCATTACAGTACCTCCATATACCGGTATGTTGAGAAGAATACCGGTTCTTTATTTTTTTTAAAGATTTTGAAGATTTTTCCAATAATTACTCATTATTATCCCATGCTTTTAATATTAAAATATTTCTATTTTTTAACACATTATGAAAATTTAATTTATATAGTTATAATTTGATAGAATAGCAAATATATTGACAATTGAATAAGAGAGAAATTACAGAATTTAGTGATTTTTTTTTTTTACACAAATCTGTTTTTAGATTGAATGCTTAAAACAGCTTACAAATTTTAATTTGTCTGGAAAATAATTTTTTATAAACATATTAAGCCCTATTTACACGATGTGATTTTTCAGATCTGACTCGACAGATCTTACAAATCAGGGGCCCGTTTCACAAAGCTGTCATAAGATTTATCATAAGACATGTCTTAAGATTCTCATAAGATTTGACTTATGATTATCATAAGATATGACATAGCTGTTTCACAAAGCTGTCATAACTTTAACTTATCTTAAGATAATCTTAAGATAATTATTATAGGAGCGATTGCATAAAATTCAATCAGTAAATTGTAAAGTAAAGAATTTATTTACGAAATCCGTACTTAAATATATATTTAATAACATTACTGGATACTTTATAAGGTACCGTATGTTTTTGTACTTTCTTTTGATAAGACCAGTGAAGAAAATAAATCTACATGAATTCAACTGAAATGAATTATATCATCTACTGCATGGTAGGTCTATATAATTAAAATAAGTGCAAAAACATTATTTTTATCTCTTATAATTATAACATTTACATTAATATCATTTACGATGAGCATCAGTTATAAATTTGAAATAAAATGAATCAACATATATAATTGTTGCAGCCATACCGTTTTATTATGTACACCTAAATTATATAAAGTGTAGATATCAGTTTGCAACCGGAGTCGGAGCAGCATTTAATTTAGTGAATTGTTTTTACAAGTTTTGTGTCCGAGTTTAGTGTTCTTTTATTGATTGTTGATTATTAAGGAGGCTGAATGTTTGAAAGATAAATCTATAAAAATATAAAAAGATAATTTTGAAACCATAGAATCTTAATTTTTTCTCTAGTAATTCAGAACTGTAATTTACTGACCATTTGGCCTCCTAAATACCTGTATACAAATGCATGTCTCGCATTAAAATGATGAAATATCTTTAAATTACTATCACTTTATCATTACCAGTATATAAAGCAACAGAAACAATTTTGAAATTTTAATAAAATTTGAATGAACACAATATTCAAAGAAAAGATGGCAATTACTTAGTTCTCAGAATCGAGTTTGAATTAATCTTCTTCTAACTTCAGCACCGTCATTGTTTACTCCTTGGAATATAACATTGTCTGGTTGTTGAAAAACACGATAATTATTTCTGTTTCGGGGCACAGGGACGTTGTTATTGATGCAAATGTTATGTAGCACCACACAAGCAGTCACGATTCGACAAGCTCCCTCGGGCCGGAAAAGTAGGGTCCCTCCGGAGCGATCGATGCATCGGAACCTCATTTTAAGGACACCAAACGCTCGCTCAATGGGGGCCCTGGTTTTAGCGTGGGCATCATTGTATGCCTCCTCATGGGGGTTGCTTGGGTTCAAGACGGGTGTTAGTAAGTGATTCTTAAACGGGTACGCACTGTCACCAACTAGACAACCTTTGTTAATGTTGCCATTCTCAAACATTTGACACAAAACAGAATTTGAGAACACAAATGCGTCATGAGATGATCCAGGCCACTTTGCTACCAAATTCAAAAATTTCAAATTGGAATCGCAAACTGCCATCACATTTATTGAATGAAAGTTTTTTCTGTTAACAAACAAATACTCATGAGTTGAAGGTGCCTGAATAGGAATATGTGTCCCGTCTATTGCCCCTATCACATTTGGGAAATTACATATATTAGCGAAGTCCAGTATAGTTTTGTTTATATCTCTGTCAGTAGAGGGAAATTTAATGTAGACAGGACTTAAGGCAACTAGAGCAGATGTTACAGCGTAAACAATTCTGGACACACTTGCTTTACTTATACAATGAAGATCTGCACATACAGCTTGAAAACTTCGACTTGCATAAAAGCGAAGCGCAACCATGACTTGCAATGACGTTGGAAGGGCATGTGATCTTTTGGTTGGGTGCTCTAAACGATCATTGAGCTCATTACATAAGTCAAAGATAACATGTCGTGGCAAACGGAACTTCTCTAAGATGTCACAATCGTCCATATAATTTAATGGGTTGATTCTGTCCCTGAATACACGCTCACGCCTTATAAGTTGCCTATTTCTTATCAAAACATAGGCCGCCGCCATGTTTAAAATTGACTTAAGAGAGGTATCTTGGTATCTTAAGATTTTGAACAATTTTCAGATTATCATAAGTTAAGACACTTTTGTGAAACAGCTATGATAAAAACTTATGACAAATTTTGGTCTTAAGTCAGATATTTGTCATAAGATAGCTTTGTGAAACGGGCCCCAGACCGTGTAAATAGGAAAATCATAAGACAGATATGAAGTCAGATGGAGTCAGATGGAATAGAGACATGCTCTATTCTGTCTGGCAAGTCAGATGGTTTTGACCAATCATTAACAAGGTCAGAAAGGTTGATCTAAATACAGTACAATTAAAACGTGGACTTTTCCCGAACTTTTGCAACTGATTAATTTAGATTAGTTTTAAGATGAATTTGATGGATTTTTGAGTTGGAAGTGTTAAACCTACATAGGTACTAGTGTATCCTACACAACTGAGTTGAAACTCGAAAGAAAAAAGAAAAATAAATGTGAAAAATTTGGAACAGAATAAAATCTATGGATAATACCATTGTACTAAAATTTTATATTTGTGAAATACTAATGGGTAGCAAGTTAAAGCCATCTTCTGATATTATATTGTAAACAACAAAAAATTTGGAGGGAAATATTAATGAACTACATGTCTGACAAATCATATCGTGTAAATGCAACACTGAAATCAGATGTGAAATCATATATGAAGTCAGATCTGTAAAATCACATCGTGTAAATAGGGCTTTAGAAAACCCGTGTTCCTAATTCTTAATTCATGAGTTGAAAAAATCTTGCATGATTGTTATTGTTTAGAAAATGATAATTGAATTTACAAATTAATTGTAACTTTGAATAGCAAAAACTTGTAATATTTTCCTACGCCAGTGTTCCCCAAAAAAGTCCTTATTATATTATATTTACATCCATTAAGTATGATTCCCTCTATTTCTTCCGGAAAGTGATTCACAGCTATATAGAAACTGAAAGGACTGAAATCTACACGATCCAGTTCTAACCAGTTTATCGATCGGTCGAAACCTTCAGCAACCTATGAAAAATCACGGACTGCACGAAATAATCATGATGATGTCAGACTCAAATTCCCATTGAAGAGATTTGGCTGTTTGTTTTATCTAACGTACTAATGTACATTAACAATAATTTAGTTAATTTTACTAACTTTCGATCAATTTATTAATTTGTTAAAAGAAAGATGTAAATATAAACAATAAAAGGCTTTCTTTGATGATTCATGCGGGTTATGAAGGTAGCGATTATTGCAGAAAAAAATTTACCTTTCTTTTTTGTTATGTCGCTACCTTCATATCCCGCATGAATCATCAAAGATTAAGTAAACTTTATTTTCTATTTCTATGCCAAGTTGTACAATTGTAAAAAAGAACTTTTAATTTCCTAACATCTTAATCTAATTGGTATTCATTCGAATATACTTTTAATATTAAGTCAAAAACCAGACAAGACTCCTTCCGTAAAATCCTCGTGAAAGCTATGTGCCAAGTTTGGTTGAAATTTGAGCAGTAGTTTTTGATAAGGCGTCGAAATTTTGAACAGACGCTCAGATGGACGGACGCTGGACGAAAAATGATCGGAAAACCTCACTTAAACCTTCGGTTTATGTTATCTAAACATTATACATGTAAATTATTTACGAAAAACAAAAAATTGTAAGAAGATAACTAAGTTAAAGTAAAATAACTACGATGTACATGTATGTCGCGGGCGCCATTTTAGATTTTTCAAATTGGCTATTTTGCTTCGATTTTATTTGTCCGTTATATCAATTAAGGAAAAACACCGACCGTCACTTTAAACCTTTATGCGTATACTCTACTTGTGCACTATTAATCTTTATAAAGATCTTGTTAATTTGACATTTATCAAGTTAAAGCAATAGACTTGACAATTTTTTTTTCCTTATGTTCAACAAACTATTGATTTCAGAATAGACAACCATTAACTTATTTTTTAATATTACTGATATGCAAATTAAAATGCTGTCATTCTAGAAGTAATATCAACATGCAAATATTTTTTTGTTAACAATCCAAACTTAATACATGTGTAACAATTTTCTTTTGATGATCGAATACCATCCGCATTTGATATTAATATTGTTGTCTATTCATCTTATCATCAGGAGTAAATTGTATTTTTTTTCTATAAATAATGTTCATGTCATTTTTATATAATGCGTGCCGTCATAGATAAGAAAGAACTTACCATAGCCCGGTTGAATATCGACATACTATAGTAAATGAACTGCATGTGGAAAATATCATGTCACGAGTTAATGTTAATGAGTTTTGTAAAAAGAATTTTATTGTGACCTATGGTATCATAAATGTGATATCTTTTCTATGTTTTCTATAACTTTCAATGTGTATATTTCTTGATTATCAAATTGTGGGATTTTTTTCATTTGACGTATTCTATATATTCTACCCTTCGTAATTTAATATTTTCTCCTCGTATTCTATATGGTGCGCATTGCAAAGATATATTAGTTGTTTCCTTTTTCAGTTATATAGTTTTGAATTCATCATTATTTTATCATTAAAATTGTAGAGTATACAAAAAAAAAATAAAGATGTATATTGAAATACATTTCATACAAATGTAAAAATTGAATATATTCAATTGCATATTGAATTAAGTACCTGTTTCGAGTGTGGTTAAATATCGTAGAGATAATTCATGTAGTTTTCATTTACTGTAGGCTTGTGATCAAAACACCATAATATGAAAATAAAAATAGGTTTAAAATGTAATATCACTATTGCATAAAAAAAAAAAAAAAAAAAAACCCATAAAAGAAGTCTTCAAATGATAAGTTATCTCGAAAATCATATTTTCTTGAAGACTACTGTTATATTTAAGTAAGAGTCGTAAGAAATTGAATAATACATGTAGTTAATCAGGTCTTACTAGTTTACTGTAATGGCGTTTTGAAATGTATACATATTCTTATAACAATAAACCATTGGTTATAAAATCAAATTAAAAAATAAATTTATAACAGAAAAAAATCTTTGGAAGTATTTGAATTTATAGAAGTCTAATGCTATTTGTTTGAAATAAATTTTCAAATCTATAGCGTGATAAATAAATGAAGGAGATATATACGAAGGTTTAGTAAATAAGTGGATTAAGAATTAATAATTACAATGCGATGTGTCTTCAACATAATTTTTTTCTCGTAAAAATGAGTTTGTAATTTGATTTGCAGGAATCGATTTAATGATTAAGATTTTAATTTTATGAACACTTTATGCGTGTTGTAGTTCTTTTTGGGGTTTTTTTCACTCTTTGGATATGGTTATTTAATAAATATCTATTTTCAAAACGTCAGAAAAAGACTACAAAACTTTGCATTTCTAACGTGCAGTATTCCTAACTTTAAAATATATAAATTTTGTGAGCTTTTTTTTTAATACAAAAAAGTTATAAAAATATGATTCTGTATGATTGTTGAAATAATTGCATGCAGTTAAAGAAATCTGGAACGAAAAAGAAAAAAAAATGCGCAAATTAATTATAATTTACAAGAACAAAGACCGGTTCCCTCGGTTCGTATATTAAATAAGGTCTGAGGTCTTAAGGGTACTAGTATAACATTTCTCATCTTTCTAAACAAGAATTACCTTAATCCAGTACAGTTCTTCCGTTAATCTAGGGATTAGACCTCGACAGAGGAAGTAGTTTAATTCTTCTCATATACCTGTAATCAAATTTAGCAAATTAAAACGGATTGCTCGGTTCCACATCAACAACCGTAGCTGTGTAGAATCTTAACACGGTTTCCTTCCGGTTCGTTCGATTTCCAAACCTCTTAAAAAAAGGTGGGACACTATCCCGGATATTATCTGAGTCGGAAAAGAAAGAAACAATATTGAATCTGTTTTCCTTTTTAATGATTAAGACTGGTTGTATCTTAAAGTATCAAGAGCCCATCGTTTGTCAATGATGGCGTCTTAATCGGATACCGCTTAGGTTTCCCGCCTCGCTTCCCCCGGGAAGGAGTCGAGAAATCGCCAATACCCCGTGACCATATTGCTTCAGGTGTGCTAAATTAATCTGGGAGCCCCGCCTTCTATTTGTTACTTTCACACCTCGTGTTGATGTCTTTTCCATTTGATTCAGGAGCGATGTCTTCACGCATCACTCTCCTTTCACATCAATGTCGCCGCCCTTTCTCTCTGATTGGCATAGCCATATCTCTTTTGACCAAGATAAACCATTTTTCTTAATAAAAACACGGTTGAAAGTGTTTCTTCCTCTCTTTGGTATTTCTTTTTTTATGCGGTGATATTACTTACATAACACGACAACAGCAGCTGGAGGATTTCTGGAGATTGTGAAACAACACTGAACAAACTCCAAAAGCATTGAAGACATCACATGTACAGGGCTCATAGTCCGATATACTACTACCATGTTTTCTTACCATCTTGCAGCCCTTGGCCTGATGCCGTCGTTTCAAATGGAAGGTATATATTGATTTTATACTAAAAATGAGTAATTTTTAAAGCTTAATTGAGATTTATTTAGATGCAAGTCATTGAAATCTTGAAAATATGCGAAATGAACATATAATTTTCACCTTTTCTCAAACCGAAAAAGAGAATTCAGACTGAAAATGTTGAATGCTGTATATTCGACAAAATGTTCTGTTAGTACATGTATAAATTAATATTGATACAAATAATGCATGTACCAATGAAGACTTTGTACTTTTATTTTTAACTAAAGTAGAAAGTTAAAAGTAACACAAATATCACAAAACATTTAAGTACATATATATAGCTACATATCGAAGGTTGTAGGAAATATTTTGCATCGCCATTTAATTTTAAAAAAAATTGTTGAAGTGAGCATTAAGAAAGGTTGATTAGAGTGATCTGTAAACATTTAATTAAGTTGTAAGATTAGTAATATACGAGGTAGAAATTGGTCAACGCCAGGATCGGCCGTTCAAATCTGATTGGTTCTGTGAAATTCTACCATGGCTTAATGAATTAATGTTATAGATTATAGGATGTGAAATTAACCATCAACCAAAGGTCACTCGGTACAATATAAGGAGTTCTCAAAGATTTAAACCAAGATCGTTTCCCTGTTCTGTTTATGATATTGAGTTCTTGTTTCTTTTATCAGAATTCGGAATTTATTAAAAACAAATATATATCATTATTATTTTTTGTCACAATATTTGTCACAAAATTTGATTATCTTAGATTGAAGTAAAAGTGAATATTTAATTTAAAATTCAATTTCAAATCAAAGCCATAATAAGTGGACAAATAAAGGGATCTTATTCAAAGACCGTCACCAGGTCTATATGGTGAGGGGTCGATCCAGCCGTGCCTTTCCTGGGCGGGTTGTTTAATATAAACTTCTCATGTTTGTAAACAAGTTACATGTTGGGGGGTAAAAATTATCATTGTCAAGTTCTGTTCATTTCTTGGGCGGTTGAACTTAAAAGAGCAAGGGGTGAGTTTGTAGGGAACCCGCATTACATCAGAGAAAATATCTCTCCCCCAGGACATGAAAAACTCGCTCAAATCAAATTCAGGTACATGTCCCGTGAAATCGCAAATTAGTCATTTGTCACAAGCTGGAATAAATTTATTTTACCTGGTTAGATTTAATAAAATGAATTCACTTTCAAAGTTTGGTGAAAGCTGGAGATGAATGTAGTCGAAAATTGTCGAGCATCTCGAGCAATGAAGCAAGTCGATTTTAAAGCTACAATTCATTACATAAATGAAGAATAATGACAATGTTTTATAAAAATAAATATTTTCAAAACTTAGGAGAGAAAAAAACGATCAAAAGCACTATACATGTAGTCTTCTCCTTTTTTTTGGAATATATACTTCCGTATTCTTCCATGGTTTTAAGTGAAAATAAACCGAATTGAACTAAAGTTTGATGAGGTTTTTTTTCCGAATGTTTCCCTCAATGGAGTTAAGTAATAAAATGGCTATTGTACATGAATATCACTGCATCCGCCATCTCTTCCCCTTTTTGAAGCAAAACAGTGAAACAATCAGATTAAAAGCTCTTATTAAACGAGCAGAGTTGTTCGATAGGCAGACTTGGTAACGGTAAATTACGGTTTCACAATAGTACTCAATGTTTTCTTAATCGCCATAAAGCTCCTTCCTTGATATTCATTAATTAGCGATTAATCACCGAGACGCAAGCTTGGATGAAACGACCAAAGCCTGCGCTTTGACCATCGGTAAGCGTCTGCAGATTTCTATCAATCCCAAGACCCCGGGAAGATGGGCCCAGGACGCGAGTTTAATTACTTTGATGTACGCTTGCAGTTTCTGCGGACACCTTTGCTCCTAACTCAACCACTTGGACGATCCTTTTAATTGTTAGGTATATTTTATGGCTCGGACTTCATTAAATGTTTGATTTGTAGTGATGAGGGAGAGACGGCCCACTAATAAGAAATTTGATAGTACATAACAGGCGAGTCCGCCGCACTGGCCAAGCCCTTGCTGCGATTGTTTTTCGGTAAATTATTCATGAGGGAAATTTGCATATAATTGGGGTAGGGTGTATTGCTGGTCACATTCTAACGACATTGTTACACCTCGTTCTTTGCTTGATCTAAGAAGTACAAACTAAGACCCCCAAAATGCAAATGCCTCAGAGAGCGGAAAATTACTATTACTATTCGAATTATTCGAATTATCAACACGAGTATAGTACATGTGCCATGGATTACAACAAAATGGAGACAGAGGCGTTGATTAAAGGTTTGTTGTATGTATATTTAGTGAAACAGTTCTTAGAACAAACGGGAAAAGGTCTGGTCTTGAATTCTCTTTGATATTTAAAACATTTTTATTATTAAATTTCATTTTATATCGATTCTTTTAAAGTTTATTTTTTATGCGTTTAGAAGTTTAAAAGTTGGTTGTTATTTAATCCATAAAATGAAGAGATGGCACCCAAAATTATTTAAAATTTTTAATATCATTACCGACAAATGAATATGCTTTGTTACAAACAAATAATAGGCTTTCTTCAAATATATAATTTAACTGCGGCAAAATTGCATCAAGTTCTCGTATAATATTGTAAATATTTATTTCTCCAAAGTTATCAATAAGTTTTAAAGGAGAATATTGATACCCTTTTAACCTCCGATTTTAATGAAAACATGTTTCATCATTGCTTTCAGATTATTTGAATAGCGCTTTTACATAAACCGAGCCGAATCTATTTCACGCAGGTTTTTTTCTTTACATAGACTTTTAGTTCCGTATATATGAGGGTGAAACAGCTGTCGCAAACACGAGATTTTAACGGTGTTGCAATCAAAGGCATAGTACGGTCGTTCACATAGAAGTCATCAAAATAAGTTTAGCGTAGGTTTTCACCTATAATCAAATAAATCGTACTAGAAAAGGTGTTTTCTGATACGTAGGCTAAAGCTATGTTTCAATCTCTCACTAAGCGTTCTAAGAATAACTTAAAAATCGTTGTAAAAAAACCACAAAGTTCTAATAAAGATAACATAAGAACATAAATATGATTTCCGGACCATTTATGTTGCATTCTTTTTACAAATTCGAAAAAAAAATTACAGCGTATGATTTAAATTTCTAAAGAGTATGTTTTCGGAAAGTATGTAAGAAGACCAGACCGATGACTGTATATGATATATTACTGTACATGGAATAGTATTTGTAATGTACTTAGGAAACGGTTTATTTTAAGAGTGATACATAAGGCATTTCAATGATAAAATAAAATATATTAATGATACCTGCTCGCAGTTACGATGATACTCATCTTTTTACGGTCGATCTATCATGATTTAACGCTGAAAATTTATCAATATTTCATATTTTAAAAATGTAGATTTCTTGGAATCTTAAAGTTTTCCAAATCGTGAAGTAAAAATATCCCACTTTATTTACTGTTCATATACACATGTATATAGGATGAACAAATAATTAATAAATTCTCACTTTTTCGAAGGTTTCTGTATATTGTTTTAATTCTAAGATGACATCAACCTTATCATAAAAAGAAATAACTTGTATTTTAAGGGCAAGGAAGAGTGAACCAGTTGGGTGGAGTGTTCATTAACGGCAGACCCCTTCCGAACCACATTCGTCTGAAAATCGTGGAATTGGCAGCCCAAGGTGTACGGCCTTGTGTCATAAGCAGGCAGTTACGAGTGTCGCATGGCTGTGTGAGCAAAATTCTACAGAGATATCAGGAAACAGGAAGCATTCGTCCCGGCGTCATTGGAGGAAGCAAACCCCGGGTAGCCACCCCGGAAGTAGAGAAAAAGATCGAGCAGTACAAACGTGACAATCCCGGAATATTCAGCTGGGAAATTAGAGACCGGTTGTTGAAGGAGGGTATTTGTGACAGATCGTCCGTCCCGAGTGTGAGTTCCATTAGCAGGGTTCTGAGAAGCAAGTTTCAAAATGTCGGCAGCGACTCAGAAGATGACGAGCCCAGGACAAGCGATGACGTCAGCGTAAACGACAATGAGAAATCTAGCAAGTACAGCATTGACGGGTTGTTGGCAGACGACAAAAGCGAAAAGTCGGAGGACGGTAAGATATCAGTCGTAATCCTAACAAAATCTATAACACAACTAACAACTCTCTCTCTCTCTCTCTCTCTCTCTCTCTCTCTCTCTCTCTCTCTCTCTCTCTCTCTTCTTCTTCTTCTTCTTCTTCTTCTTCTTCTTCTCGCCTTTCCAACTTCCTCAAATATCAGAAAATAATTTTTCTTTTAAGAATAATTTTTTTTTGTAATAAGCATTAATGTCAGTGAATAAAAGGAGCAATTAAAAAACATGTTCAATGAAATAAAGTTATACACATCAACTTCAAAAGTTAAGAGAGGTAAAATCCATCGTGTACCTGAGAGCAATTTATAATATTAATAAGACTATTTTGTTATAATTACATGAAATTATTTTTTCAATTCAATATTGCGTTGACTTTTAAGACATTAGTTATATTCTTTCAAACGCTGTAAAGACTTCGTGTATTGAGTGTTAACAAAATATCAATTCAATTTTTAAACTATTTCTAAAAAAAATTCAAATGGCAAAATAAATCTTAACATACTAGTAACTAAATGGTGATGCGAAACATCTTCCTAAAGATATAGATAAACCGATCACTTGGTGTTTAATCATGAATTCATTTAAAAAGTTGTTATCAAAATTAAATTACAAATCCATGTAAAAGAAATCACGCGCTGCGGTTGTTAACAACGATAGAACAAACAGATGAAGCTTGTCACGATGTTTTGGTTAGGATCTCGTGGATATCCAGGGGTGTTAAATCAAGGCACACATGACGTGTGAACAATGTTATCCAAACACTCTCGGGGGTCAGAGATAAAAATCACTCTGCTTACAAAGTATTTCTTGGCTCTGATTATTTCAGATTACTGATTTCATACCACTAATTATCAGATAAGATCGCTCTACGATCGGTCTTATAGTATCTATTTCTTATTCCGACCGTGGCTAAATTATAATTTGGTAATACTAACAAACATCACCCTTGGTCACCAAATGATGACATATTTTGATTTCAAAGGGATAATTCGCTAGTTTTGGGGATTTACTTTGGTAACCAAACTTCTTTATATCATATTCAGAAAAAAAAAATAATTTTTATACCGTAGAATTTTTCAATATTTCGGCTTAATTTGATTTATGTGAATTCTGTTTCATCTTTTTTTAAAGTTAGAATTTGTTTATTTGGTATATATAAACATTTACTTCTTTAGAAAAAAGGACATTAATTTAATATCTACATGTAGTATGAAAATACACAAAATACTACACATCCCTAAAATATATTAAAAGGTAAATAATTTTTAGATAAAAAGTACAAATTATGATAAAGTGATCAAATCTCTACACGCATTTTTTTGCTCAATTTAAGAATAAAATGCAGGAATTTTGCTTAAGTTTTCTAAATTTGTTTTTGACAGTTCTAAACAATCCCAATTTACATGTAGTCCCTCGTCTGTCAAATACAATCATTATCATGTCTCATTTGCATATTTAATTCATAATGCGCTACCAATCAATTATGATGATACTGTGATGCAACTGAAAGCAGGCCAACTTTTCTATCAACCGTAAATAAATTGGACCCGTTTGGACGTTTTTGTTATATGCGAATATATCTGTATTTTCTTCTTTATAAATAACTTCATTCTAATTGCTCTATAAACTTTTTTTCACCAAGGGGCATATCACAGTATGAAATGATGCCCCTAGGTAAATATCAAGCTGTTTTAAATATTTTAAAATAAAAAACGTTAAACTTTAGAAGAATCGCAACCGCATTGGTACAAAGAGAGTATAATAAATTCTAAAAGAAGTCGCGCAGAGGACTTAACATCTTGATTGACTTTGAAGTAAATTGACTTGATCCAATCGATTTCTGCTGGGGCCAGGGAGTGTAAAATTAAAACTACATGACGTCACTTTCATGCCGCGCGTGCTGTCAGTGTTGAAGATCCCCACGGAAACTGACCATCTGGGTTATGGCTAATTAACGAAATTATATCTCTTTAACTTGTTAATTTTATGCATAATTCACCTGTGGTTTACTATCATTACATTTTACAAAAACTTACTAAATGTACTTAAATGTAAATAGTTTCAGAATATTTTTGTATGATTTCAAAGCATAAATTGTTTTTTACGGAATTAATCCGTATTATGTTACTAGAATATGGCGTTAAAATACATAATTATTCTTAATAATATGTTTATGAATTGAAAGCTTATAAATTGTTTTTTACCGAATTAATTCTGTTTATAATAATAGAATATAGCTTTGAAAATGCGTTATTTATTTAGAATCAATACGTTTTCAGAAATGGGTAAAAGCAACAACAAATATTTATGTTGTCTTAATATGTAGGATATTTTTTTTTATTTTAGGGGTGGGGTTTCCTCAATATCAGCTAAGTTGGAGTTCCTTTCTCTGTCTAAAGAGGAAGTTGTAGATCAATTTGTTGTGGTAAAAGATAATATAGTGTTTGTTTACTTTACAGAGGTTGAAACAAACTCGTGTGCGGTCGAGTGAAATAAAATGTCGATTTGGGATTCCGTTATTTTCGCATGTCCAGACGACCGGAAATCGGGCAGTCGTCTGGTGTGGTCAAATCAAAGGAACCATTTTAATTCATTTCATGTCTTTGTCTACTTACGATATTTCCTTAGAGATAACCATGCGTTTGTTAATTCATTAAAAACAAATGTCAAATAGTTAAATTCAAAGATTGAAATTTCAAAATTATAATTAAACTCAAAATTAATTATTAAAGTGTGCATATGTGTTTTAAAACTGCATTTATTTCAATTAAATCGATGAAGTTTTAATATACATTAGTTTTGAACACAGGAATTTTTTTCTTCTTAACTTTTGAGTGATTTTGAAAATCAAATAGAATCAGTAACATGACTTTTTACGATAGATGGAAGGGTTTTTGGGGGGGAGGGGGGTGATCTAAAGCAAAATATTATTTCCCATGAAATTGAATTGATAAAGTCTGCTTTTCAAAAAGTACCCCATTAAGAACCACGCAGAAAATTGAATTCATGGTTCGGACACTTCCATCTGCAATCTTTGACCTCAGATGTCTTTATGGGCTGATAAATGCATCGGATAGATTAGAAATACATCATTTATTTTGAAAACATCAGAAAAAGACATCGAAATTTCACGCTGTTTCTAACACTATGGTGGAAAATTCACTAATATGGGTGAATAATTTCCTAACAAAATGCACAAAGCTTGCAATTTCAATTTTAAAGATTAATGATTTTTCATCTTCAAATTTTGTTATTGATCACACCTGGAAATCAGAGGATATCACTTTCTTAAGTGGTTTATGACAGTTGTTAATATGACCCAAGGGAACCCGAACACGACCTTACAGTGTGGTGGGTATCACATCAATGATCCCGCCCGATGGGGTTCCAAATGATGACTTTTTATGGGAAAATGAACACTTTTTTTCTGTTTTTCAAATACGAGGACAAAAAATCAAAGTGAAAAAAGATTAAAGCATCCTAGTGTGATTTAGAAATATTACAGTTTTATTTTTACGGGGATGCGAGAGTACGATTGTTGACGAATTATTTCGTATGAGGAAATTAGAAAAGCCATGTGCTTTTTCTAATCTCGTACCCCGCTAATTTTCGACAAGAATCGCACAACCCTTAAAAATTCCGAATCAAGTTCTTGTTTACGAAACTTATTGTTGATAGAAACATGGCAATAACTTGAAAATTTCCTGGCAATAATATACCATTATACATAATATTTCCGTCTGAACTCCCCATCTAATAAGCGTCCAATATAGAAAGAAATTCTCTTTATATCACACGAGACGCTGCCTGCTGCGAGATTTCAAACATCTTCCGTACGATTGCCTTAATCCCGCTCTACCTCAAGATTGTCCCCAATAACCCAGCCCAAAATCAACAGAAATGTATAGAAATGACAAAGAAAGTCATAAAACTGATGATTTGTGGATTAACTGTTGGCTAACGAAATAGTCTGACAATGCTCAATTCCCTTTATAATCAATCTTCTGCTGGCCGCAGCGCTAGCGTGCATGCGCAGTAATATAAAAAAATCGAACTAACACGACATTATTCGCCACATAATAAAACATACCGGATTCTGTAGTCACACCTATTATTTATAATCCCAGGATCACGGACACAAATGCGTTTGCACAGTTTTTCCCCCAAAATATCTACATAAGACACTTTTGAAGAAGATAATGATTTTCTAAAAAAAGAAAGTGAAAAGGATTTGAAAACGTCTTATACAAAGGACTATGGTCCTTTTTCCATTTCGTCTTGCATTGTATACCAAATTTTTCGACATTTATAAAATGCATTAATTTAAAATATGTAGTTCGTTAAAGTAATTATATAATGATTCATTTGACAAAATAAAATAAAATGAACATAATAATTACAAAATTTTGAATTAAAAGTAAACGGAATTTATTATATTTACTAATGTTTAATAATTTATTGCCACATAACCGTTCTTTAAAGATTCATTGGACACCTGAAACCTTACATTTTTAATATGATTATTTAAAAGCATGTCAAAATATTTCACTGTAAAAACAATCTAAAAATTTCTCACTGATACGTTGCAGATATAGGGAAAAAATAAAATAATAATGTACAATTCAAAATTGCATCGCATGCGCAGTTTTTTTTTTCATCTTTATTTTATTTAATCATACAAAATATTAATAAATAATGAATTCTTGTTTTTTAAATGATTTCCCGTGTGTCTAGTAGATGTATGGCTAAGATAAACAAAATTTATCATATTTACTTTTTGTTTTTAGAAGAATCTGATTGCGACTCTGAACCCGGGCTATCTGTCAAAAGGAAGCAAAGGCGCAGTCGGACTACTTTCACGGCGGAACAATTGGAGGAGCTAGAACGGGCATTTGAGAGGACACACTATCCGGATATATATACGAGAGAAGAATTAGCACAGAGAACAAAATTGACGGAGGCTCGAGTCCAAGTCTGGTTCAGTAATAGAAGAGCTAGATGGCGGAAACAAATGGGAAGTAATCAGATTTCAGCCCTGAACAGCATTCTTCATCTGCCACAAGGGGGCGCTTCTTCCTATCTTTTACACGACGCCCCTCCCAGTTACCCTCTTCCCTCTGTCTCAGGTACGTCTCCTTACAGAAATTCATTCAAAATTAGTTGCATGGCTAAAGTTCAAAATTATATTCTTTTGAACAAATGTCGTCTGCTTTATATTTGCAGACACACTTTGGCATCGGAACTCCATGACGCATCACCTCCAGAATTTCACTTCCCTGAAAACCAACGACAGTGCTTACGCTGGCTTGATGGAGAATTACTTGTCCCACGCCTCACAGGTAGGGCCATGTTCCTACAAGATGTTCAGTTCTAGTTTATTCTAGTTTATTATGCTGATATTAATACTTTCCAAAATTCACAACAATTCAAATACAGTGGAATCATCAATACTCGTGTGGGCTTAATTTTCGTGGAATTCGCGTAAACGTAAGAATTATTATCCCTAACGGAACAATGAAACTGAGTGTTTGTTTATTATACTTAGAAACAAATCCACAAAAACAGTTTAAGGAACCTTTAAAGAATTGACAATGATTTCACAGTATTTTCATATTAATTCATGTGATCATAAAGTTGCAGTTATTTTTGCGGGAGTTAACGGTCTTTTTGTATATATCTCGAACGTTACAAGTTTTTTTTATGATGTTTCCACTTTCAGATGCACAGCTTAACGAATCCTACCGACTCCCTGGCCAGCAATTGGTGTTCACCTGTGACGTCATCAGTATCCGCTCTTGCTTATCAAACTTCAACCAATCATTTCAACCCCCATGGGTATGGCGATGTCACCAAATCTACACTTCATCCATACAATTCTCATATAGCATCAGGTAAGCAATTTAATTTGGTTAAGTTACAACGTTCAAATATTCGAATAGCTATTCGATTTCAAAATGAAAGTACAAACGTATCAAACCGCGTTTTTTTTAAATTATTATTCAAATCAAAAGTTCAGTTGAACATGTTATATAAAGAGCTTTTACTATAGTCAAATGTATGTTTGTATCACGTTTACTAATCTCTATTGCTTGTTTTTTTGTTTTTTTTTAGTTTCCAGTGCTGAAAGATGTGCTATTGACGAAAGTCTCGTGGCGTTGCGAATGAAGTCTCGCGAACATTCGGCAGCTCTGAGTTTAATGCAGGTGACAGATAATAAAATGTCGGCGTCATTTTAACCATCCTTTCAACAGTAGGACAGACCTTCCGTCCGAGTACCAGAGAGAGAGAGAGAGAGAGAGAGAGAGAGAGAGAGAGATATTTGTCCGTCTGATGGTTAATTGTACTTACCCTGGGCAAACCATGAACATTGATGTTTGGATGTCATTTAAGCTTTTATATCTATGTCCATGTATCTAACACTAGAAAACTAGTTTATGTTTGTTTTACTTGAATTGCATAGATAAATCAAGGACAAAAAGTTATACTTTCTTTGTATGTATTTCTTAATGGTTGACCTTATAAAATGTGTATTGATGAGTAAAAGATATCCGGTATGCTTAAAAACACCTTTTAATATTCATTTAAAGTACTCTATCTGTCTCTCTCTCTCTCTCTCTCTCTCTCTCTCTCTCTCTCTCTCTCTCTCCCATATTATTTTAAACAACGATCATTGCTGTTTAACGTATTGTCAAAATTTTTGGGTTCGTGAGAAATTATGAATGAAAAAATTCAAGCCTATGCATGAATGGATTCAAGTAAGATCCGTGCTACGCTCCCAGGATTGTAAAGCATCGATCGTATATGAACTCCAGAACAAGTACCTCAAGTTCTCGTTTTCATGTGGATCCTTAGTCTTACTTTTAACCCACATTTGTTTTATGGGTGTTGTAATGAGCTTATGTTATGAAATTCAAATAAGAAACAATTAACTAAATTGCAGGTTGAGCTTTGACAAACTGTAGGGTGGGGGGGGGGGGGGGGGTTATTGAAAAAAAAAATTATTTAATCAAATGTGAATTCCAACGCATTTATGACACAAAAGCCACCTATATTGGTTATTTTGTGGCGTAAAAATGAAATAATAGGAGCAAAATTCGGAACAAAAAACACCTTTCAGTATGATCCATGTTAAATGGATTGAAAAAAAGGCGCATCAAAGCGCGTAACAAAATGAAATATAAATCAATTCAACGCAACTTATTTGACTGGGCTTATCTCGTTAATCACATGAAATTTCCGCATAATTTCAGCACAAAATCTAAATATTATTGCAAAAGCGAAGATGATTGGATTTCAAGCAACTTTATTGCCATTTACATATGTAAATCGTGCGGTTGCGATCAGAGAACACTGAATATGAAAACATGGCGTGGTCATAAAAAAATTCATTTCGATATCATCAAAGAGAATGCCCTCTTCTCATTGTAATCCACTTCTTAACGCATTTGTGCTTCATTTGATGTTGTCCCGATAGGCTGTTGGTACAAGTACCAGACATTACAACGTATATATACGAGTAAAAAAATTTAAGTACGTGAAATAAATATCAACTATATATACATTTTTATATGTATCTAAATTGTTAAATAATAATACACGAAAAACTTTGTTAATTAAAATTGTTAATTGTTAATTAAAAAGAGAATTCGAAGACACCCCCCCCCCCCCACACACACACACACACACTCCAAAAAAAAGACTGCCATGACCATAATTTTTGCATACAATCTTTTGATGCCGATCCAAAATGATCAGTACTTCTCTATTGATTTATATGTCTTTTTCCCTCAGAGATGTCAATGCCAGGTTCTTGTGTTGTTCTTGACTTTTTTTTTGAAGGGGTGGGGGTAATGTCAAAGTAGTTCGACGCGACATCTAGATTATGTCTAGTAATTCAGCCATCTAATTAACACATTGTCTCGTTTCTGTGATATTTTAAATGCCATGAGTTCTATTGCAACTTAAAATCCAGATCAACGTTGTGTCACAACAGCAATTATAGCTGTACTTATCGAACAAACATCAAAAATGGTTTTCAAGGTATACCAGTACATTTGAATTGAGCGGATAAAAAAATACAAATACATAATTATTAATTTTTGATACGATTATTTAACAATATCATTCGGTTTCAGCTAAAAGAAGCAGTCAGAATCTGTGCGATATCTTTAAAAGGTGTTTCAATTTTCCTGTTGTGTATCGTCATTTCATAATATAAATTATTTTTGAATTTACGTACATGTAGTTGAGATTAAGAACGAAAATAGAGTTATCGCACCTTTGGCGAGAAGGCAACGATTGCTTATAAAATCAATTAAGGAGGCTGGACAGTCAGCAAATTACCAATCAGATTTTCATTATTAATTACCTTTTTTTCCTACACGGTGTCCCAGAATATGTGATACCATTTAAGATTCGCATCAACTAAACAATATTTGGCCAAAACTTGTAAATTTTTACTCAAATAAAGAAGTAAAATGGTTTCGTTTTTTCCCACACAAAAGTTTGGGAAAAAACTTCCTTTTCTTTTAATTATGTCACAAAATTGTATCACATTTCTTTGGTTGTATTGAATTTTATTCAGTATGAATCCAACAAAAGAACAGACATGCTCCGTTTTAAAACTGTAGTATTCAACACAGACTCCAATTATAGTTGTACGAATTTTACACAAGGAATACGTGGGGAAAAACAAATCAACAAGCAACACATTTTTCGATAAGTGAAAAGATTGGAGAAAACGGGATCCGTACAGCTGCTGTTGTGGGAATTTTACTCATTGACTTAATCATAATTGACTTTATCATTAATCAAAAAGGACACTCTCTTTAAAGTTGTAGTGTTTTTATAAACAATGCTCAATTAGTCAAAAACATATGAAAGTTTGTGTTTGTTGAGTAAAAATTTACAAGAAAAATGGTATCATATATTATGGGACACTCTGTAGTAAAACAAATTGCACGCGCATTGTAGTTTATATTGTATATCGTATTTAATTTTCAACATAAATATTAGAGGCCAAAACTTGCTTTTTGAAATACTATTTCCTGAACGAAATTTCATATCTGACCTCTACCATGATTAATGACCTTCACCCTTTGATAACATCGCCTTGACCTTTCACTTGTCCAGATATATTATCTTCATCTTGTACAACGTAAAAGACATAGCGAAGGTTCAATTTGTCGACAGACAGACAAAATTAAAAACCAAGTCATACAGACGGCGAATACAATTTGTTGAAATGCCAAACAATAACGGACACTTGTTTTTGTAATCTTAGCATTTAAACTGAAAGTTTGATTTTGAAGTTCAGATATAAATCGAACAAAAACTTATATAAATTATTCTAAAGGTTATTAGAACCATTTTAACATAACTTTGGACTTTCAGTAGGACGTAACTATCTATTTCTTGCATCAAAACAAGTTAAAATGACGCTGGTTTCGAGTGAAATATACATAGATTGCGTAGTCTTAGCTCAAAAGCCGGACAAATCTTCATTTCAAAGAGCTATGGAGTGGCCAGCAACGAAATAGACAGGCCTACGTCACATTGCTGTTTGACACAACTACCCGAAGTCCAGCCTCCTGTGAGAATGGTTCTAAAACAAAGTCCGACACTGAAGGTAATTAATAAGTGAGGGACGTTAGTCGTGCCAGCACCAACTACGATGCTTCTCCTCAGCTTGCAAGATGACGGAAGAAAATTTCAGTTATTTACCATATACTTCTAAATATAAATTGACACTTGAAATGTGTAATTAACAATGAGATAGAGAAATAATGGAACGCTTTTAACGATTTACTTAAAGTCTATGTATTCTTGTTAGTTTTACATCCTAATAAAGTTTTTAACTTTGATATCTCAACATACCCGGGTTCTGTTCCGTTTTCCGTTCCGCGTCATACTGATATCAACATCCATAATTACATGCATGCATGCTCTCAATGTTTTCCAGTCGAAAACCGTCGGAAAACACCCTTATTTTGCTTCAAAACATTAATTTATCAAAAGAAGACAATCTTCATGACGCCATTTCTACATTATGACGTCATTGTGGTGATAACCTTTTACATACCTACATGTATTTTCAATAGGATTTCAACTATCTTTAACCTTTTTGTAAAGCTCTCTAAAGAACTTTAATTTTGGGGACGAGAAATGCATAACACCGCATGTAGTCCTTTTGGATTTTCCCCTCTCATCGATTTCATTTGTACTTCTCTGACAGCTATGTATGTGTTTTTTCTTTGAAAATCGTCAAAAAGTGACGGAAACTGTAACCTGGGACAGACTATTTTCTGTTAGGGCTGACACCAGGCCTCGGGGCCATAAAAGTGAGAAGAGCTCACTTTTGATCTCAGTCTCGCTTTTCCACTATATACAGTGTATTCCTTTTGTAAAAGTGAGACTGAGATCAAAAGTGAGCTCGTCTAACTTTTATGGCCCCGAGGCTAGGTCCGAGATCATATTCGATATGTATTTTCAGGATTATAACTGTCCTTCACAGAAATTTAGATTCTTCAAAATAATCATATTGCAGATTTTATGTAAGAAAAAAGTATGTCAGAAAAGACATAGCAACACCTTGTGTTGATAATGCGTGAACCTTTTTTTAAAAGTACTCAAACCGCTCTTGGCCCTAGATATAAGTACGTCAGTACGTAAATACATGTATATACATACCGGTATCTTGACATTCCTACGAAGGGCTAGCTTAACTGATATTTTTAACGCTTGGGTTTTTTAGGATTGTGGTTTTAAGTTCGGCTGAGTTCAGACTGTTTATAACCAATCTTTATTACGTTCTGACGTAATATTTAAAAGCAGTGGGGTTTTTTACTGGGAATTTTGTACATTTTTTAAAATAATTTTCTAAAACTTTGTTGTACGGATTTTTTCTTGTTTTTTAATAAGAAAAATCACTTATTACATTTTTGGGGCTAGTCCCATCGAAATCTAAAATGGAATTTATTAGAAGTCATCTCCACCAAATTGAATTCATTTTTCAAAAGTTATAGATTCTCCGAAGAACTTTTCATTTGCTAAACGTTGTACCTACATTATCCATATACCAAGCTGAAATGATATACTTAGTTAATAATGATTTATGTACGTTAAAAGCAATATTATCAACAATATTTTTGTGATGCGCTTAATTTATGGAGGATGTGCATCATTTTTGGGTTTTTTTTGTAAAAGTTATACATGTACTTGTGCTAGAAACAATATTTCTTACCATCCATTTTTTTTAATTAAAATTTAGACATTTGCTTTTATGTGGAAATGTTTTGCGATACCTTTACATATTAAAACAGTATTTTTGCTGCTTAAATTTTATAGAACATGCAGATGTAATTAATGTTATCTGTACTTGATGTACGTGTATAATATACATGCATATTATTTGTAGTAAAATCATTTTCTAATATGCATGACTGATCGTTATATTCAACATAAAGAACTCGTAAAATTTGCAAAAAAAATGTTACTGGCCCTTTTGATTTATTTAATAAAATAAAATAAAACTCGAATGCAACAGTAGGAAATATGAGGCATACAAACGTAAAAAATCAGAATATTTTCCATCCCTCCTCCTCAAAATTAAAAATAAGATTTGAAAAAATAATTATTTTAGATAATTACAACGCACAGCTGCTAAACCTTGTTGATCATACTAATTTTTTAATAAGAGTTTCCGACCTGTTGTCAAATTGCACTTACCATTTTTATTGTAAGCATTCATATTTGCACTTTCGCTTTAAAATATTTTATATCACCAGTTACATATATATTTAAAAGTCCAAAAATGCAAAATTCAGAGAAAAACTGAAATGCAACAGTTCATGACATCATGCATCTATAACTACTTTACTTGAATACTTACTGTCAAGTGTCATGTTGAAAATTTTAAATTTACTTGGTGGCAGTAAATGTAAAGTTTACAAGATGGCATTACAATGATGCACAAATTATAAGGTGAAGTGTATCAGTAGAGTAATTGTAGTTCATTTTATTATGAAATTTTTTTTTCGACGAACATTTGGTAATGAACAGCAATTGCTCTTCTGTCATATTCAGCTCATCGTGGTAAAGAACGTAATATGTCATCAGAACAGTTTATAATTGATTACCCCACGTTCGCTGCCAAATATTGTTTAAATTTTTATAATTTTGATGGGAGTACTGCCTCTATGCATACCACTGGGGGTTGAGAAGAATATAGAGCGAAAGCGCAATTGACATGAAAACAAAATATCATATACTAGTTACGTTGTTTATTGTTTTAAGTATGGAATAAATGCAGAAAAACTTTCAGTCAGTCATACATGCTCACATGCTCCACTGTTAGAACGTCTTCGCTAGCAAAGTGTCCGATTCGGACACTTGGCCAGCGAAGATGCTACATGTATTAGAAGCGAGGCTGCATTTCATTCCGTCATTAAAATTACATCGCGGAATAAATGAGTCTTCTTTGATTTTCTTTCTCAATTCAGCCCGACGTTAGTCTAGTCTAAAGTTGAATATGACGAGAAATGGCGGGAAAAAATTTCTTAGCATAATCGTCTGAGCAAAAAAAATTTAAGGTAAAAAAAAAACAGATAAGAAAAAAAAGTGTGATAACAAGAGCTTTTCAACGTCATCAGGATTTATTTTTACCTATGTAGAGTTTTATACGTTGTGATTGCCTGGAGCGTGATCACAGTTTTCATCTTTAGTTACCAGCAAAAAACGAAGTGTGGTTTAATAATAAACATACTGTCTTAAATGAAAATAAAACCGAACGACCAATGGTCACGATATCATAGATCATTACTCGGGTATTCTGAAATACTATTTACATTTGCACCTATCGTGTTATTTTTTTTATAGAGATGAATGTCTGTTCAGTCATGAAGTTAAAAGAAATGAATAATTTGTGGAAAGTCACGAACTGCTTATGACTACACATTTATCCGCGATCAACACGTTACAAAACGTATGAAAAACCCGTTAATTAAATTTAAAAAGTAAAGACCACATCATCTATATATATATTGCAACACTTGGAACTAGTGGAGTATATAATAGCCCGCTCCGTGTCAGGTGCTCAGTCTAATCACCAGAAAGAGGAAATAGCCTATTAAAGCGCCTGACTGAATAGTCTCTCAAGCATCGCTTCGATTTTCGAGACCGGCCTCTTACAGCGCACCGGTACACGATGTGATGGCAATGTAACAGAAATGCAGAATACGAGATTTGAAGTTTTGTGAAGAATGTCGATACTTTGGCATCTGCTGCCCCTTTTTTCGGCCTTACCAGTCATCCTGACCTGCTGCTTCCCCCGACAGATCCGGTTTGACATCCTTGTCCGGGGACAAGAGAAGTACGAGGGAGGGGAGGGAACGGACTATTCCGTAAGTCATGTTCTATTTATAGAAAACATTTCTTTTGTTTCATCAGGTTAATATCATTATTCCATAAATCAACGGAAACTCAAATTTATAGAAAGATTATTTTTTTTATTTGATTGCAAGAGGTGCTTAATGATATTCTGCATTGGGACACCGATTTGTGCTTATAAAATCATCATCATCGGTAGCTTTAAGGGCTTAGTGTCCATTCTACTTCGTTTATGGATGTAGGCTGCTTACAGTGATCGACCAGCTTGAAATGCAGTTACAGCGCATTTGATTTACTAATTTTAGTCGTTTACTCTAAAATACATTAGATAAGTGTGCTTTTAATTAATAATGATTCGATTTATTTGAAGTTTTGGTTTTGCTTACACTGGTTTCAACTTTTTTTCCAAACAGGAGAACAGAACATTTTTCTACGACGAAATAAGGAACTGCACTTTGCTTCGAGGTGCTCCATTCGGTTCTCCAATGGAAATTTTCAGCAATTATTCATCTGGGATAGAATACAGTGTATTTGACCAATGTGAAATGCGAGTTATTAATGGAAGATTTAACAAAATGTGCTTGCCGAGCAATGCAGTTTTACAGAGAAAAGTAAGAATTCCATTGAGTGTGAGGGAAGTTTCTGTGTACAGGGCAAACATAAGCGACTATACTGGAGTGTTACAACGGGAATACGGAGTGATCCATGAAGGGGACAGCTGTTACTTTCTGTGGTCCAAAACCGAAGGTATTCTGAATGAGTTTGGATTAAGGGGAACCTTTTCCGAGACTCTGACATATAAGAACATTCAGACACTGTCTGAAAATGATCCTGTGTTTGAAATTCCTGGAAAATGTCACGACGTGTAAACTCGCTGGTTGATGACAAATTATTATCATTGGCGGTGAATTGCTTGCGGTCTGAACAATAGAAAATTATTGCTGCTCGTGATAAAAGTGTCCTTGGAACCAATCAATAGACTATATTGACCATTGCTGGGGTTCATTTCGTTGTACTATTGATGTAACATATTGATTTGTGCACAAGGAATCAAAATCCACTCATTCAAGCATTTAAATCTCCCATGGGATGCAGACAGAATACATGTAAATAGTTTCTAATGCAGCACCAGAAAGCGATTCTGGTGTAATTTTCCCCCAAAGCAGACGTCGTCTGCAATCGGTATTAGATCAGGCGGTATGTCGGCTGGAAAGTGACCATAACAATTAATCGATTTTAATGAGCACTCTACTCGGAGGGAATAATAAGCAACGCCTGTCAGTATTGTCTTTACAAACTGGATTTATTGATAAAGTAATATAACAGCCCTCCACACGACACGATATGGCTACGTGTGAATTATTCCTGTTTCCAGTCCTTCAAATGTTATCTTTGTTTTATTGTTTTGCAAATAAATGTTATAAGTAAATGGTATTTATGTAGATGTATGAGAGAGAGAGAGAGAGAGAGAGAGAGAGAGAGAGAGAGAGATTGGAACCAGAAAGTCAAAACTTTTAAATCTAAAATCTTTTATTCTGTCTTAATTGGATTTGAATCTATAAAAACGTTAATATTAACATTTGATTGCCACAGGTCTAGGTTCTACTAATTATACATGTCTAATAATAATTATTAGACGCGGCAAGGCACATTTCGTGTTTATTTAATTGGGGTTAAATATGTATTCGGAACAGGAAAGGCTGAAATTAGAATACAGGGCTTATATGATATGATTCAGGTGTATGCACATGTATGAATCTAGTATGTTCTGTCTGGTCAGGAAGACGTCGTGTGTATACATGAGTTAGTTATTTGTTTCAAGGTGAAATTCCTTTACCGTGAAAGATTTATATATGTTCCAGTCTAGATATGTATTCATGGATAAATTTCAAACTTTTAATGTAAACAACTTTGCCAGAGGGTACCTGGCAAAAAAAAATAGTATGAAATAACATCGACTGCTGATAATTCAACTACTGTGTACATTATACTGTTGTCTTTTTTGTGCGTAAGTAGTCAAAATTGTTTTCAAATTGGGTAAAATGTCCATTTAATAAGTACCAATTAAACTTGGAAAATGTTCGCACTTAAATGGGCACACACCACGTTTCTGCAAAATGCCACTCCTGTCATTAGGATAATGGCTTTTCTATTGGGTAAATTGTATCTCATGCAAAAACTTTTTTGTTTATGAACATTGTAAAATGACGTATTTCTACCTGTATTTACACCTATCCAGCAACGAATGATTCGTGATAAGAATAATTATGCTTATAATTTGTGTTTTAAGGTCGTTCGTCCTATCTACAGGGACAGCTAAACTTCTTTTGAGAACATCAAGCAGTGAACATAAGTGACGTTCATTCGATTTAATTTAGTTTAATGTAGAGCAATTTCGAACACGTAAATATAACTATTTTAAACACACTTTTTATGTTTCTCCATAAAATTCAAATTTTTCCTGCATTCGACAGCAAACAAATATCAATACTCCTCTAGCAGTAAATAAGAACGAATTTTTAGAACAGTTCCGAATATATAGAAACGTTTTAAACACTCATGACATTTTCTTTCTAAGAAGATGGGGGAATAAGATAGCGCAAATGCCCATTTGGTTAAGTCGTAAAATACGTTTCAAATTTAATTTTTTCCAACTAAATATGCTTAATAATGTTATTATAAAAGTTTACAAAAGGACAATTTTTAACCATATTCAGTTTTGAATATTTTAACAAACGAGAAGAAAAAAAAATTCTAAAGTTTTGGTGGTATCGAACCCACAACCTAATAACCCTAGCTCTATAATGTTACCTAATGTCTCGTGCTCTAACCACTGAGCCATTTCAGTAACAACAAACTCTATTGTTTAAATGCTATATGGTACTTCGACCACGAATTTATGGACTTGTATTATTTTTCTAAAACGTTCAATTGTTGGGATTCAAAATGACGTTTTTAAAGTATAGTGGGTCATCTCTCCACGTTTTTGTTGATTGAAGTCGGTTTGATTTCCTTTAAACCTTATATAGACTATGACAAAAATATGGAGCTTAGACCCACTCTATAAAAGAAAACGCATTGAAGTTCTAAAATTGACACTATTTTGGAGGTTTTGACACGCATACGCCAGTTTAAATCAACCTATTCCAAGTATTTAACATATTTAAGGGTATGATAAATATACATTGTTTTCAATAATTTAGAAAAAAAATTATCAGATTTGTTGATATTTTAATTTTATAGTATCTTACATGTATCTATCCTCATATAGGCATTCTACACGTCTTATTCACCCATCTTCTTTTTGTATTTCTTATCAAACATGAAAATTTATTCTGCTTTCGAAAACAAACAAAAAGAATTTCTCTAGCTGAAATAGTTTAGGCAAGATGGTGTATTTTCTACAGACACTGTGTAGTTATCTCCCGCTCTACATAACATACAATGTAAGGAGTTATATCTGTGAATATCTTGGGTCGTGTCATCAAAATCAAGAGGGAGTTCGGATCGGACCGCCTTGTGGATAAATAATCAATTATTGAAACCGAACCCTTATAGGGAATTTACATGGATCCCTTTAGATCCATGTAAACGGGATCATTCATCATCATTTATATGTCCAACTCCGTTTGGATGTAACAGATCACTCGGTATTCATGTACCTTTTGCTGGTTGTAAGATGTAAATGGACATCTTTGGACACTAATTATGCTAGTTAAAACTAAGACACAAAGTACATTGTATAACTATTTACTCAGAAGTGCATCTACCGGGTTGTAGTTTCTTTGCTCTGACGCCTCTGCACCTGTCATAAAGACGACTGACTTCCGTTTCATTGTAATGATCATTTCCAGATCAGTGTTTGGGTTCAAATTCCTGCAAAAATGGCAGGAAGTTATATCAGTTGATACAACAGAAATAGATTGTCGTGTTACACAGATTAATCTTTTCAGGATACAAATATTCAATTGTGCTTGGAAAATGCTTAGCTTCTCAAACGATTCCTTGTTTTCCCGGAATTTTCCCGTTTAACATTGCTTCATTTCGAAAAATAACCTCCTATCTGAAATGTATGCTTATCCTGCTGATACACTTTATGATATTAAAACAAGAAATATTTTTAGTTCCTTAATCATGCATGGACATTGGACATGTATTCCCATAATTGTATTTTTGATTACACATGGTTAGACGTAACACATAAAGCAATCGTGTGCAATTATTCATATTTCTATGTAACAAATGACAAACTGGAATATTGATAAATGCACAACGTACCATAGATAGACAGACTGGGATATAAGACTGTCTCTGTTGATATGGCTGTAGAATTGGAGCCTTCCTGATGCTACTCCTCCAGTCCCATTCCATATTTAATATATTCATTAACTGATACTCTCCCTGCAAATAATAAATTTAACAAGCAAAATATGAATCAATCTTTAGAAAAATTAGTTTGTTATTTAAAGACAAATGCACACTATATTAACTACATTTTGTATATAACAGCTGTTTTAGAGGATGTGTTCAATTTTCATTTTGCAGTTGAGATGAGTTGCATGAAGTTACTGTAGCAGGCATTGCGTTCCTTGAAGCTTAATCCGATTGTATATCAAAATTTATAAACGCCGTAAATCATTGGCTTTATCTCGTGTATGTTTGTAAACAGTGCAAATTTTCCCAATCATATAAGCATTGTTTTTCTGAGTAAAATTATGGCCAAAATGTTGTGAATGAATCTTTATAAAAAAAATGAATATTTCATGATCATTTAAACTATATTGTCCCCTTTTCACCCCTGTGTTGAGGCGGGAATATTAATTTAGCCTAGAGCTTTGGAATTCGCCAGCAATTACGCTTCCAAAATATCTTGGCAAGTGAAAGCAAAAGTAAATCTTTCTCCTGAAATGAATTTTGGTCTGAACTTGAAATACGATAACATTGTAGTTACAGTTCTAGGCATAATTCTAAACCTTACCCAAAATTCAACACCTGTTCCGTATGAGAGTTATAATTAAAAGACCAGTTTCTGGCATGTCGTTTTCAAATACGTGTTTCTAGGAAGACTTGAGACTTCAAAGTCTTCTGATACCTGTACGATTATGTGACAATATATTCCATATATATCTGTACTTCTGGTTCTCTCGCCTGTAAATAATTGTTATCATACAGAATTTTATGAAAGGAAGATAATGTGTTTGCTAATAAAAATCCGCCGACCTTAGGCTTGTAATTGATCCTATCTCGATAAGATGAGAATGTCTGATCTTCAATGCCTCATAATCCTTAAATTTTTTTTTAAATTATTCAATGTTCGGAATTTAAACAAATTTCAAATTCAATTTTTTCAAAATGTCGCTTGAGGGGTCTTAAGGTCGTATGGGACATCTGTCAATATTAATGTAGATTAAAGTACAGTATGATTAAAATATTTTCACCAGGCTTAGAATTTTCAAAATTTACAATATTTAACAAAAAAATACGTTTTAAAAATCTTTGGAAAGGTAAAAAATTTAAAATCCTCAGCGGGATTCGAACTCGTGACTTGCAGATTCATAGTGAACCCTCTAACCCACTGCGCCACGCTGTTAGGTGACAATTTTGAAAAAAAGAAACTATTTATAAAATTAACATTGACAGTATTGTTTATTTCGATAAATAGTACGTCATGACTAGGAGGTGTCACATACCACCTTAAATAGATAAGTTGAATTTGTACTCGGGCGATATCGGTTATATGAAAATGACAGTAAAGGGATGTCCGATGCATGGCAAATTTACCATACGTGAAAATAACTACAGCGTTTGACAACTGAGGTCTGACGTCATTCTATGATTTTCCTTGTTCTCAATGCTCGTCTAGTTGATTGGTCAAAGATATAGTCTAGGAAGAGTAAAGCTCAAAAGTATTTAAAAAAAAAAAAAGCATTTTCAATTCACAAATGAACTAAACGTTATTTAGTATAGGTATTTCAAAAAACTAAAACGTTGATCAATTAATTAACAAGTAAAATTTTTTAATTGCATTAATTTTGTTGAACAGTATTATTTTGAAGCTTAGTTTTAGTTCAAAAATGCGTTTTCAACTTGCAACTGCATCATTATGTACAGCTTGTTTTATTGACATTTGGTTTTGTTTTACTCGGTGAATGGAAATATAGCACTACAGAGGTAAGTCAGAATTTCATTTGGAGATTAAGAACATGCATAGTTAATAGCGAATATTTTAAAATCATATTAATTATTTTGTGTTCAATATAATTTTTTGGTAAAATTTATAATAAGTGAAGCAAACGCTCCACTTGAATTTTTTTATGATTATGATATTATGACTAACCAAGTAACTCCAACTAACTCAAAATAAAATACTGCACAGTTAATTTATTATAACAGTTAAAACAAAATAGCAAGCCCTCAATAAACTTTTTGTTCTTTTTCTTTTCTCGACCAACTGAACAAAGTCCCCGATCAAAATTTAAAAAAAACTGATAATTAAATTAACTTTTTATACATTTTATTTTGTTGTTGTTGCATCTTATAAATAGTTATTATTTGGTCCCACCTTGTTTCTTCACCTCATTGTAGCATGCAAATAACAAATATGCAGGCCACTGAGAATTGACATTTAATTTGCAATTCATATTTTCAATTTTTATATATGACTTTTTTAACATTGACTTATTTTTAGTTTTGATAGGGTTTTACTTGAACAAGAAGTTAGTTCCCGTTGGCGTACAGTTTGGGGTCGATATATCAAGATTTCTTCATTATTAAACCAGTTTTACTTATTTTTTTATTTACTAATAAATTTGTCATGTTGAAGATTTTGATATTGACATCACTATTTTATGACTAATATACATTTCTTAAAGCCTCCTTTAATTTGTTACTGTGATATTGTTTGGAGTTTTCCCTGCATATTTCTTCTAATCTCGTTTAAAATTGGTTGCTTAAAGAGAAACATTCACAATTTCAGTAAGATGGCTGTTGAGAATATGTCTAGGTCTGTGTACGAGGCGATGTGTGACGAGATAGGGACCCCACAACTTGTGAAATACATAAGAGATAGAATAGAAATTTTGGAGCTGGTGTGGAATAAAGTAGTAAGGATCGGACAACTTAAAATCATGATGAGTGGAAGTGTACGAGAAGGATTCAGATACAAACATTGCGCATCCGATGTAGACCAGATGCTTTGGCAAACTAACCAACGAGTGATCTGGGATCTTTTTCAGTCCCAGTTTTACGACACCTACAAAGACGGCCTAATTCTTTGTGACAACTCTGAGAGTCCACCAGGATACACTTTACTTCGGTTGCCAGTGGAAAGTGCTAGCCCTGAAGCGATGTCAGCTTGTATAAGGATGAAAAGGGGGCTCTACATATCCAGTTCAAAATACAGAGAGATAATATTTTCATCATATTCATTTGGTTCTACAATTCATGGACCATGTTGCAGTGGAACAATTTTGAACGTTAAATTCGATAATGCAATCTGTTTTGCCAGTGACTTTTGGCCTCCTTCTGCTTTTTCATGGATAGACAGATGTCAGTCATGGCCCCCACCCAATGTTGTCAACGACATCGTCGAAAATGGATGTCACTTTGTAGCAATAGGAAACAAACAAGGTAATTTTACAGACAATGAATGGAGAATTTCTTTCTCACAGGCTGAATACAAACTTGTGTACTCAATGAATCATTTACAATTTTTAACCTATGGTTTGATGAAAATCTTTCTAAAGGAAATAATTAACAACGGATTAAAGGATGAAGATAAACTTTTGTGCTCCTACCACATAAAAACAATTATTTTCTGGGCAATTCAACAAAACACACTGCAAAACGCACTTCATTGGTGCCCACAAAATCTCCTCGCCAGTTTCTGGCTTTGCTTCAAACTCCTTCTTAAATGGGTCTACGATGGAGTCTGTCCAAACTTTTTTATACCACAAAATAACATGTTTTTAAACAATATCCATGGCGAAGCACAACAGACATTATTTGCGCAACTGTATGGACTGTACAAGAAGGGTGTATCGTTGCTGCTACAAAGTCCCTCCATCAGAGCCTATATGATTGATGTCCTTTGTAATCCCAGGCTTACGGTTTTTACTGATGAAGACATCCTCATTTCTGAGGCTGAGTTAGATGAAGAATATTTTTCGATCTTAACCCAATTTTTTGATGAACTTTCATTATCAGACATTCGACAATGCATGAATGCCTTAGATAAAGATCAGATGACTGGTTCATCCATGACACAGTATCAAGTTGTCATGGTCCAGAAATTTGTAGTGTCCATGTTTCAGTATGTAGCTTTTGTATTACACAACATGTACACTATAAAACGAGCAAACAAACAGATGTATACAGCTTACAAAATGTTTTGTCACATACTGAAATTGGCAGACAAGATGGGATAAGTGTACTTGTCATGAATTATTATATAAAAATCTATGAATATATATAGTTACGAAATAAATGTGTAAGAATAAACCAATTGACTCTAATTTCACATCAGATATTGCTCTGAATTCTACCAAAGCCTGCATTCCTTCAAATGATATGAACTTTTATATGTTATCCCAGGTTACCGATTTTGTCACTTTTGACAACGTTTAACAAAGATACACATTCATGTCAAAGAAGTTCGATTAAAGTGAGATGTAAGGCAAAATCCTACATTTTAAAATTGATCTGTAATCTCTTTTTGCGCGGACAAGAACCCAAACATGACCCTAAATAGGACTGATTTTTCCATTTTGAAGTTCAGTTCTCGAAATACCTCGTAACATTTCCCAACGTTTATTAATGCAAAATCTCCGTAGTCTTTTATTCTTAGTTGCGTTCTTCAACTTGACAATTTTTTTTTCAATTATAGTGAATGAATTAGTAGACTTATGAGTATATGTTTACGAATTATTAAGCAAAATTGAAATTTGATCCTAAGAAATCTTAGGACGGAGTAAAAGAATAAACGAAGGTGTTGGTTCATTACTGTAAAATTTATGCTCTAACGCCTGTCATTGAGATGACTGATGTACTTTTCATTGTTATGTTCATTTCGAGATGAGTCGTTGGGTCCCTACAAAAAAGCAGTAGGTTAAATCAGATTTTTCAACAGAAATTGTCTGTAGTGTTACATAAACTAACCTTTTCAGGATACAAGTATTCTATCGGGCATGGAAATGGCGTGTCTTGTAAATCGATTCCTTGTTATCCCGGAATTAGCATTAAATCCTGAAATGATTATCAAGGAATCATGCCTTCTATTCTAACTGTATGCTGATCCTGCTTGTACACTATTTAATATACATGTGTGTTTAATAGCTGTTTCGGAGAATGTGTATAATTTCCAACCGTGACACTCCACTAATAAGGTTTCCTTAAAGCTGCTTGGTCCGATTGTATTATTTTATAGACTCTGTCAATCAATGTTTTTATCTCGTGTATGTATATAAGCAATGCAATTTTTTCCGATTATATAAGCATATTTTCTCTGATAAAATTTAGCATAAAATAATAGCAAAACAAACTTTATTTAAATAAGGTATCAATACATTAATATGTAAAATACACCCACCTACCCACCCCCTACCACCACCACCGCAATTAAGACTCGTCCCGTTATTTAATAATATGGGATTCATAAAAAATAACGTAAATTAGTTTTCGAAAAAAATTGGTGTCAATCAAAACTAAGCCAACATGTAAACTTGAATGTAATATTTTCTGCAGATAGTACCTGTAAATGATGCATATCGGGGACTATATAGTACATGGAAACCATCACTCCTGTGAGACATGCGCTGTTATTTTTGTTGTGTATCACAATAGCAATATTATTTTTATTATATACGAACATTTTCTTCTGGTGTAATTTGGTGAAAGTTAATAACTTTCTAATGTTAATGTTTTGTTTGAAAAATTGCATTTAATGTTAATGAAAGTCGGTAAACTTTAAAAGTCGGTAAAATTTATAAGGTGCTGATTGGATGAAAAGTAATTTATGCTATAAATAAATACAGAAATGTGAAGTATCAGGGCTAAGAACGTCCTATGTACGAAAACAAGATATACATCTCATTGGCGGATCCAGAAAGGAAGGGGTGATTTTTTGGTTTCTTAGGTGACCTTTTCTATTAAACATAGACGCACGTTCTCAAAAAGACATTGCTTGAGACTTGTCTGTTAAGGCTAGAAATTAAGCAAATCTTCTTTACCAAAACCAAAGCGCTGAACAATGGGTAAATAAAAATTGGCAGGACTTGCTTAATGCAGTGTACTCTGATGTTGAAATAGACAGTGACAAGATAAATGTTTGGGGTTTTTTACGCACGGTAAACGTTAAAAAAAAGTCCGTGTTTTTTTATGAATACAGAATTTTACACATATTGATTTTCATCGATTGGAACCCTCTCTTTTCCATATCGCTGGATCCGCCTCTGCATCTGACTTTAGATCAAATGCGAACAAACGAAACCTTCTTCATAACCTACGGACCAAATCGCCTACGTTTGCAAATACAAAGTGTTATAATATTTAGTGCAGTGATAAACCTCTTAGAACCTACAATCTAAATTATTATTTTTAAGAAAGACTAAATCTTTTTTCACACGAATAACAGAGAATGAAAAAAGTAAACAGATAGATTTCCATTGATTATTTTTTTTCTCTAAAATTACGTGTACAAATTTATATGCATCACTCACTTATACCATATTCAAAGGTCCATTACTTTTGTAATATAATCCGAAAAAAAAAAATCTAAAAATAATGTTCCAATTTATCGGGGGGAGTATTTTTCTTCAGAGTCGTATTTTGGTCAGAGCCGAATGATCATTAAACAATGACAATAGGTAACTTAGAGTTCCAGACAGAACCCTAAACCGGAATCAGCACCTTCTGGGGACTTTATATTTACTACAATCAACGTTGGTTTTGATAAGACAAATTTTTGGCATCTGCTTTTCAAATATATCAGATAATATAAGGTTCGACGTCAAAGCCTGTGGACATAAATGTAAAAAAAAAAATCCATTCATCTTTATCTCTCTCTGCTGTGACATTATTATCATATTATAATAGCATTTTATGAACCGTATTGTGTTTGGTAATACATCTACGTATCCTCCAACCGTAGGTCCAAATTGCTTATGATAGATCCTACTTAGTTCAAAAAGCTGAGAATATCAGATCTTCAATGTGAACGTATTGGTCATTGTTTTATCATGAAAAAAATGTTTATTACATTATCTTATCAATTTTCTTCATTTTAAACAAGTTTTATATTAATACCCTCAAAAACTGTTGCTTGGGAAGAAAAATAAAACGTTTCATTTGTATCTGGGCCAAGTCGGGTACTCAATGTTTAAAAATTCATGAAAGTAAAAAGTGAAAAACTCACCCAAATATCTATAATATTTGGAAGTTTGGCATTTTTCCACGATTTTCTTATTTTAACCATTTGCTACGTCGATTGGTACATTGGTCACAAAAATAGTTAAAATAATTCATTATTTAACATATGTAAAAAAAAAAAAATATCATAATAGGCATTTGATTAATTTAAAACAAGCAAATCAAGTAACAAGAAAACCTCTTATAATCGCAGTCATTTGTTGAACAGTTTTGAAGTTTAGTTTCAGTTTATAAAAAGATATTTACATTTGCAAATATGCTTACTTATATGAACCTATAAAATAACGAAAACGTTCAATTCTGTATGAACTTTTTCATGACGTCACAATGATAATCGCACGCGCTTATCATTTGACGGTTGCATTATTGTAAACGTAAAAACACCGTTATATTAATGATTCTGAACGATTGCCTTTCTCAAACGTGAATATAAGTAATAAACAGCAATGTTGGGCTTCTCAGAAGATTTGATAACGTACCAAACAATTCATACCCCGGTGATCTTTTTAACTTGCTGTTTATATCTTAATTGTTATCGTATTTTGTCAATGTTAACACCGTGTTAAAAATTTGTTTTACTCGGTGGATGTGAAAATAACACAACAGTTGTAAGTCCGATTTTTTTTATTCAAAAAAGACAAAAAGAGGATGTTAGTATAATTTTTTAACAGATTACTAAGCAGAGCAGAGACTTACGTGCGGTAAATAAATATTTGAAACCACTTGCTATACATAAACTACATTACAGCACACATCGTCTTCAGAATAAGAGTACGAATGTTTTATTAAAGTATGATGATATGCATGTAAACGATATATAACCTATATAAAATGTGTATTTATAATAAGCAATGTCGTTGTAAACTCTAAGCAGTTCTAAAAAATCAAAATCCCCCTCCGGATTTCTTCTAGAACATCAAACAAAAGGATGTCCATGTTGTCTGGTTCGTTGCATTGTTTGGGAGGTAGAAACATAGACTTGTCCGCGATTTTAAACGTGTAATTCACGTACACGCTTGTTTCAAATATCTGGTATCCGTTTTTGTCCTTTCCGAACGAGACCATTCCTTCCACAGTGCAATCACCACCCTTCATAGGGGTGGCCATGAGGTTGATATCAAAAGACATGTTTCGCTGACTCATATTGACGTAGTAATTATCGACCGTCATGTTGTCATAGCTATTGCCAAGCACCGCTGACCCTAAGAAAACGGCGTTTGTTGGCACACATATCTTTTGAAATGAGTCCTTCAGATCTGTCACGTTACACACATTTTCGTTCGTGATGACGTAACGCTTTTTGGCGGAATAATCGGAAATTATGCGCAGCATTTGTCCGATTCTGTTTGTGCCGACTATGGCAATTTTCTCTTCATCCGCGTCATAATATAACTGAATCATCTTCTGAAAATACATTATTTTTTCCTTTCTTTATTGAATTAAATTAAGAAACGGCCAATTTACCGCTACATATTATTATGCATTACATAACATACGTACGTAATACGCTATTACCTGATAATTCGTCTTTCCTTGGGCAATTAACCCGTATCCCATTGCCGTTACCTCGACCTCACTCGGGAAACAGCATGACTTGGTATAGGAAATACTGATCAAAATGAGTGTTATAAACTGAATTAAATGCATCTTGATATGCAATGCTGGACAAATCTTCTGCAGCAAACAGGAGCTGGTCGCATTCTGCTTGAGATAAATATAGTAAGTAATGGGGTATCGTGTGCATACTCACTTTCCTGCTAAGCAACACTCTTTCCTGAATCTCTCCCTTATTTTTACTGAGCTCTATCGCGAGACAACAATAATTTCTTTAATAAGGACAATTGGAGCATGGATGAAACAGGATGAACAGTCGGTTATCAATGGTCTCTCAGTTCAATCGTCTGTTTGTCTATCTGTAATAAAACTTTTTACATTTTTCTAATCGTGAAAAATGTCACAAAATTTGATATAAATGATGCCAAGGTGAAAGATATGAATAAAGTACTCTGTCAATGTCATGGCTACACTCATGATTAATATTAAAATACACCATGTACTTGAAATGAATGTCCTCTTCATCGTTCAATAAGTATTTGAATAATTATGTAGTTTGCATAAAACAGTAATGGTTTTTCAAAAATGTTTGTTACATATTGGTTCTCAAAAAAATCTTTAGAGAAAAAAGCGCAAAACAAAAGATTTTGTTTCCCTTATTGATTGTTGCACGTATTTACATGTAGTTAGGAAGAAATAAGTGTTCAAAACGATAATAAGCTCCTCCTAGCTCCAGATTCAATTTTATCTCAAAAAAAAAGTCAAGCTATTATCAGTGATGTCTTTTTAATGCACTGAAAGAAGCTATAAACTCGAAACATTATACAGAAACGATCTTGTGAGTGCATACTAAATTTACCAGAAATGGGCAATCAAGGGACATCGGTGCCATTGCATGAGTTGATTGTTGTACATTTTTATCTTTCTCTCTGTCTATCTTTAAAACAGATAACAGGTTTTTTCCAGCGCACATTCAAATATCTAAATAAATAAATAAATCATTCAAATCAATAAATAAATAAACACTGTAAAAGTACTATTGTTACTATATTGATCAAATTTCTCAGGTACCTCTTGACCGGTTTATGACATTTCCCAGAAATAAAAATGTTTGCTCTTCAGTAGGTTTATTATAGAAAAATATCAGCAAATGTAAATATTTATTTTATTGTTACATCTACTTGCAACCTCAATCAAAATTCAGACGTCAAACAAGCCGCTAGGTGCCGCTTTAGTCGGCGTTGGAAGGATTGGCCAGTTACATCATAGTGGACAGCGGTTGGCTCAGCATCCGCGGTGGTCGGTGGATATACCAGCACGGCACGGGCTGATGGCGGAACTAATAAAGAGGCACAGACTGACGGATATAACAGATTCCAGTCGTTTAGCCTGTGCAAGAAAGAAGACACACTTACTGGTTCTAAGCAGTTCAACTGGATGTTTCCTGCCAGATATGCTTTACGATGGTGTAAAAGCAGTGCGCTTTGACAATATAGGAGAAAATATATACTGGATGTAGATTAAGTCAAATGTTCACGCTTGATTTACTGATTTCGCTTATTACTTATTCGGTCCAACGCTCGTCAACAAACATCAAAAATTTTTAAACAGTTTGCGCACGGTACACCAAGAATAAAAATATTATTTATAAAAGTTTTCTTTTTAAACAAAAAAAAATGTTTGCATAATGTTTTACAGACAGTAAACTCATCAAAGACTTATGTGCAGTAAATACATAAATATATTCTCTGAATTAAAACAACTTGCAATAGATAATCTACCATTCACAATATCTTGAAAATAAGATTACGTAAAGGTTCTCTTATTTATCATATGATATGAATAAGTACATGTAATATAATAAACAATGAAGTTATTATAAGAGAACACCTCCATTGTTTGCCCCCTTGCATTGTATGGGAGGTTGAAATACAGACTTGTCCGTGATTTCAAACGTGTAGTTTATGTACTCCCTTGTTAGAAATGTTTTGTCATTTTGATATAAAGCCTTCAATAGAGTGCAGACTCCTTCCTTTAATGGGATGGTCATGTAGTTGATATCAGTAAACAAATTTCCCTGGCTTCTGTTGACGTAGTAATTATCGACCGTCAAGTTGTTATAGTTATTGTCAAGCACCGTTGACCCCATGAAAACCATGGGTTGCGGCAAACAGATCTTTTGTAACGGCTCTTTCAGATCTATGACGTCACACACATTTTCGTCGGTGATGACGTAACCCTTTTTGGTGGATCCATCGAAAATGTCGCGCACAGTTTGTCCCCGTTCGTTTTGCTGACTTTAGCAAACTTCTCTATTTCTGCGTTAAAGTAAAACTTTTCCTGAAAATATTCCATATAAGATGTTAATTTTTCCAGTAAAATTGCAACTAATTGTATCACTGACAAACTACCGATATACGTGCTTTTGTACATGCATATCATGGTACAGTTTTTACCTGATAAGTTGAATTCTCCTCGGCAATGAACGTGCTTCTTACTGTCACCTCAAAAACACTCGGGAAGCAGCACGACTGGATGTATGCAAAACTGATCGAAATAAGTGCTATACATGCGCGGATCTAGAGGGGGGGTCGGGGGGGTCCCGACCCCCCCTGGAAAATGAAAATTTATTAAATTTACATAGTAAAATTATTGAAAATATGCCTCGGACCCCCCCTGACAAACACAATTATCCATTGGACCCCCCCCTGGAAAAATTTTCTGGATCCGCGCATGCTATAAATTGAAGCAAACGCATCTTGATAATAAACTGAATCCTAAGACACCTCCTCTGCAGCTAACCGGCGCTGGTCCGTTTTTGTTAGATATGGTAAATGTTGAAGGGTAGTGTACTTCCTTTGGTTCCAGCTAATTAAAACTCCTTCCTGAATGTATCCCTTCAAAATTTCAAAAAAATTAATGTCATACAATCCTTGGAAATTAGATGAAACAGAAACTTACAACCAATTCAGTGTTTATTAAAGCGTTTGAAGATGTAGACTGAAATAAATTTGTAAAAGAGCTTAATGGACAAACAATTGATACCACTTTCATTTTCTTTTTTTTAGGTCACCTGAGTCACTCAGATGGCCTATTGCAATTTGTTTTCGTCCGTGTGTTAACAATTAAACATTTTTAACTTCTTTTTAAAAACTACGCAGCTAATTCTTTTTAAATTTAGTATGATGCATTTTTGGGGTAAGGGGAACATAAATTGTAAATTCACAACTCATGCCCAGTTGGGGCTCTAGGGACAAGGCAAAAATCGTCAAGTTTGACCATTTTCAAAAATTTCTTTTCTCCCACAAATCTGTAAAAAAAAAAATTAAAATTATAATAATGTAGACTAGAAAGCCCTCCACTAAACGTGTTAATTTTATGTCCCCGGGGGTAAGGGTTTTGACTCTAGGGCGGTGCCAAAATGTTCATGGAGTGTAAATGTATATAATGTTGAAAAATCTTCTTTTCTACTCCCACACACCTGTAAGAAAAACTGAATTGTTAATTATTTAGACAAGGAAGCCCTCTACCAAAATTGTAAATATCATGTCCCCCGTGGTAAGGGCGCTGACTTTAGGGCGGGGCCAAAATTGTCATTAAGTGTTAATGCGTTTAATGTTAAAAAATCGTCTCCTTTACTTCTGCTATAGAAACTGATTGCATAATTATCATAGAAAGACAATGAAGCCCTCTACCGAAATTGTTAATTCATGTCTCCCAAGATAGGGGGATCTAGGGAGGGGTCAAAAGATAGGGGGGTCTAGGGAGGGGCCAAAAGATAGGGGGATCTAGGGAGGGGCCAAAACAGTCCAATAGGGAATGTATATAATGCTTAAAATTCTTCTTCTTTACTCTTACTGGCACTGAATAGAAACTGAAATATGCATATTAATAAAAAGCCCTCTACCAAGATTTTAAATTTCATTCACGTCCCTCAGGGTAGGGGTTCTGACTCAAGGGCGGGACCAAAATGGTCATATGATGTTTAAATATACAATAAAAAAATCTTCTTCTTTACCATTTCTGAAACTGAATTGAAACTGGCTGCACATTTAGATAGACTGTAAAGCCTTCAATCAAAACTGTAAATTCATGACCCCCAGGTTAGAGGTTCATACTGCAGGATGTGGCCAATAGAGTCATATAGTGTTAATGTGTATAATTTTAAATATTTCTTAACGTCTACTGACACAGAATAGAAACTGACTGCATATTTAGAAAAATCATTAAGCTTTCATCTTTAAATTTCATGACACCTAAGGCAGGGGTTCCGGCTGGGGGATGGGTTATATACTAGTCTCATTTTTTTATTCTGCTCTGGAATTTCAATGAAAGAATTGAGTACATATTTAGAAAGGAGAAAGAATGAAGCAGTCTATCAAATTTAAGATATTGTGAAAGCCTCTGGGAAGATTTCATAAGGGAGGAAGGGTGTAACAGCTAATGGGGTTGTCTTTCTATGCTTGTTTATATTTAATAACGAATCATTAATTTGTTAATAATGAAATAAAGAAGTTGAACGATTAAAAGACTTAAACATGTACCAGTATTTTTATAATATATAAAGCAAAACAACCACAACAGTTTTTGAAGTTTAAAAAAAAAACCATTATACTTGTTAATTTGTTGATTTTTGATAATTTTCGAAAAAATTAGTCATTTTTCGCATAATGTTGCATATAGGGTACAGATAACGCCTCATACAGTTTTCAAGATAGGAAGTTATTGCAGATCAATTGGACATATATCAGAGATGTGCATATTAATTGAATTTTGATATTTGATAGTTTATGGGGAAAATACCACTTTGTTATTTTTTGGCAAAATATTGCATATAGAGTACCCCATTTCTCTGGATAGGTAGTGTTTATCAGTTCAGGGTTGACAAATGGATTATAGATACTGTTCACACAAAAGAAAATCCGATTTGCTGTCATGTTGACAGCTTTTCTGTTGTTGTTTTTTCGTTTAAATGCCCTAGTGAGAGTTTCTGTCTCGCCCTGGGAATGGGGGTTGGAAATTGTTTTAAATAAAACATATGTATACTAGCCATCTTTAGTTTATCTATGAAAACATATACACATAAAAGTTATCTTGAAAGGTATCTAATATTGGAAAAGTATTTCCTATTAGAGTCTTTCACCTTTTCAAAATCAGGTCAAATACTCGATTATGATTTTAAAGGGTTTTTTTTACCAAAATTATAGGTTTCGTAGTCCTTTTTGCAAGATTTGAGGTAGGTGGGGTGGTTATTACCATATTTTGATTTTTTTTACTCCAGAATGAAACTTAAATGCAAATATGAGATTTCTCGGCAGGTCTGTGTATGGGCTATGGTACTAAGGTGACCGTTAAGGCCTGTTGGCATCAGTTTTGCTTTTGAAAATTTAACCAGTTAAGGCAAGAATATTTTAGTCATTTCAATTACAAAAAAATTCATGTTAATAAATTTATGAGAAAAAAAACATTACTTTAACAAAACATAGCTGAGTAGGAACCCACCATAAGTCATTAAGTTGAGTGAATAGATTTTACAGAGTGCATAAATACACGTCAGCATAAACGCACTGCCATGTTCTTTTCATGTTCATGAAGACACCATTTGTATTACCTCACATTATACATTTTAGGCATAGAAAAGCTACCTCTCAAATACACTGTACAATGTCAATTATTATTTGGTCTTATGATACGATGCATTCTCATTAAGATTTCGGACGCTAACCAACTATATAATAATTCTTCTAAAGTCGATCAAGCGATCTAGAATATGATAATTACCAGGGATCTAGCCCACCTGAACCCGAGTCTTTTGTGTGCTTTTCTGATAACCCGTCATTTCTTGAAACAAAACAAGGCGGTGAAGGACTGTTTGAATAAATAAAAGACCAAGTCTCCTTTGAAGTCTATCATTGACATGGCTACACTTATGATTAATGTTTAAATTCTAGTTATTATTGTTTTTTTTCATCGTTCAATATGTATTTAGATGTTTATGTATTTTGCTTATGGCAGTAATTAATGACTTTATTGCTTCATTATCAACCTAAATTATAAACATTTATTTTGTTTGAATAAACCAAAACGTATGTGGTTATCTGTCTCAAATATGATCATATTTTATATTTACATCATGATTTATTCGCTTATATATTGTAAACATTTAATTTTTTTTTCATATAGACCAAGAAAAAAAGTCCTTATTTAAGAGTTGCTTTAATTCCAAACAACCGATGAAATTATTTTCGCACAATATAAATATAGGTTTCTACACCTTGCATAAGCATAAGAAGTTGTTTGCTTCATTAAAAACAATTAATAAATAAAGTAGTTAAAGTAGAATACATGTTTTTACAATCATTTATGTATTCTCAACCAATAGGACCACAATAAAACTATCCTGCTTATAGTACTTTCAGTTCTTTGATTTTACTCGGATTCTTGCAGTTTTCAACCCATTCAGGGTCAAACAGGCATGTCCTGAATTTTGTGAAGATCACAGATAGCCTTGTTTATCTTTCTCACCTGCTGATAGCTTCGGTGCAGGTAAAAATTCGAAAACAAGACAATACCTGTAAGCAGAATTCCATAGGTGATACAGTAGTAATCCTTCACAAGTACCATAGCAAGCTTAAGGTGAGTTTTGCACGTATAAATTGTTTGCTACATATTGGTTTTCTTTAAAAATCAAGGTGGAAAATAGCAGAAACAAAAGTTGAATAAGTCCTCAATAATGCTTTGAAACAAATTACATGTATTAACATCAGAAATTTGCTGCAGTTGTTTATCTGATACCCGGTAGTTATTGATTCTTGTTTTATACCTGTAGATAGAAAAGGAATAATATAAGAGTTGCAAAAGTTCATCAGCATCCATTTTTCTCTTTAAAAAACAAGTGGAAAGGCGTTGTAATAATCAGCAGTCTAAACGTCGGTCGAAGAAAAACCGATTCCGGTTTCAACATGTATACGATCTCAAGAATCAAAAATAAATATGAGAGTTTGTGAAGAAAAGTGAATGAACGCTATCTGTAAAGAGAATTGAACATCCACAAGCTCCATGTTTTGAAGAAAGCCTAGTTAAAATTGCATGGACACTAAGGAATTTAACCTAGTATATTTCGTTGTTTGATAGTACACTGGGAAATGTTAAAGATAGAATGATTAAATGTTCACTTCTACAAACCCGCTCTCGGTGTAGTCATATGTAAATTGTTTACCTGTTTTATAGCGCCATTTCTATTACCACTGAAAGTGATAAGATAATATAAATGGTTCCAAAATAAAATCATTAGAATAGTTACCCATAAGAATTAAAAAGTTAATTGTATCTAAACTAACAAATTCAGATGACGTCAATCCAGCCGCTAGGTGCTGCTTTGGTAGGCGTGGGAAGAATGGGTCAGGTCCATCTGAAAAACATGGTGGACAGCGGTCGACTCAGCATCCTGTGGTTGGTGGATATCCCACCACAGCACGGGCTGATGGCGGAACTGATAAAGAAGCACAGACTGACGGGTGAAACTCAGATCTCTGATATCGAGTCCAGCCACAAGGTGTTGATAGATCCCAGGTGACTAGCCCATGCGAGGAAGGCAACCTTATGTAGCTGAACTCAAACTAAACCTTATCATCCCACCTTCTTTCTTCTTCCTATCGCTCACCTGAACAACACTTAAAATGAAACTCTTCCTAAATATTGTATATATGACTTACAAAAATTCTCATATATTCCAAGATTTGATAATATCTAAAAACAAGATTTAAAAGTTCATTAAAACCTATTTTTGGACATCCTACCATAAGTTCTAAGATGCATCATCTGACTATTCTCAATATTCTAGTTTTTAACATATTAATGATAACAAAATTGGAAATTGAATAAAGATAAGAAACTAAAAGTAGGTTACTGTGACCAACTTTGGAATAAATATATATTAATGTGTAAGATACACAAACTAATATTACAAAGTTTGACGACCATAGGTATAAGAATATAAAACAATAAAACATTTGTCAATAGATAACTGTAAAATACCAAAAGTAGGTCAATGTGACCTTGCTATGAGTATATAAAGATATAAGGATGCTTGAATACTAATATCACAAAATGTCATACAATTTTCCTACATTTTTCTATATTGAATTTTGAACCCCTCCTGGGGCACCAGTATTGGCCTTGGGTCACGGTTTGAACATTTAAGAATCATACGGTCATATCAAAAATTGTATAATTGTAGTTCTAACAAAAAACATTTTTTTGAGTTTCCCCATATATTTCAATGTTAAAATTTGAATCTCTCCAGGGGCCCCAGTATTGTCCTGGGGGTCACGGTTAAAACAATTTAGAATCTACACTATCTTATGGGTGCTTGCATACTAATATTACAAATTGTAGCAGGGTAGTTCTTGAGAAGAAGATTTCTGAACGTTCTTCCTTTATATTTCTGTATCTGTATACTTTGAATCCCTCTTGGGTCCCCAGTATTGATCCAGGAGTAACGGTTTTTACAATTTAGAATCTTCACTATACATAGACAATTTGATTTAAATATTGGTATTTCTGATGCAGTGGTTCTTAAGAAGATGATTTTTTAAGATAGATAACATATTTTCCCTGCTTCGTGATTATTTCCCATTTGGAAAGGGTTTGGCCCTTCATTTTAACAATTTACAATTTTCTTCCCATAATGATTTGTACTAAGTTTGGTTGAATTTGGTTAAGTGGTTCTAGAGAAGGAGTAAAAAATCTTAAAAGTTTACAGACAGACGGACGAACGAGAACGACGAACAACAGGTGATCAGAAAGCTCACTTGAACCTTCAGTTCAGGTGAGCTAAAAAGCTTTTGACTTTAAAATTATTTTCCTGGAATGTTTTTATGCGTGTCTGTATGCATGTAAATGATGTGTTATCAACACAATTACAGAGTTGATGTCGTCATAATATGTACTCCTACTCCTACTCACTATGACATAATTAAAAAGGCGCTAACTGCAGGTAAGTATTTATGTATGATTCATACTTAAAAACTTAGTGATATGTTAAACGACAGAGGAACGGATGTTTTGATTTCCTACGCGTATATCAAAATGAAATTACATGTATTGCAATGCAAGTACATGTAAACATGCTCAAATATTCATTTCTATTTTGTATAAACCTCTACAGTATTAAATGGTTGTCATTTCTTTGAAGGAAAACATGTGATGTGCGAGAAACCACTGACCTTAACAGTCTCTGAAACAAAAGACTGCTATGAACTGGCGAAGAAACAGAAGAAGATACTTTTCTGTGCATATAACCGGTATTCATCTTCATTTATTTGACACAAGAAACATGGTTCAAAGTTCTTCTATATTTTCAAGGAAATTCACTTGCTTCATAATAGTAAAAATTTTGAGGCCTACATGTATAATGGGTAAACCGTTTTTAAAACAGGATAAGAAATAAACCAGCTGCATGATATGACCAAGATTGCAGGTGTGCTAGAGGTCAAATTTGCTCTTTCATCTTTTGAACATACTAATCTATAAAACATTTTTTTACACATTTTCATCCAATTCAAATGAATAATTTTAAGTATATGCTCATATATAAATGAACCAAAAAAAGTCATTGTCTAAGTGAACGCTTACAGACTTTGTACAATATCAATAGGACCATATTCCTCATCAGCTGCAGGCCCTTTAAGCTGTTCAGAGTTCACAACAAAATTGTTCTAACCTGTCATACATTTAGCTTACGTTTAAAACTTTGTCATATTTGGTTGAGAATTTTCTCAGGCGGTTTGACAAACAGTTTCATACTTTGTATCAACGATACAAGAGAGGCGACATCGGGAATCTTCGAGTGGTCAAATTCACCAGCAGAGAGGACGGACCGCGCAAAGAGTACCTTCAGAACAACAAAAGTAAGCTCTTTATTTTGTTAAATAAAGTACATATCATGCTGCATGCAACCTGTCAGCTTCATCACTGTTACGTAATTGTTATAAACTTGTGCCGATAAACAGGAAATGTTTATCTTTCAAAGTATGTAATAATTTCATATATGTAAAAGCTTAACCTACATTTTCGCAGAAATTTATTCATAGATATGTAAATGTAGTTGAAAGGGCTTTTTGGTATACTGGGTATTACACTACTGCGGGTTACCAACATTATATGTATTAATATTATTTCGTACAAGAATTCATCAGTGATTGATTTTCTAATTTTACTTCCACTTATTCCTTTAAATCCGTGTTATACTATGATACTTTTGATTTTGGGGGGTTTCAAAACTAAAAACAAAAAACCAGAACCATCATTCATTCCTTCTTCTTTTCTCTGCAAGGTGGAATTTTTCTGGATATGGCAATTCACGACATCGACTACATCTGCTGGTTAGTGGGAGAAAGACCTTCCTCTGTCTGTGCTTTTGGCTCCCTTTCTTCTGACAACTCCGCTCTTTACAGAAGCGTTGATGATTTCGACTCTGTGACCGCCATTTTAAAATTTCCAAATGGTGTAATGGCAAATATGGAAGATACTAGAGCAGCGGGAATTGGCTATGAACAGAAGGTTGAGGTAATAATTAAGGAATTTTGATAAACTGATTTAAAAGAAATGAAAGAATAAAACTCTTTGTCTTTTGAATAAGACCTTAAAATGGGGTTTCAGTATGGTTCCCTTATGACTTTGGTGATATCTCAATTAGAAAGATTGAAAAACTTAATAGATCAACGAAAACAGTTTCCCAATGTTTGAAATATAACAAGTTCTTGAGAATCTTGATAAAATTAGTAATAAATTAGGTGTTTACTAAAATATGATGATGTACACAAAAAATTACCATTCGTCTTCTTCTTTCCGCCTTTTTGTAGGTTCTTGGTACCAAAGGTCTGATTCAGACACAGAATATGAAGACCAGTGAGCTGTATACAATTACCCAGAATTCCTGTCAGTCGGAAGCTTTGCTAAGATCATCCGAAGAACGTTATGTTGACAGTTTTCCAACAGAGCTTAATCATTTTATAAATTCCATAGAAGGTACATGTTAATCTTAACATTTATGCATAACAATATTAGATTTCACAAGAATACGTTTAAGGATAGTTAGTCACAAAACAAAAATGTGTAGTTTGGCACAAATAATGATTTTGTAAGATGAAAAAAAAATCTTTTTTTTAGGTAAAGAAGAAAATCTTGTCTCTGCAGAGAGCTGTATAATAGCTATGGAGGTGTCGGACGCCTTAAGTCAGTCTCTGAAAACTGGAAACATTGTAAAGTTGTGAAAAACCAACGATTTAAAAGGAATACAATATCTTGAAGAGATAAGCAATGTTTTTTGTAAACATTGCATTATATTTACATCCTTTACGTATTTTTCCATCTATTTTTAGGATAATCGATTGTACGCATCCTTAACTGTTTTTAGATGCATTGTTTGGCTTGATTTAATTGTAGTATCTAAAATAAATAATTTTTACATCGTTCATTTAAGTCTTTTTTGTACTTTTACTGTTGACTTTCCGTGGATAATTTCTTGATCGATCAAAACTAAAGCTACTGTGCATTGAGAACACGAACTCCGTGGACTTGCACGGGCTGACCTCGGACTTCCAGGTGTCTGTAGTTACAATGGTAAGTATCACACATATGAAAATTGGGTATTCCTTATATGTTCTAATTGACAATAATACAAATGTACGTACTTTAGTCATTTTTTATGAATGTGAAAATAAACAGTTATACCTATATATATACTTAATTTCTTTGTTGCTTCATCTGGGCTATGAAGGTAGCAAGCATTGCAGAAAAAATATACTAATACGCTAACGCGGGTTATGTATTTTTTCTTCCATGCTAGCTACCTTCATATCCAATTAAAGCACAAATAAAGCATTTTATTGTTTATATGTACTTTTTTGTTGATTTATTCGTCATATGATGAAATAACAAACGTTAAATATGCAGCATTACTTAAGACAAATTATGTTATAACAATATAAATGCTTATTCAGTTTCTTTTGTAAATCTTTGGCACGGCTATAATAAAAAGTTACAACATTAAAGAAAATATCTCCTTCAGTCATTTGTTTGACACATCACATATCCACAATGTCGTGTTCATATTGCTGATCTCAGCTTCAGGAGACTAATCCTTACCTCTGAATTAGCTTTTATCCTAATTCAATATCATTGGACTTAGTGTAAAGTTATAAGTAGCATTTGCCCTCAAAAAGTCATTACAGTGTTTACATATAAATTGAATAAAGAGGTTATCATTAATTCATAACCATTTTTACACAAAGATATGAACTGTTCACAACTTAACACATTTTGTTTAAACCTCACAAAAGGATTTACATCTCATTTTACACAAAACTATGGCCTGTTCAAAAATTTGCACCTTTTTCCTGTCATTAAGAACACGGCAAAAATATCGACAAATTATGAACAAACTTTGTTGTGTATTAAACGAGAAAATGTTCACACAGTTGTAATATATACCAAGCTAATAAGTCTGGATTCTTCATTTTCGGGCTAAGACAATTTATAAAGTCTCAGTCGAAGACACAACATAAACTATGATCAACTTCATTTTAAATCTACACGATTTTTTTCTACATACAAGTAAATAAGCAAATATGTAATAATCTTGTAATGTAAACGATGATTACTTCAAACAAGTTGCTTCTTTTAAAGAGAGCCATGTTACTGGAGATTTTTTTTTTCATATCCGTTTATTTGTTTGCAGCTGTGTAATAGAAAAGAAAGCCATCCTTATTGTGTTTCAACAAGCAGGATTTGTACGAAACACAATGTCATAAAGACATACGAAACACATAAAACCAGCCTCTCACTTAATCACATTTAAAAAATCGTTTGTCACTATTATTAATTTTTATATTTTTTCTGTATCTCTGTATGTCTCTCTCTCTCTCTCTCTCTCTCTCTCTCTCTCTCTCTACTTGTATTAGCCGACCTTCGTACAAAAGAACAGAAAATTATTTATGCCCATCTTCCAAAATATGAATCGCACTAAAGGTTGCTCTGTTTGATGTGACATTATAAATTGACAACATACTCACAGTTTGAAATTGAAAAAGGCCATTAATGGGGAGAGGTGGGCGGGTTTGCTTGAATTTGCTTGAAAAAATTTTCCTGCAATATGGCGCCGACCTTAAATCTAAATTGATACTGAGGCTAGCCCAGACGGTAAACACGCGATATCTTAGAGAGTTATTAGAGTTATCCCGCTTGACGTATTGTATGTACCAAGGAAATGGGCATAAAATTATTTATGAACATAAATAGCATCTTTTTTGAAGGATAAAGTAAATATTTCTTTATTATCTAGCTTTTTGCTGAATAAGTAACTTTTACTTACAATTGACATATTTCAATAAAGTATCACTGCACGGAAACGCAACGTTGACCAAACCTATTTTTCTGTCGATCCTTGAATTAAAACAGGATCCATTGGAGGAAACCTCTATAAATAAAAGGTACTCCCCTAGTCAGTTGATATCGCAACAATAGAGAGAACCTCTATAAATAAAGGGTACTCCCCTGGTCAGTGGATATTGCAACGATGAGACTTGCCTGTTTGGCCGTGTTGCTCGTGGCGACGGGGACTTCAGAGGGATGCTGTCCTCCCCCAGAGTTTGAAAGTAGAGCTGCGGGTAGAGGGTTGGAACTATCAGAGAATGGAGGCGACCCCTACAATGTAAGCCATGCAGATTTGTACATCGTGTGAATTATTTTATTCACAGTTACTGTAGCGCTCTTCGTTCATTAAATTGTAGCTGTTAAACAATTTTGCAAAAAGCAAGTTTTTCATTAAGATAGTATTTTTTTTTTCATTATACATTAATTTTATCTTTCTTAAAAGAAAACAGTTGCAATTATAAAATGTTTTGGGGAAATATTTTTAATTAATAAGAAAAAAGAATTTTTTTTAATTTTAAAAGGGATATTCCCGTCTATACCACGACGAAAAGAAAGGTAAATTCGTCAAGGACGTCAAAGTGGAATTTGAAAAGGCGGGTAAAGTGACGCTGTTTGTTCTCGAAGACTACGCTGGAGGGAAGAGGTACACGGTTCTGAATGGGAACTGTTCGGTTAAACCACTGGCTGGAGATTTCAACAGAGAACTGTGTGTCCAACAGTCCAACTACAAAGGTAGAGCCGTGCTCGGGCTTAACGACAACTTGCTTCCAATGGATTTGTACGCGCTGAATTACTCCATTCCGGACTATGATATATATGGCGAAGCTGTGGTTCTACCTATCTCTGCAGGACGTTGCATGCTACAAACGGAAATGGTCACCGCGAGAGTAAAGTCGAAACTGGTCGCTATGGAATCTGGTGTCGTTTTTAACACCACTACAACTATATCAGATCCTACAATATTCGATATCCCAAAGGAATGCAAAGGGAATCTAGATCTTAGAAAAGTACCACCTTTCCACTTGAATCTTCATGCGATCAAAATCAGACTTTGATTTACCCTATTAATAATGTTTTTGTTTTTTAAATAAAATTTCTGTGTGTTATCTTTCTTGAAATAGATACCATGCTCATATATAAAAATATTTACAGGTTCTGTTATTGTTATTTCAATTATGAAACTTGCAACAACAAAATGTATATAACAAAACTGTTTTGTAATCTCAATGAATTAGCAAAAAAAATCCATGTTTTTAATGAAAAGCTTCTTTACTTGTTTTTTCGTTCTTTATTTAATTTTTGCTTTTTCTATTTAGTGAATATGCATATCGAAACATGCAAATTCAATTTAACATTGAATTTACAACCGTTAAAAAACATTCTTCAAATTAAAAATACAATTTTTATTTGGTGTAAATTTTAATACATACGCGCTTTAACTGTTAATCTAGCCGATCACACAGATTTGTGCAGAGCTTAATTTTAAATACGTTATTTAACAAGAACAATCTTTAATTTAATTTTTTTTAACAAAAAGAAATAAATATGATATAAGAGTATCGCATCATTTAGCTGATCTCGTATTTAATGTTGTTTTGTAGTACCGAATGTGTACGAACAAATATTATATTCTGAATGTGTCCATGCGCGGATCTAGAGGGGGGTCAGGGGGTTCAGACCCCCCCCCCCCC
>WFKH01010931.1:17421514-17431947 GCA_016163765.1 Magallana hongkongensis | reverse complement strand
TTACAAAGTAATTTAAGAATGTAATGCTGCCATTGTATTACCATGTGTTTTTTTTTCAATGTACTAGTACTTAACTCAAACTGCTCTCAGGATCAGACAATGCCTATATCAAATACTTGTTTGAGAAAAAAAATAATAGGGACCAATTTCTTTATTCCAACCAACACGAAAGGTCGCAAAATGGTGTGCTTTATTCAAATTCTGATATCAAAGTTCCCCCATAGAAGATAAATTGTTTCCTAAATATACAAACAACACATGCAAGAAACTCTACTCTAAAACAGGTAATGATTAACTGCATCGCTGAGTCAAGTTATTGGAGGACGCAATGTTGCTGTGATTCACAAATGACATTATATTAGACTATGTACATGTAATATTTTACATAATGAAATATTCTTTAAACCATTAAACATTATACATATATTAGACCGAATGCTTTTTACCTGACTGATGCATTTTGCCTCAAATAAACTTTAGAATTAATCTGATCTGTAACGAACCGTCAAATACAATACAATGTTGTAAAGGACTTCCCTTCCCGACTTTCTGTATGCAGTATGCAACACGTTGATGATGACTTCATTTTTTACTTATCAACAAACATGTCTCAATAGATGGTATACTTTATTAACACTCAGTTAAGAGATCATTAATGAAATAACCGCTGTTTTTTCTACTTTTAGAAACTGCTAAAAATGAGTATGAATGCCTGGGACACTTACATCTATATGTTATTAATTATTATTATTAAACCAAAGGAAAGTTTAAAGTTATGTCAGAATATGCCTGTATTAATTGCTAGATTCAAATGTCATTTATAAGTACCGCGATTGTATTCAATTTGAGTCAAAGCCAATGCTACATGTAAAGCCATTTTTAGTGTCATTACATGTATTACTTTGCGATTTGTTATCTCTGCAAGTATTTCTTAATTTTGATTACAATAGAGATCGATTTCAAACTCACACAGAATCATCTATAAAGTATTCTGTTTCTTTTGTTTAATTCTAAATTCGAAGTTTTGGAATTTGTGACGTTTATATTGTTTTTAAATCAAGCATTGTATTTGTTTAATATATATTCTTCTTAAACCTGTTGTAACAAGAACAAACTTGTTGTTAGAAATATCCAAATGGGATGTTGCATGCAATCGCGGATTTAAGGAGTGGGGAAATCAAACTTTTTAAAATCACTTATCAAATTTACCGATAATAGACCTGATGAATAATTTTCTCTTCCCCTGTAAATTAACTGGTATCAATTTCTGCATACAATAAGTGAGAGTTTTTTATTCATTCAGATTGATATCATTCCTATTCAGTCATGGTTTGACAATGTAAACATACGTCATTCCCCCCTCCGCCAACTCCCCCAACCTTTTAATTTTTTTCTAAATTCGCGCCTATATTAACTATCTATCTAAAATTCAGTTGTTATCTAAGGTACGTCTTTTTCTGCTGTTGCCAATATTTAATATGAAGGGAACATTTTATATTCAGTGTACTTTAATTAACGAAACTTGACTATATCTTTCATTATATTATTTGAAAAATTAAATGACAGACTAAGATAATGATGAGAAGCAATAACAGGTGATCAGAAAATCGTACTCAAGCTGGTTATTCGAACAATCTAAGTATCAAGCACGCAATGTAACCCCTCCCCCCCCCCACCCCCACCACCACCACCACCCCTGTATCCACCTTAAAGACAATAATAATAATATATGGTCGATATTCTACAAGGTCATTTTTCTACAACCCACATGGAGAAAAATGACCCTTAGCTCATAATTTCTATGATGTCATCCAAGTATTCTACAACCGAGTGGGTCACTTTTCGTCGTTACACCGGCAACATTCGATTTCCCTCGTTTTTTATTCTCGAAACACCTTCTGGTGTAATCCGAGTCGCTACATTAAATTTAAAGTCTGATAACTCTAATTTGTTTACCATCAAGGAAATTTGCATTGCCGAAAAAAAAGTTTTCTCGGTATAATAAAATACCTATTTACTGACTAGTCGGACGATAGCAAGTTTATTGTCCCCCTTGACAGCAACAATTCGCCTCGTGAAATAGTTGCTGTCTCAGGGGACCATAAACTTGCTATCGTCCTCATAGCCAGTAATTTAAATAGGTATATAATATATGGAAGAAATTTCTCCTTCTCCTATGTTCCATAATTAAGATACATGTGTCCACGTACTATACTCGTTTAATATGGATAGGATAACTGAGGAAATATTAAGAGAGAGAGAGAGAGAGAGAGAGAGAGAGAGAGAGAGAGAGAGAGAGAGAGAGAGAGAGAGATGCAAGTAAATGTATAAGCAGTAAAATAATTTTATTGGTGTATCAACCAGGCCATTAAGGAAGCAGTCGTTGCAGAAAATAAATGCTTTTGCTTTTATTCTATAAATCATTTATTTATTTTTTTAATTTTTTTTTCCTGCTTTTCAGAAGGGAAACATGAAACATTATAAAGAACACGAAACGTGGCCAACCACGACAACATCCTTGAAATCAATATCGGGTCTCATACATCTAGAAATTTGCACCGAATTTACATATTTTTATGTTTATCGAATCAGAAAGTTTATTGCATTTATAATGTTGCAAACATAAGATAAATTGTTAAAAAGTTCATTCAGGTAGAATGCGGTACATTTTCAATATTAAATAAGCGTATAATTTTAAGGTGAAGTTTTCACGTGAAGTTGTTGAGGTTAACCTCGTATTTGATTTTTATTGATAAACTGTAACTTTTAAGGATGACAAATGTTCTTATCCATATGATGATTGCAAGGAGAAAGCTAGACTCGTTACACTCGTTACAGTATACCCTAAATAAAAACTCCGAAACGAAATACAAGTTCAATGAGTACAACGGCACCTGGGGGTTATATATTTTTCTCATAATCAAAATTATACACCCCTACCTATTAAATAATGTATCTTTTAAATTATGAGAAAAATATATAAAGTCAGGTGCTTATAAACAAGTTGTATTAACATGTATCAAGCCCTCTCCCCACAAAATTATTGACAAACATATTATAAAGCATAATAAAAGGTCACATATTTCAAACAGATACATACATTACTAAAGTTACTCATGGCACTATTTAATAGATATAAAGCTACAAAGTATAGTACATCAAAAAAAAAACTTTTAAATTTTTTAATGAAAAGGTGAACAAGTTTTTATTTACACTGTTACTAAGTGTGACATCATCCCAGAGCAACACATGTGTGTCAACAATATTCAGATTACGAATCTTAAAAGCATTATAGAGCTCATCTCTGGTGCGGGCATACTTAGTACAAGAGAAGACGTAATGATACTTTTCCACATGTGCATAAAGGACTATCAATTAATACAATTCAGTATATGCAGTTGTGACGTAATTTAGTATGAATTATATTGTAGAACCCATCTCCAAAAGAGAAGTATAATGGTGGACTTTTATTAACATTTAAAATATATTTATCTGACGTGATTGAATTGATAAAAGTTGAGAGTAAATTAACCTTCCTGATATGCAAAGGTAGTGAGTTCCATTCCCCAATGACTGTTGGAACTAGAGAAGATTTGTATACTTGCAATCGACATTTTGGTAAGGAATAGCTATGAGAATTTCTCATTGTATAATAAGACAAATTACAGCGTTTATCAGGAAAACAATCCTTAAAGTAAGTTATCAACCTTAAACCTTAAACAATGTTTAAGTCAAGCTATTTTACGTCTTTTACTTAAAGAATTCTTTCTAAGTAAGCGAGTATCTGGAATTTAGGAAATAAGACAACACCTGATCTCAAGAAGTTAATGAAAGGTGACATCTTTGATTCGCGGTACATAGGTTCATTTTTTCGCCATATGAATTGAAAATATTCATGCAACGAACGTGTTCTTAAGATTCCTTCGCTTAATCTAAATAATTCATTTTAACTAAAATGTATTTAAGAACATGAAAAGGACCAATGACATCGATTCGTCAGTTACACGCTAAGGGCCGTCACAGTAAAATTTTCTCCTTTCTAATAACCTAACCCAGTTGAGCATTAATGCCAAAATCACACGGGCAGCTAGGTCAAATTACTTTTTATATTCATTTACTAGGACTGAGATAACCCCTTGAGTTCTAAAACTATATAAACAAAATATTTGGAGCAACTATGACTGTTTCACAAACCTTTGCATTGTGTTTAAACAAATCTTTATGACTGTCTATTTTTTTTTAATGACAATTACTGTGGGTTGACATATGCTCCCATAATAAACTCTCTAGTTTTTATAAAAATGTTCAAATATAGGTACATGGCACCAGCCTGTCCACATATATATCGGTTTAGTGAACACGGGTCGGCTCGTTATTTCTCGTTTTATGTTAGGTAAATAGATCTTAAGTACACAAACATGTATACCGTTTCACAAATCAGAAAAATGTTACCTTTTTCTAATGTTTGTAGCATCAAAAAATACCTTTTTTATTACAATGTATACAAATATAATATGAGCGATGTTCTTTTACATTCATATCTTATGTTTTGGATATAGGCGTCTTGAATATCTTTCATTATATCAAATTAAGTTATTATTTTTTGTTTATTTATTCGTTTTCATTTTGAAAAGAGTTTTATGTGACAAACATCATCGCTGCATCTGTGCTTATTATTTGACACATTTGTTGATGGGTAAACTGAAATGAAAAACGACTCAATTTTATCACAGTTTAAGTGCAAACAATCAGAGAATGTCATCGCATCAACAATTTTTTTTTCTTCACCATGGCATTTTGTTTATTCGGGAAAAAATATTAAAAAAAAATAAAAAATGATTTTAGATGTAATTTCCACGGATATTTATATGTACATGAGTAACAGACGATTATCACATAATAAAATTTATGTTAAAACCCCTTTTTAACCGATCAAGGCAACATTGAGGCTCGTGTCATTTAGCTCAAAAAAAAAGTCCACCAACCCCAACCCCCTTTCGAAAAAAATCGATCAATGTGTCCCCGTATTTTTTCATTCTGTTCAGTAAGTTGATTATTCAATTTCAGTAGAATTGCGATCTATATGAGCATTAAGACTTGAACAACTCTATCGTATAAATGTATGCTTTAGTTCCATCGTGCACTAACAAAATGTAAAATCGCTTCAATAACGTCGAATATTGCTCTGTAACGCTTTGCTACCTTAATAGAAATACATTCTGAGATTTCTTTCTTTAGCTATTTGAATTTTTTACTTCTTATTTCGCTTAACCCACACCCCTTATAAAATTTAGGTAAAAGTCGAACATACATATGTAATCTCTGGTAAATTCATGACAGCCATTAGGTTTTGATTATAATAAAAAATAGTAGGATGTATACCTCATATACCACAAAACTGTTAGAGTGAATAAGCAAAATTGAACTTGAGAAAAATACTTAACTCGGTATTATGCATAAAAAGGAGAGTCAGTTAATTATGTTTACATGTTCTTCAAAATTTAGGCATTAAAATACAGTTAAGAATAATGTTTATCAATAGGGTTATGCAATTTTAATAATAGCCTATGAAATTTTCCCCATAATCAATTCTATATTAGATTCACGTTTTAAGAAAATCATAATAATGATTAAAATTTTATCATCATGGGAATTCGAAATCATACCTATATGATAGAATAAAGAAAACAAGAATTACAGTTTTGTCCTCTATTATTTTTTTATGACGAGCTGGTACTAGATACGTTGAACTTTGTTTTTTGTCTTCATCTCAAAGGATAAAATCGGTGAAAGCAAAACAACAAGCTTGTTCCAGATTCAAAATTTTGATAAACATTATCAAAAGTTTTAAAAATTCAGTAAACCATGAAATGAATGCAAATCACGTCATCAAATTCGATACAATCAAGAGTGATGCTTTTGCACCGTGTCCCACCAGAGCGTATAAATATGACGGATGAATGATGCAGTCGTTCAGTTTCCATTAGAAGGCAATGCAGAGATTGGCGTGTTTGTTTGTACTATTCTCGGCGGTCGTGGGCCAGGAGAACACTTGCTGCCCCCCTCCCCAGTGGCAAGCTTCCATCAGAGCCAAAGGGGTCACATTCCTTCCGCTGTTACAGACATATGAGGTATGTTCCCTCGAACCATTGTATTTTGCATACGTGTAATTTTGATAAGATTGTGTAAGTAGGATCAGTGTTGCCTGTATTTCTTAACTTGGATTGCTAAAAAGTAAAGGTGTAACAAAAAAAAAAGAGAGAAATAGAATGATTATTAATTAAATTTTATAATTTAAGTTCACCTATCATCTGCAATTACGTTTTAACTCTTGCGGCAAATGCCACCATAGGAGTAATTTTTGTCTTGTTTTGTATTTTGTTTGTTTGTTTGGTTTGTTGAGGTTTTTGTTTGTTTGTTTGTTTTTGTTTTTTGTTTTTTGCTTTTTTTTTGGGGGGGGGGGGGCTGTATATACCGAACATGTATTTTGTTTCAATTCCAGGCAATATTAAGAAAAGTTGAACAATATTTGAACAAGTTTTAACTGTTAATTTGATTACTTCCTTGTTATAATGTTATGATGTATTTTGATTTTTGTTTTTTTTATTTTACTGGGTGGCAGTAAGCAATATATAAATATGTAAGTTAATTGTATTTGGTCAACTGTTTACTATGAATGTTTCTGCTCTGTTTGATATTTGATATTTAAATGATAAACCAAAACACATAAATAAATCTTATTGTAAAAAATAATAAAACAGCATACAAATAAAAGGTTAAATATCAAATGTGTAGCTGACAGTGGTAAAAAATGATAATACCATTTCCTGAATATGTCTCTAATCAACAACCCAATTTGTTTTTAACCAGACTACCCAAAAAGTCTACCGCGATGAGGTCAGTGGAAAATTCGTCCATACCGTAGATGCAAGCTTTGAAGTCACAGGAAGTTATCAATATTCAGTCTTCGAAGATTACAAGAAAGGCAAACGTTATTTGTTGGTCAACGGCATATGTACAATATCCGACCTGACCGAAGACTTTAATCGGGAATGGTGCGTATCCCCCGCAAATTTCATAAAGAACGAGACCTTTGGACTCGGCGACCAATCGTTCGTTTTGCAGTCTTTCAGAGTGGAACGCGATCTAACAACTTACAATTTGAACGGACACTCATTGGTCACTCGTCTTTCTGACAACCGCTGCGTCATACACCAGGAAATGATCGACCTGTTCTCCAAAGCGGATCCGCCCACGCGCAGGATCCGGGTATCTTTCGTCGTTCACGACATGAAGGACAGTATCAGCGACCCCTCCGTTTTCGACATTCCCAAGGCCTGTCGGGGTACCCAAGGACAACCAAATCGACAAAAAAGGTCGACGGAAGTTTGTGACGAAGTTTGTGAGGTAGAAAAAGCCGTGGGTACCGTTGTGTATCCTTAACTTTGTATTGTCCTCTATTCGTGCTGTTAATCGCTAAAAGACATAATACGTATGTATTATTTTGGATCTTTTTCCTTTCTTATGTATCAAAGCTGTCTAAGACAGTAAATACGTATTTTTTAATTTTTTTTTCTATTTCTATTCTTTTGTACGACTTTTACGAGGGATGTTAATAGTCAATTATAAGATTTTTTCAATATCCTGCCTTTGTGTATGCTTTTCATTATCTTCCATAGAAGCATTTCTGCGATGTATCAGACTCTTTGCATTTCATTTTATTAAGCTGTTTACCTACATTGATGAGTGTTTTATTCAAAATGATTTAGTAAACTATCCTTATAAAAACAAAATCCTTTAATTTTACAAAATGCGACAAACGTATCTTTAAAATTAACCAAGTGTGTGTTCTATTGTGGACTGAATCTAACAAGTGTCATTTACTTTATTAACAATTAACTATTGTCAATGGGTCCGTGGCAAATTATTCACTGACATGTTGATAACTGAAAATTGTAAATAAGTTAAAGACACATGTAACAGATAGATCAGATATTCTTACTCATATTTATCTTCTTTGCTATTTAACCCCCTTCCTCCCACACACACGCTTGACCCACACACACACACACACACACACCCCAATGAAATGAAATGCATATAATAATGCAAAAATGATTTCTCCGTAAAGTCTTTTATCATCTTAGAGTCAATTCGTTGTCAAATATTAGCTACTAATAATAGTAAATTATTATAGATGATAATAATAAAAGTATAATCAGAATACAAATAGCTGACTCTGTACGTAAAACAGTTTGCAGACTGAAATTCTAACTTGCTTGAAATTTGTTCAGGCTAACGCTCTTGCATCGTCGCAAACCATGCAAGTTCAATACGTAAAATTTGTGTGGTTGCATGAGAAGAGTTCGTTTAAGCATGGCATACTCTAAAACCTGGCCTGGCCTGGCCTCATTGGCCTGGCCTGGCCTCAAAATTGGCCTGGCCTCACTTTTGGCCTGGCCCCAAATTTTGGCCTGGCTCCAAATTTGGCCTCTTCAAAAATTTTTGGCCTCAAATTTTAAAATTTCCCTATTTCTCATTTTCTAAGTTTTTCATTAAATTTTTATTGATTTCTCTTAAAAATTGAAAATTAAATGCTTTTTTTATGTTTAAGGGATAATCATATGGAAAAATATCAATTACAAGTGACCTGACTGATAAAATTTCAATTGATTTAATCCATGTCTATACACACACACACAATAAATACCGGGTACGTATAACGTGCATGTACAGCACTGCTCTTATTATTGCCAAGGAATGGATTATGCCCAATACTAAAGCGATCAGCTATAAAATTCAAAGCTACCATCTCCCCCTCCCCAATTCAAAAAGTACATGAACTGTTATTAGAACTAGAGCAATGCTCGTTGCAAAGCAACGAGTAGGTCTTCCGTTGCAGCTGCGAGGCGAAAAAGAACGATTTACGATTGACACTCTTTTTCTTTTAGAGTGACACGGTGACTCAAAAAAGATGTTTTACTTTTTGATTATGAAAACGGAAATAAAAAGAAATAATTATGCGAAATATGATTATACGGGAGGTTTCACGAATTTTAAGTCATCGCCTATCAGTTTTCAAGTCGTTAAAACTCATCCAGAATTAGACATGTAAATTAACCAAGTTGTTTTAGACATTGATTTGAGTGATTGTGATTGCTGTCTAAAAATTGTAGGCTGATGGCCCATGTACCTGTCATACTACACTACGGCCAACGCGGGTCCCGTATTTTCCCGCGACCCCGTGATGGTGTTTTAATCCTTTCCGCGATACACCGTCGCGGTATTGTCTAGAAATATATTGCTATTTTTTATATATTGTACAAGGGCCCCAAACATAGCAATGTAATGCAATCCATGCATATACGAAAACACGAAAATTATAAATATTTTATTGTATTAATGTTTTTCTTATTACGAGTTGAAAATATGCCACATATTTTAAGAAGACAAATATTACGATGTACTCTAACTTATAAGATCGCTACTGTATGCATCAACTCAACTTGTATGGTTTTTTTCCCTCAATCTGACGCTTATTTTTAATTTATCTACTTTTCCGGTCTCTCTGTCTCTGTCTCTCTCTCTCTCTCTCGCTCTCTCTCTGTCTCTGTCTGTCTGTCTGTCTGTCTGTCTGTCTGTCTGTCTGTCTGTCTCCCTCCCTCCCCCTCTCTCTCTCTCTCTCTCTCTCTCTCTCTCTCTCTCTCTCTCTATCTTGTTGCAAATAACTAATATTTTATGTAAAGTTATACATGTAGCCGTAACGGTAATCTGATCAAAATACAGATCTCTACACAAGTGCACAGATTGCAGTAACGGGCGTTTTCGGTAAATAATAATAATAATAAACCAGTAATATCATACCCGCTTTCGATTTCTGCATTTGGTAGACCACCTGAAACCGAACATAAAATTATGCATGATTCAGAGAGGTACATTAAAGTTTACAAGTAAAGCACAATTTTGAAGAAAAGTTATCCCTGTGTAAAAGCGTGTGTATAATTATATCATAACACTTCCTGTCTGTGACAGCACTTGTGCTCTGACCACGTGCCGTGAGAAATCTTATCGAATGTTGGGACACCTCTCTCTCTCTCTCTCTCTCTCTCTCTCGTTTCAAAAAACTAAACTCTTATGTACATGTATAGTAATTATAATATATGTAGCCGTTTTCAGAACAAAAAGAAAGTATTAAAGAGTTTGAAACTGAAATAGCGCGTTATTTTTTGAAGGCGACAATGAATACCATACGCCCTTTCGATTTTTTCAATAGGTAGACCGCTTGAATTCGAACACCATATTATATATAATTCAGATAGGTACATTGTAAATAAGTTATCCTTGTGTATACGCGTGTGAATAACTATTACATAACACTTCCTGTCCGTGACAGCACCCGTGGTCTGATCACGTCTCGAGTATGTTAAGACACC
>WFKH01010931.1:17386468-17399897 GCA_016163765.1 Magallana hongkongensis | reverse complement strand
TATATATATATATATATATGCACGTAAAAATGCAAAAATGTGTTTGTGGTAAGGGTTTTTAAAATCACCTTTAAGACAGTCAGTGTCAGATCGTTGTCAAAAATAAACATTGGCTACTATACTCTGTCCTAAGATATACTCGCAGCACATTTTGCGAAACGCCCCTCAGGTGTCAGAATTTCCCATTATAAATCTCAGTAAGAAATCATTTTTCGTGCTTTTTTTCTGGGTAAGAAAAGATGATGTGTCAATGAAGAAATTTTGTGAATTTATCTCTTTTATCTATTTCAATTGTACAGTGTATTTTCATTAGAAATCGTCCAAAACTGACGGAAAGGGTAACTTGGGCCAAACCATAGAATAATGGTTTAACCAGATTACGAACAGTCGATTTTGTGGGTACATGTAAACATTCAACAGCTAGTGAAAATCTTGTTTGAAAATTGTTTGGGCTAACGATCTTAAATCGTTGCAAACCAAGGTCAGTACGTACGATCTATTCTCATCGTGTCTGGTTGAGAAGAGAATATCTCTTAGTTCATCCAAGTATTGACCAATGCGAGTAAAAAGTAGTCATACATTGGACTTTAATGAGACCTATGATTATCCAATCGCAGTTTACAAAAAAACTATTGTTTATTGCTGATGCAGGGTTAATTAAACAGGTTAAAGTTGACGTCACATAACACACGTGATTAATGTAATCAAACAGACACCTGTATAGGAGAGATTTCGGACCGTGGCTTGAGACGATGACCCGGTTGCTGCCCGTCACATAAACTTGTAATGCATATGTGTAGCAGTACTTTTACTACTTTGATTTAGCAATAGATGCTGACAGCAAGTGAAAAAAGAAAACAATTATTGCGTGTATACCGGTATCATGCGATGTTATATCTTTTGTTTGTTTTCGACAATTAAAAACATTTGTAAATTATTAAAACTTTATACAAAAATTTTAATGAATCAATTTAATCATGGCGTAGTGCCAATTTGAATGTTGCTTTCAAGGACCGGTGTCGTATAATGAAAGGTCCGCCCCGTAAAATGGGCCGGCCGGACTTCACTTCATGTAAGTACTCCTTTAAACGAATTACAAAATACTACCACATTATGTGGCACATACATGTATTTTGTACCAAAAGACTAGAGATTTATAAGATAGAAATGAAATTATACCCCGGACCTTTTATGTTAGGCGGACCTTTTTTTTTTTTTTATACCGGACGGACCTTTATAGTGCAAAGGCGGACCTTAAATGTTAACATTAAAGATCCGCCCCGGACCTTTTTACGGGGCGGACCTTATATTATACGACACCAATCAGATATTTTGTGTTGTGTTCAGTAAAGCATCCTCTTCTTGCACTGGGTATAACTTCCCCTTCTAAATCCGCCGTGTTCGGTAAAACATCCTCTTCTATTTTATATTAGTCATCTTTCTAGTTTGCCAACTTGAAAGTCAAACAATTGAGGTGAAGTACGGATAAACTTAGGAACAAGTACCCTTAGAAAGTTTGGATTTATCCGTCATTGTTTTATGAAACTTAAATTTTGTAAGTTTGCTTCTATATATGCATTTTTTAAAGATGCATACATTTTATAAAACTATTAAAATGAAGTAAAAACAATCAAATTCCTTTCCACACCGGGTCCATTCATGTGTCACAATCAACCGTAGTCACGTTACAGAAATATATCGATTTCGAACACGACTCGGTTTAATTCAGAATGAATTAGAGTTCCTTACTGTAAATTGACAACTCCGTATATATCACAAAAAAATTCTTCAAAGACCGTCTAAATTCAGACAGTTTAAACGTGATAATCAATAATTGAAATACTAGTACCCCTTTATAAACATTAATTATCAATAGTTTTTATCTGGATTTCGTTGAAACTTTGAATTTCTATGCAACAATTTATTACAATAGCTTATATCATAATTTTATTGACATTCAAATGCAAACCGTTAAACCATTCTTTCATCTACACATGTCTCGGTTTTCGTTATTTCAGTATACCATCTGTCACTTTCTCGCTGGGAGGGGTAAAGTTGCTGTGAGACAGCTCAGAGTGTGTTGGTGTCTGTGGCACTTTAAGGAGGATATTACACGTGGGGGAACGTGATTTATACCTTACTAATAGGTAATGTAGGTAAACCAAAATGATCAATTTATGAAAAATGAGTTTTATTCGAAAAGTCAAGCAATATAAGTACGGTTAGTTCAATCATCCTAAAGGCAGGTGAACTGTGAATCTATAAAATGTGCAATTTTCGGAAAACTTGAATATTTAACGATGTATCAAGTTCTGAAGACGCACTGCAAACTATAATGTGCAAACTTGTAATTTACATGCACTTAATAATCCCTTGAAAGATAATTGAATCAGCTGTATTTGGTGGGATTTTTTTATCTATCAGAATTCTTTCTATCATAGGTCTAACAAATAGGTAGACCGGGTCCGATTAACCACAATATTTGATGGCAACATTTACTTTCAAAACCGAAACCAAAATCTAGGTCTGATCAATTATGGGCGAAAAGTCTTTAAACTAATGAAAAAACATCTACTGGTATTTCGAACATAATTAATATACATGTATACAATTAAAGTATACCATTTTGGGAGTCAGCAAGATTCCAGTTCCCAGAGAGCAAGTCTATTTCCCGAGGCAAAAACGTACATGTAGAATATGTATAATATTATTTGATATACAACAAAACGTAAGCAAAAAATCTTTAAAAAGAATTTAAACTGATTTTGTTGTAAATAAAATGCCACAAATACTTGCGGCGGTCAGTAAATATATGGCTACCAAAAACGTACTAAAACTGGATGTTATACTTGCAACAGCATTTGTTTAATGTTTCTCTATTTGTTGCAACGTTTTACGTTACAACAATGTTCTTCAATCAAAACTTACATGTCTGATTCAGGGTATTCTAGTCAATCACTGAAATGCAACAAATTTGACTGGGAAAATTATTTGAACGTGATTTTCTGTTAATTTAGATCCGAATGTGCAATCTTCATTTTTTTTTTTTTTTTGTTATGGACGTCATATACTTATTCATAAATGCATTAGATGAACAAACGCACGTGATATATTAGTTTGAACAGCATTAAACAAAATCATGACTTGTACAAATGTACAAGTAATAGTAATAACATCCTAACTCTCGGCTCCTTGTCAGTGACAGACCGGACTTAAGTCAACAGTCAACACACGGTTACCTGTATAGAGAGACCCTACATGTATGTCTGTAAAGATAGATAGTCGTGCACATTCATTTAATTCGCCTGTTGGTACAAGTAACTTATTTGGAACCTATTCTATTAGACTATTAATTAGCAGAATTTTCTCGAGTGACTGAGAACAAGATAGTATCATCGCATGGTGAGTTTAACGTCACATATTATTTATTACATGTAACTAGTTTTATGAAATTTGCTGGAAATCTGAATGGCTGCAACGTGCATATAAAAAAGGCAAGAAATAAAGAGAGATTTCAAATTTTAAACTGAGAGAGTTGAACGTTAATTAAGTTAGTTTTAGTGGATGTTTCAGGAGAACTAAACACTTTAATTTGTTTTTCTAATCACTAGTCTTTATCAGACCTCGTAATTGCACAGTCTATTAAAAAGTAAGATAAATACGGAACCCGAAAACTTAACCTTATGATAACAGTCAAATATAAATATTTGTTGAAGGCCCGAACCTGACAATTTTTGGGCAATGTTTATCTGTTTGCTTTTATATCGTTTTAAGACACCTATTTAATAGACGATTATTACAGTCCTAATATAGTTTATCCAGTACATGTATGAACCGAAATCTGAAGTGTTACTTAATACACATCATTTTATCTATATGGTGAAGCACGTGTGACCTACTTTTAGTTTTTGTTTTCTAAACTTTTCTACAATGAGTGAATCGTTAAACCAGCTTAGTTTAGACGCTCGTTAATCTCTGACAAGCAGTTCGTTTGGTACAATGATTGCTTTCATTATAGCCAGTATGAAACAAAAGAAAATTAATGTTGATTGTTTAAAGTGCTTTAAATACTGTAGTAGTATGTTTCATAGATACTACCGACAAAACACACCGCTGCATGGTTTCCGAGGCTTTCCGATTGCGGTTTTGACGCCCCACACATGTCTATTGTCTTGTCATGCAATGGAATTCAAATTTACATCTACTTCATTTTTAAGAAAACCGATTGGCAAAAATTTACGATTGTCTAGCCATGAGCGAAACATTTTCGAACCAATGTGATCAATTGCGGATCAGTTACGATCAATTCCATGCAAAACAACAACCTGAATTACCAACGGGCAAATTCACCTCGGTATATTATACATTTACAAGTCATTTGTTTCTCACATATTTTCCTTGTCAAAACATGTAATGTTGCATTATTTAATGACTTCTTTTTATTCTTCATGGCTTATTTTCAGACCAATTTATATATAATTTAGGCAACATTATAAAAGAAACAACGAAAAGCGCTGACTGACGACAATGGTGGCTGCCACCAAAAATTCCCTGGTAGTCACCGTATTAAAAGTTGGCGGCCGCAACGTAATTAAATGGCGTTCTGGCGGCTGCTAAATAAAATTTTAGCTGTCGTTAAACCGCTTGATGTGCGCACCCGTTTGATGTGAACTTTATATTGAAATCGAGAAGAAGAAAAAAACCTTTGGATCAATCGATGTAAATTGTTGGGCGGATTCGACGCTTGGTATCGTCTTGTATCCTTCACCATTCAAATCACCCGTGAACGTAATAATAGGGACGAGTTTGATACAAATTAACCCTGTCTATCCGACGATGATTTTTGTTTTTTAATTATAAGTACGTAGAATTACAGGTATATTTACGTGTATTTCTCCAGGTACAGGTAGCAGAAAAGAGGAAAAACAGCTTCTTGAAAACAGGGTTCATATTTTGTGATATTTGGAAACCAACAATAATTTAGAGATGGAGGGAATTAGGCTTCAAAAGAATCTTATTAAGGTGGTATGGGACACTTCCATGTTGTGACGTATTGTTTATCGAAATTAACAATAAAATTAAGTGTAATTATATAAGTAGTTTCTTTCCCAATATGGTCACCTTACAGGGTAGCGCAGTGGGTTAGAGGGTTTACTACGAACCTGTAAGTCATGAGCTCCAATCCCGCTGGGGGGTTTTACAATTTTTACCTTTTCAAATATTTTTAAAAGCTATTTTTTGGTTAAATATTGTAAAATTTGAAAACTCTAAACCGGCGAAAGTATTTCAATTATAAGGTACTTTAATCCACATTAATATCGACAGATGTCCCATACCACCTTCATTAAGTATATAAGTATTAAGTACATATAGTAATCATGTACGTTGCAGCATTGTTTTCATTCTCTACTTTTTTATTATTTTGAATATCGAATATATGATAAATCAACAAGCATAAAAATTCAATAAATCTTTAATTCAGCAAAAGGTCATACGCGGTACATTAAGCTACTTGAGGAATTTACTCCTCTTTGAATCAATTAGCAACTAAGCAAATGCGGTGAACTTATAATTATTCTCACATATGATACAACTTTCTGTAAGGGGAACTGAAACAATGTCGTTTTCGAGCTCAGACCACATACAGAAGATGCTTGATTCTTTCGCATATTTTTACAAGTAGGTTGTTGAATACCATAAAACGCAATGCCGTAGTAAAAAATATAAGTCCTATATAAATCTTTAGAACCCATATCTCCTGAATCCACCCAGAACCTCAAAGAGAAGGGTTCCGCTGTTGTCTGGTTCGTTGCATTGTTTGGGAGGTTGAAACACTGACTTGTCCTTGATTTCAAACGAGAAATTCATGTAAATGCTTGTTTCAGAAAACTGGTACCCGCTTTGGTCTTTTCCGAAAGACACCGCCCCTACCACTGTACAATCCCCTCCCTCCATCGGGGTGATCATGAAGGCAGACTCGATAGAAACGGGACCCTGGGTAATGTTAAGGTGGTAATTGTCGACCTTCATATTGTCATAGGTATTGCCTAGCACTGTTGACCCCATGAAAACTGCGGATGGAGGCACACAGCTCTTTTGGAACGGCTCTTTGAGATCTGTGACGTTACACACGGTTCCATTGGTGATGACGTAACGCTTTTTGGCGGAAAAATCGAAAATGTCGCGCACCGTTTGTCCCATCATGTCTGTGGTGACTCTGGCAACCTTTTCTTCTTCCTCGTCATAGTAAAACTTCTGCATATTCTAAAAATATTCCGTTTGAAACTTTAAATTTTCTTCCCAATTATTATTAAAAAATAATCCAATTAACGCTACACGTGCTTGCTTGTGTTTTGCATTATACATGTACATATACATACCTGGTAAGCCGTCTTTCCCTCTGAAACAAATCCGTATGCCATGGCTGTTCCTTGGACCACACTCGGTGCGCAGCATGACTGGGTGTAGGAAATACTGATCAAAATGAGTGCTACACACTGGAGTACAGGTATATACATCTTGGTATTTACTGGTACCTAAAATGTGAGCCAGGTCCTTTGCAGTTAGATGTAACAGACCGCTGGCCACATTCTGTTGGGGTTAAATATGTTAAGAGATGGAGGACCGTGCGCATACTCACAAAGCATGGCTTTGTTTCTTGGTACATGTATTTGATAAGTAAGCTAGGCTCCTTCCTGGACCTTATCCGCTTGATCGTACGATAAAAATAATGGATTCTTGTGTGACAAGAAGAAATGGGATGAACGAGTTCAGTCAATTAACCCAAACGCTCATGTGAATAATTAGAACTTACATTACGTCGGTAAAATACACACAACTGGTTTAAATTTTACAATATTTTGCAATGAAGGACACAACAAGACGTTTCTTAATTTAAGTTTTCCATGAAAATTTATACCTTAATTATTTGCATATAAACCTGTATATGCCAAAAAAATGAAGGTACATTAATACCAGGCTATTTTTGGAGTACGAAAATTTTGGATTTCCTTAGAAAGAATGCAAGATGCAATTAAATACTGTCTTATACATAAAGTCATGGTAGGCCTATGTATATTTTTCCATTGAAACTGTATATCCAAATAAAAAAATATATATCATATACTGTAATTACGGAAATACTTAGTGGAAATCTTCACATTGCTAAGATAGAAAACAGATGTGGAAAATAATGGAAGATAAGTAGCGTCTGACCTTATATTGAATGTTTCACTACACGGTGGCTGCATGGCAAAACGATGTACTTTAGTTCTTATTCCTCTCTGCGAGAGAGAGAGAGAGAGAGAGAGAGAGAGAGAGAGAGAGAGACTCAAGGACAGAAGGGGGCTCTGTAGCAAAAGCTATGTTTTGAATTTGAATTTTTAAATATCTTTTCAAATTAATTCAAATTTAAAATTCAGATGACGTCAAACAAGCCGCTAGGTGCCGCTTTATTCGGCGTTGGGAGGATTGGCCAGGTCCATTTGAAAAACATGGTGGACAGTGGTCGGCTCATCATCCGGTGGTTGGTGGATATCCCAGCACAGCTGATGGCGGAAATGATAGAGAGGCACAGACTGACGGGTGAAACTCGGATATCAGATATCGAGAGCAGCCAAAAGGTGTTATCGGATCCCAGGTACATGTATTTTAGACACCATTAATTCAACCCTTATTAACTGAATCTCTTTTCGCCCACCCCTTCCCTATTTAAAATTGATACACGTATTGTCATTTTGTAATACTAAAATTATTTCCATGATACATACTATTACAGAGTTGATGTCGTCATAATATGTACCCCAACTCCCACGCACTATGACATAATAAAAAGGGCATTAACTGCTGGTAAGTCTAATGCATGCATTTGATATATAAATTCATACTTCATCTTCGTCAGGTTAGTATAATTGTCACTATGCCGTTGACAAAGGGTTTGTATACTATATTTGTTTTTCAGGAAAACACGTGATGTGCGAGAAACCACTAACCTTGGAAATCTCTGAAACAAAGGATTGCTATGAAATGGCGAGGAAACAGAAGAAGATACTTTTTTGTGCTTACAATCGGTACAGCTGTATATATATCTATATTTATAACAAATATTATATTGTTAATCTGTCGCCGCCAAAAGGCTTTTTTCAAACAAAATGCATAATAAGCTGTTTTGACTACACAACTCGAAAAAGCAGATCTTTGCTCAAGTCGGAAATTGTATAATTTACATACTAAGATTTAAATGTTTTGTTGAATTGTTTGTATCAAAAGAATTTGTTGAATATCATCATAACTCAGTGGATAAAGTATCGGGCTTGTGAACCGCAGATCACGAGTTCGAATCCGCCTTTGGATTTTATTCATGTTTACTGAATCAAATGTTTGAAAATCATAATTTTTATACAAAATTGCATATTTTTTTCGCCTATTTGACTTTTATACTTCTTATGTATCATGCTATCTATCATAATCCAGCAATTTTCTGTTGATTTGATAAACTACATTTCAAGGTGTAGTGAGCCACCTAAAACTGTATTATACCAATCAGGCTGCTTGTTTCACAGGCGGTTTGACAAACAGTTCCATACTCTGTATCAAAGATACAAGAGAGGAGACATCGGGAATCTTCGAGTGGTCAAATTCACCAGCAGAGAAGGGGGACAGAGCAAAGAATACTTACAGAACAACAAAAGTATATTTATCTAGTATAAGCCCACTAAAGCATTTTTATCTGGCACTGAAATCTCAGTCTTTCAGCCAATGTGCCGCTGTTCTGCATGGTAAAGGTTAAAGTTTTAACATGAGCTGTTCCTTGTTTTTAATGTTATTTGGACAAGACCATGGGCATTTGACAGTATAAAAAGAACACCAGCAATTTGCCCTTAAAGATATTATAGAAATCAAAAACATTATTTTGTTCGAATTTAAAATGTGTTATACATGATAATATAAGCCTACGTAATTCATATTCGTCGTCAAAATCTTATTGAAAGCCTTCTGTATCATATATATTTATGGTAGGTAGAATTTTTCTGGATATGGCGATTCACGACATCGACTACATCTGCTGGTTAGTGGGAGAAAGACCTTCCTCTGTCTGTGCTTTCGGCTCCATTTCTTCTGACAACTCCGAGCTTTATCAAACCTTTGATGATGTTGACTGTGTGACCGCTATTTTGAATTTTCCAAATGGTGTGATGGCACAAATGGAAGACACTCGAGAAGCAAATATTGGTTATGAACAGAAAGTGGAGGTAATTTTTGTATTTATTAGGGGAAAATAAATTTCTATGAATATTTATCTCTTCTTTTTTCTTTCTTCTTTTTTTAAAACTAATTCATTCATTGCATTGGTGAGCGCAAGCAAGAGGACAATGAATTGAACTGTGTGATAATTCAATTTATTTAAACAATAAAATGCTTTCTTTTGTGATTCATGCGGGATATGAAGGTGGCGACATTGCAGAAAAAATACATAGCCCGCGTTAGCGGGTTATGTAAAAAATTTTCTGCAATGATCGCTACCTTCATAACCCGAATGAATCATCAAAGAAAGCATTTTATTGTTTATATTTACATCTTTCCTTTAACAAATTAATAAATTGATTGTAAAATGTAAGTTAATCTAACTAAATTACTGATATTGTGCATCAGTAAGTTAGATAAAAGAAATAGCCAAATCGTCTCCTATGGGAACTTGAGTCTGATATCATCATGATTATTTCGTGCAGTCCGTGATTTTTTTAGGCTGCTGTAGGTTTCGACCAATCGATAAACGGGGCGTGTAGATTTCAGTCCTGTCAATTTCCTGTCAGTTTCAGTCGCTATAGGTTTCGACCAATCGATAAACGGGGTGTGTCGATATCAGTCCTGTTAGTTTCTATAGAGCTATGAATTAACTAAAGTTTCCGTAAGAAATAGAGGGAATCATACTCGATAGATGTAAATATAAGAATAATTTAATAAATCGTGCATCATATTATAGCATTGATTCAACTACAATAACATTGTTTTTTAATCAAACGAATCAATTTGCTATATGTAAAATTGAAATACGCGGGGCAATAGTTCATATATTCAATTACTATAAATAGTATCTGAAGATATCGTTACCCGCAATAGTTGATTAAATTATATTTTCAAATAATTGTTTATATCATTACCTATTAGATGTTAATTTGCACTCCAATAAAGCAAGACAGCATGCATTCCTTACCTTTTATGTATTTATGCGTTGAAAACGTTTGTGTTTGTCTTTTATAAGGTCCTAGGAACCAAAGGTTTGATTCAGACACGGAATATGAAGACCAGTGAGCTGTGCACAATTACTCAGAATTCCTGTCAGTCGGAAGCACTTTTAGGGACGTTCTTTGACCGATATAAGGATAGTTTCCCTACAGAATTAAACCATTTTGTCGATGCCATAGAAGGTAAATTTCTAAATTATCTCAAGACATTGTCAACGATATTTGTCCAAATCAAGAAAGGTTCATATTACAAAAAAATAAATTAAACAGCTTGATCTGAGGATTAACAAGATTAATACCATATTGCTTTTTCAGGTAAAGAAGAAATTCTCGTCTCTGCAGAGAGCTGTATAATAGCTATGGAAGTCTCAGAGGCCTTAAGTCAGTCTCTGAAAACTGGAAGCATCGTTAAGCTGTGAAAAACCAACAATTGTTTTATAATGAATTATAATACGTACCGTACTACATTTACTACTAGTACTAATGGGTGATTCGTTTTATAATTATACATTATACATATATATTTACATCTACCTAGTATGATTCCCTCTATTTCTTACGGAAACTTTAGTTAATTCATAGCTCTATAGAAACTAACAGGACTGATATCGACATGCCCCATTTATCGATTGGTCGAAATCTACAGCTACTGAAACTAACAGGAAATTGACAGGACTGAAATCTACACGCCCCGTTATCGATTGGTCGAAACCTACGGCGACCTAAGAAAAATCACGGACTGCGCGAAATTATCATGATGATGTCAGACTCAAATTCCCACAGGAGACGATTTGGCTTTTTCTTTTAGCTAACGTACTGATGTACATTAACATTAATTTAGTCAATTTAACTTACTTTTTACAATCAATATATTAATTTGTTTAAAGATGGATGTAAATATAAACATATAGCGATTATTGCAGAAAAAATTACATAAACCGCGTTAACGCGGGTTATGTATTTTTTCTGCAATGTCGCCACCTTCATATCCCGCATGAATCACCAAAGAAAGCTTTTTATTGTTTAAATATCTCTTAGAATCCACATTGCATACAACTGTGTTCATTTTGTGATATTGGCTTGGAAACACATCTGTGGGTGACATAGCTTCAGAGTACCTATCAGGTAAAGGGTCACATTAACCTTCAACCAAATTTCTAGGTCAAAGGTTAAGATCGTAGCAGGCACACCGGAACATGTATATATATTTTAAATACCTTTCAGACCATATTTTCTCTCTTGCTCAAGCTTTACCAAAAAATATTAAGGTAAGGGGTGTAATGTGACATTAAACCAAGTTTTACATTCAAACGTCAATATCATGGCAAATCAGCTGTGTTCTTTATCAAGCAGAACTCTTTGAGATGGTCACCATCTACAGGTAATTGATGTCTAGTTTGATCTATGGCTGTATTGTCAAATGAGTGGGTTTACAGAATATAAATGTTAGAAAACAAATCCCCTGACAGAAAACAATATCAATGTGACAGTCATATTATTTTATTAAAAATGTTTTCATCTTAATATCAAAGATGAAATACTGTTCACTTTCCATTGTACTTGAGTAGTTCACTGGTTAGAGATGTATGAAACATACAGGTAATAAATATTAACAAATGATAATTATACAATCATTGAATTTAAATACTGAATATTGTCTTGTGTTATAACTTTATATCAGAGGATGATCCAAGTTTTAAGAACCCAAGCCTGATCCTTTTGTCTACAATAAACATCTTACAAAATCAAAATATTCAAACAAACAATTTCATTAAAATTTAAACAATGATAGAAATAAACTACTCTATATACACATGAACATGTACATACAGTATTTATGCAATGAAGAGGATGAACAACAGAGAAAAAGATCTGAATTCAATATTGCACAAAATATACATGAATGTCCAATACTTGACAAAAATATACAATATACTTTATCAAAAAACAAAACTGTGTAAAAAATGAAGACACTGTCTTATCAAGAAAAAAAAATCTTTTTTAAAGGAATGAATTTCTTTTTCAAGAAGACGTCTAGGTAGAATAAAGTTTAGATATTATAAGTTTGACAAATGATCTATATAACACAACGCTTTGGTGAAGATGATGGTTCTAGTACGACTTCCAGCAGAGGGGAGATGTCTGTCTGCGTGTCAGTACACTCAATCACCTGAAGTAGTCGTCCGGCTGAAGAAAACAAACAGAACAGGTCTTATAATGTTACATGTACTACAATAGATAATCAATATGTAAAGTGTCATTTAAAGTCAAGTATTTTCACCCTTTTTTGCAAATTTTTCTTGAGGTACATTCAAGGGGTATTGATAACAGGTGTGAGATAACACAACAAACTTCATGATAAGATACATATATATCATAATATTATAACAACATAATCATTGGTTAATCAGTGGTCAGCTTGTACATACGTGTACCAGTATTTCAATATATGTATCAGTACCTACTTTGTCAATAAATTTTGAATGGCATTTTTTAATAACTCCATAAAAAATCTTTTTAATTTAATTAAATTAATGTGACACTTATAGGTTATATGGTACATGCACTGGGTCACAGAACTACATGTATACAGGAATTTAAAATATGTTTGAGGTTAAACATCAACAAATGAAAAAGGGTGCAAGGTTTCCATCTTTGAACACTATCTGGGAGAAGGTTACCAAATGAAATACACAACTGAATATAAAACGTCAAAAGGTCTTCATACACCAGTACCCATTAATAATCTTTCATAAAAAGCAAGTTTTTATAAATATCTCAAATAAGATACATGTAATTTAGAAACAACACTATTTCTTGTATAGATCAGATTGCTAACCATATTTCAATAATTACTGTGGAATCATAAGATTTCGTGGTGGCTCAATTATTGTGGAATTTGTGGGTACCTCTCATCCACAAATTAACATCCTCCGAAATTAATAAATATGGGTAATAAAGTCATATTTCCTTTTGTAGCTATAAGTACGTCCCTACGAACCTGTAAATATTAATGATTCCACAGTAGGTCAATAGGAATCAAGTCTAATTAATACAGACAACATTATTAATCATCATTGCAAAGAAACAAAACAAAATCAAACTCACAACACAACAAAATTTGTGGGAGGGTGGGGATAGATTTAAACCTCTGGGATCAGTTCAGCTGCCAGGGTGTGCCAGCG
>WFKH01010931.1:17372963-17386458 GCA_016163765.1 Magallana hongkongensis | reverse complement strand
CTTTACCTTATGAAAAAATTATATGATTTCACAGACACGCTTTACCTGAGAGTCTTTTTGTACATGTCATCCTCCATGATTCCATAGTAAGTCAATGTCTCGTTCCAGTCTGGATTCAGCGTCTTGTGGATTGTCTTTGTTCTCAATTTGTTGGACTACAGGCAAAAAAAATAAATAAATAGAAAATGCTCATTTATATGCAATTGTAACGAACAAGCTAAGCACAATATCAAATTGTACTTTCTTTTTTCCTCCAAAAATCATCAGTATAATGGCCTGTTGACAATATATGAATTGGAGGCATTAAGATTTGAGTTCTTTACACACCTTGCTGGCTCCGGGAAGAAGATGAAGTTTGACATAAGGATCTGATAGACCATTGGAATCCATAGCCTTGAGACCCTGCAAATCAAAATTAGGTACTATAGTGCATTAATACAATACACTTTTAATAATCTGAACAGTCTAGGTAATTAAACTAATACGTACATTGTATATACAAAATACTTTAAATTTCTCCTATTTCCCTTTTATCTTAGGAGTGTGCATGTCACATATGTAAAATTGGTAATTTCAAGGGTAACCCTGTTTGAAGCAAGATATTTTGAGAAGATGCCATATTTGGTTTCCTTTATTTATAATACCTTTTTTGGGTGTTAAATGGTAATAAGTAACAAAAAGAATTTCCTCTGAAAATTTTGTGAAAACAAAAACTGATTTGATAGAATTGTTATTCCTCTATTGTGTTATTCAATTAGTGGTGTGCCACGTTCTTGGATAAGCCAAAAGTATTTAATATATTCGATCAGTGCCTACTATCTATTCAAGATATATTAGTATAGTCAGGTACTCTTTACACAATTGCGCTGAAAAATATAGTTCTGTTCATGATCAGCAGATACAACATTACAATAAATGTTTAGAATATCGATGTATATGTAATACGTGGAAGAAAACAAAATTAACGTAACATTATTTTTAAAAAAACACCCCATCTCAAGAAATGTAAATGTGAAGTATTCATATTCCTACGCTAGCTGCTTCCTCAGTCTTTTTCACGAAAATATAGGTCATTCTTCGATTGACAATTTTTTCACTAATGAATATTGCTTATATTATTACAATAACTATATTACTTTCATGATTATTACTCGTTATTTATCACACAATCTCTTTTAATTATTTGTTGTGTATGAGTGTGTGTGTGTTATTTCTTTTCTTTTTTTTTTAAATGACGGAATGGTTACGCAACACCTGCACCATATTTCTGACCGCATTCGTGTAGACCCTGTTTAAGCGCAGATGTGTGCACTGTTTGCTAATGATGGGTGGCAGTATTTAGTACGGACATGAAGAACTATTTATGCCAGTTTCTTAACAAGTTCAGTGATTTTAACCTAGAGATCGGCTGAGCACAGTGAAAATTAAAAGTCGAATATCTTGGATATGGGATAACCCATATCTATTCTTGTCATCAAGTTTTTCAGGCAAAACTATAATCATTATTTTTGAAAAGGGGAACAACTCAATTTCCTTCTTAATATAGGAAAATAGTGTTATCCCCCTTTTAATATTTTTTTCAATCAAATTAATCAATGCAGCAGCATTTGACAAAATGTGTCCAGATTACTCGTTTCGCTATACATTACTACTATTCCAAACTGAGTAGTTGCATGTTTAAAAGGTTATAAATTGCCATCCCTAAAATTGGCAAATGACAAAGCCCAGTTTTCAGTCTTTTTTATCCATGGGCAACTTAGCCCAAGAAAACCTGATATTGGAGGACAAAACCTATAATGAATTTTGTCAGAATATTGATCTTAAAGACTTACCCTTGCTCTGACTATGGAACAGTGAAGTGCATTGTTTGCTGCATCATACAGAAGAGACATTTCTAATGACCCCAGAGAACCTGTAACATACAGTCATTAATAAGTGCATTAAAAATACCAATAAACTGCATCATTTGAGTACATAATACATGTATGCCTGTCTGGATCTACATATCCATGACGGATAGTTATGTCAGCGTACTCAAAGTAACACATTTTAAAATATTAAGACATGACCCAAATACACAATAGTGAATACAACCTCCCCCTTTTGATGATATGCTATAGTCACTACTACCATAAGATTCCATATTGAGGTCACAGTGACCTACATTAAGGTTTTTTTTCTCCCAAGATGCATCAGCATTTGAAGACCTTAAGGCTCACGGTGCTTGAGATATGACATATATATGGATAATAAGCTAATGGACAAATGGAGAAAAAATCCATACCATTTTAATTTATACAGTACATATGTACCATACCATAATTAGGGCGGCACATTAATATCTGTTTAAAAATTGTTCACCTTTCCAAAAGTACAAATTATCAAGATTCCTACCATTTGTTGGACTTTCAGGGGAAGACAGGTTATCTTCATGCTCTGAGTGGGGGTGGTTTTTTCCATATTTGGTAAAAGCATCATCGATGTCCGCCTCATCCGCCAATTTGCTTGGAGGGAGACAGGGATCATGTGACCCATTTGTAGCATGGTGGATTGTACCTACAATTTGGGGAAAAAACTCATTATAAGTTCACATACAGGATTTTTTTTAAAAATGAACCATGTTATGGATTGAAGTTCATTCTAAATCCTTTTATTTTTTTCCCCCATTAGAATATCTTTTTTAAACTTTAATATTTCATACACATTAAGAAAAAAATGCAATTAGTAATCAGATTTTGCTTTTTCTAAGTTCATCTCATAGTAGATAAAAGTTATACCTAATTGATTTAAAGGCATGAGACTGGAAGCCAGCACATGTATTTGAAAACCATACATCTTTTTACTTACTGTGGAAACATTTTAGTACATGAGGATCAATATTCATGGGTAGTCAAAAATTTTCAGGTTCATAGGGGTATAATATATTGCGTAAGTCACAGTAAGAATCTGGGTAAGAGATGTGCACATAAACCATGAACATTACAGATCCAGCGATGATTTTAAAATATGTGCATATATCTGGTATTTCAAAAAATTCCGCAGCCTCTTTCTGCGTTGTTTCTACCATTTAAAAAGTTTGAAAATGCACTATTTTATGAAATACTATGTGTGAAAATTCATAATAGAAGAAATATTCATGAACCATCAAGAATTGGGGGTTTTTTTCAGTAAAAGAATATTTCTCTGTTAAGAACTTTTCTTATACATTTTTCCTTTTGCTAGTAAGGGACAGTATGAAATAAAAAAGTTATTGTATATTTAATGTATTACATACACTTTGGTCATTGATACAAATCTTAGAAAAATTGTGTCACTGTTATTTCACCTAAACCTACATGTAGCATAAACTTTAAGTTTAAGTAGGAGTGATATATCAATGGAAAGTTCAATATTCAGTGAGGTATAAACACCTTTTTAAAAATTTACATGTATTCCTAAAATCTAAATGCATTACAAAGTTACATATCAGGCCAAAATTTCACAGGTATTGCCTCTTAACTTGAAAAAATTGGTCATTTATCTGTTAAGAATTGTCTCTCTTTTCAGAAGTTCATTGTACTCAAGTAGATGCGATGCATGATAAATGGAGCTTTCTCGCTCTACATAAGCACCAGACTCTCAACAGATTTCCTGTAAATGACGGAGGATAACGAAGCAAGAGGACACACATTTATATAAGGAATGCTGGCTTGATTAATGGGGTTCTGTCTCTCCAATCAATACCGTCTGCTCTTTAATACTAGTGCACTACCGGTGGGATAATAGCAAAGATGGCTGTTGATAATGAAGTATATGTTTTTCAGAATTTCTGTTTTGATGACCAGTTAACTTTAGAATAAACAAGGACAACTAAGCTCTCAAGAGAGAAATAAAACCAGTTACTATATAGTCAGCTTAGGTTGTACTGCACATCATATAGTTTCTTGGCTTGCGAGAAACAAAATTTATCAGGAAAGGGATCCACTCAGTTCTGTCTCTAGAGATCTGACAGTAAATATGCCATTATATGCTACTCTTATGCATAATAAATTCCTTTTCTCTAACTTCTGTCATTGATTTTTGGTGACTTGATAAAAAAGTGAGCTAGCTGTTTTGATTTTTCTGTCGTCTGTTTAATGGAGTTCAATATTCTTGACGGAAAAGTGTCTTTAATACCCTCTTTAATCATTTTCAATAAGTGCATTTAATGTACATTTTCCATCTGTAAAAACACAACAGATTACTTTGAAGAGTTGATGGAAACTAGTGACAAATAAATTCTCGTAAAAACATTATCTGGCTAATCCACATGTTTAACATCTGACTTCTGCTGAATAGGGAGACAATAATGAATTTTGATCCATTCCAAACTCTGTTATGATTTTAGAAAAGATTTATTCAACAAAACAAATGTACAAAAAAACATTGTAGTTTATATATATATACACTGTACAAACCTACAGCGCGATTGTCACTACATTAAACATATATAGAACACTTTACAGCATTATATATACCTGACGTAATAAACACAATATCAAAGCATTACCTTGTAATGCACTTACAGTAACAATGCTACAAAAAAAACTAGTCTATCATTGCACCAATGATTAATTTTGCACTATATCCCTTGTGAGTCGTTGCACTCAGCGTTTCAATCATTTTGCTACACTCTATGACATCTGAGCATTTCCTCCGAGACAATTAAATAGATTAGTAGCATTACAACATAATTGGGTTAGTAGGATGACGACACAATATGTCATTCCCTGTCAATATTTAACACACTTTTAACTTTATGCAAAATTTATGATTTCATCCAGCGATTGTGTGAACACAATTAATCAGCCCATGGGGGTCATGACGCAACTTTGCTTGATAGCTTGATAGGATTTGCAAGTATTGTGTCACAGGCAGTGTGGAGCAAAAGTCTAAGTGAAAGCAATGAAATAAAGGCTTTCCAGAAAAAAAAAATTCAAAGAGTCTATAATGTGCTTAAATAAATTGATTTATAAAATATCAAATAAAATTAAATTGCAAATCAAAAACATAGCAACCTGTACAATTACATGTATTTATATATCGTTTAAAAAGGTGCAAATATACGCTTGCATAATATTGTTTGTGCTTTTAGTACGATTTATTTTTATTCTCCACAAATTGCTTTCCCGTTTTCACAAATTAATTTTTTTAGTTATGATTATTTTCATTTTAATAGTTTCTTTGAACTACAGATCAGAAATTTTGAAAAATGTTATCATCCAAATTTCTAAATATTGCATGAGAAAATGCAAATTACCCGTGTCTTTCTGCCAATTGCAAAGCATGCTGTTAGAGGGAGGGACACAAATTTGGTATAAATTTGCAAAATTTAAACATGCTTGGGATTATGGGTAAAATTGTAAACTTGCAAAAAACATGAGGATTTAATATATGTGTAGAGACTATAAAACAGAACAGAAAGTAAATGAAATGAAAATAAGTAATAAGATTGTGACAGTGATGATACAGCTACGGAACACCGACTAGAACTAGCACAACAGACAGACACACCAACTATCTCCATACACTACCTCAGGCTTGACAAGACCACAGGTGCCGGGAGCAAAATATACAAAACTTCAGTCCTTGTTTCAGTATATCATACACTAAAACTCTTTCCATTATGATAGCACACTTTTTATACTATCAAAATCTGTATATACTATAACTCTTATCATTAGGATGGCATACTTATTACACTATTAAAATGTGCATACTTTTATGTGCAATATGATTAAAGATATGATTGCATCATAGAATTACCATTAAAGGAATTTTGGTAATGACGAACACATAGATCATTTATCACAAGAAATTTGAATAATTATAAATCATTCATCAATAGTTAGCTTTTTTTCTCCACTGGATTCCAGAGTTATCTTAACAACAGACCATGACAGATAACGAGAATAGCAGTCAAAATTGGATCAGAAAAAAAACACAGCAAAGACTAAGATGTCCAACAGGTAAGAAGGTCAGGTCACCATCACGGTAAAGCTTGGGTCAATGATATCGGTAACGATTGTCCCGAGCAGGCTGGTTCTGGGGATTAGAAGAGTGGTGATGTCGTGGAGTGGAGGAGACGCCTGAGAAAGCAATAAAATACAAGACAGCTTTTAAGACACCAACCACCATGGGGTACAATAGGAGGGGGTTACTGGGTAAAAAATGGGTAAACATGAAGCAATTAGCAGTTATGTAGATGGTTGTATTTATATTTAAAAGATATCTTAATGCAGTGCAATTTCTTCTTAATGTTTGTTTATACTGCGGTAGGATATGAAAGGTACGAATTGTATATTTGTTGTATAACCCTTTACTGCATGTATATTCATCATGAATTTCTTGACGTATTAGATGTAAAAAGAAAATTTTAAGCAAAACAAGTCTATCCAGTTCAAACTTATATTTGACTGTTCTTTAATATTAAGATCTGACAGGTTTTAATTTATTTTTAGCATTTAGTATGAACAATACAAAGACCCATTTACCATCAATCCTGTTTCCACTGAATATCAATTAGACCATAAAAGTGAATGGACAAAATCATTTATGCAAACATCATTGATGATTTCCTTACTGGAAACCCACAGCCAGGTGCACACAAGTTTAGCAACAACTTGGTGACCTTTCCTTTGTTTCGAAAATCAATTGGATTTTTGTTTGTTGCTTGAGGGAAATCTCTCCAATCACTATGCAAAATGCTTACATACGTTCATAAACAGTGGCATGTTTTTGGAAGATGAACTTTGTCTAAGTTGATGCCTAAAAGTTTTACTTTTTCAATGATTGGCTAAATTAAATATATGGTATACATGTATTCCTTATACGAGAGAAAATTCAGTAATTTAACTCATCCGCAGTCAGTATGAGTTTGCAGTCTGGCCATGGGTCTCTGATTATTAACTTAATTCATTTGGCAAGTACAAGAACGGCGGAGTACAAAATGCACTCATGTATAAACCCTTCCTCTTTGCCTGATTGATAAATGTACCTGGCACTTTCTGTACAGATAAATTTATTAGATTTATCTTAAAACTAAACAGTGCATTAATGATTTACTCCTAATAAACAGTTTACTTATGTTGAGCATATACTGGTAAATTTTTTAAAGAAACATTTCATATTGCAACAATACAGTTCATTTATCTATATATTGAGAATCAATGAAAACCTTTAAAAAAAATCTGCACTTCGTTTTTCTCTGTTTGTTCTTATACATGTACTAAATGATGTATTTGTCTTCTATTTTTTTCAGTTTTTAGTATTTCAACAGATCTGCATTTTATTTTTATTTTAAATTCCTCTGCCAGTTTATGTACAAAATGATGTGTTTGTATCTTATGCTGTTGTGATTTAAATAATTCACCTTGACCAAGTATTGGTTGTCTGTTGACCTTGGCTAAAAGTAACATGCAACCAATTCCATCCCCAAGAAATCCTGATAACAATGGTTATGTAAACATTATTGATTTTCCTCCAAGGAATACATTTCAGATGAATGCAGTTCTCTCTGATGTGTATACATCATTTCACAAGACAAACAGTTTCTGCATGACCTATATTGTGTTATTTGACCCATGTTGTGTTGATTGACCTACATTGTGCTGTTATTGCTCTACTTTCACAGATATCATTGATCACTAGGCAAAGATAAATTAAGTACATACAGTCCATGTCTGTTGTGAAGTTTAATAATAATTTTATTTCTTCCTATTAAAGTTGAAATAAGGATAAAAGACAAAGAAGATTCTACATGTACAAGTATTTAAAAATCAGTTAAAAGAATGCTCCTAACCCAAGTAATGCTGCAATAAAGCACAAAGCAGGTGATTGAAACATGTTTAAGATTAAGATGAATTAGGAAACTTTTTCCAACAGTCTTTGTAAGACAGAGTATTTAGGCTACAGGAATAATTCTGAATGGGTTAAAGCTACTGAAAGGAGGAATAAAACTGATAAGTAGAGATCCTAGTATGAACTATCAAAGCTTACCACCACCAAGACTCTCATTGTCTGTGTCGTCATGGACGTCATCGCTGCGGCTACTCTCTGTGGCACTCAGCTGACCACCGTAGTAGTTGCTACTGGTGATGCTTGAGCGCTGCTCCTTGTTGACATGGTTACCGTAATACTGACCACTGGCAGAGCTCGTTACACTGATGTTGTCACTCTCTACATACAAACCAAATATCAAATTAAATTTTTTTCATTAACTTTAAGTACAATTAACATGTGCAATTTAAATTTATTGTACAGGTAGCTAGTCTAGAATTAAATGATCATTATGAATGGCATGCTGGTAGCATTAATATTCGATAAAGAGATTTATAACAATAGTGTGTATCATTTCTAATTATCTATTAATTTTAAATTTAGGCAAACAATACAAAGCTCCAGAAATATTGTCATACAAAGGAAGAAAGAGAACATGACTGCATAGTAAAAACAAATTCAGTGTAATCAATGATAGAGACTATTCTAATTGCTTTTCTTGCAAAATAAAATAAAACTAGTTTCCATGCTACAGAAAAAAATCCCAAAAAGTTTTTATTTCAAAGGTATATGTTACTGGCACATAAAAAAATTTGACCTTCATAAAAAATGGTGACAGAAGTCTATCATGTCAACAAACATGCCACTCAACATGGTATGAAATAAAATTGTAAACAAAAAGACATACAGTAAAATATTACACAGAATTTAAAACATATACTACATGTATCTACAATCTAATTGGTAACCTGGAGAATCTCATTTGATTGGGTTTGTTTGTACAACAGACTAAGCAATTCATGATCAATTTCTGATCAAGTTTCACATGAATAAAACTTTGTTTATGCTTGAGATCCACAAAAAACATTCTTTGTGACCTAACCCCACTACTAAAAGTCCACTGAGATATATTCTCTGTGAGCTAACCCCACCACCTCTAGGGATATGCTCAAATACATTCTCTTTGACATAACCCTGCCACTAAGGTCCACTGAGATACATTCTCTATAAGCTAACCCAACCACCACTAAAGGTCCACTGAGATACATTCTTTGTGAGCTAAGCCACCATCTCTAGAGATCTGCTGCAATACATTTTCTGTGACCTTACTCCATCACCACTAGAGATATGCTGAGATATATTCTCTGTGATTAACTATTACCCTACCAACTTAAGAGATTACTGAGATAACTTCTTTGTGACCTCAACCCACCATTACCAGATATTATCTGAGATACATGCTTTGTGATCTACCCACTAACCCACAACCACTGAGATACATTCTCTGTGATCTAAACCCACCGCCATTAGAGATCTGATGAGATTTATATTCTGTGACCTAACCACCACCACTAAATATTACTGAGATACATACTTTGTGATCTACCATTACCCCACCACCATCACCACTGAGATACATTCTCTGTGATCTAACCCCACCACCACTAGAGATCTGCTGAGATACACTCAATGTGACCTAACCACCACCACTTAATATCACTGAGATACATACTTTGTGATCTACTATTACCCCACCACCATCACTGAGATTCTCCACTCACCTCCAGAGTCACCTGAGTGTTTGACGGTCTTCCTCTTCCCGATGCTCACTTCATCGTCTGAACTACTGGAAGATTCCTGTTCACTGCTCTCTCCATAGCTTGCTATAATCAGATCAGTACATATGCAAGTATAAGGCTGAATCAGAGCCAGATAATGGAGTGAACACACACAATTTTAATTATCAATTCTTTTTTCATGAAAAATCATCATACTTTCTAGCTGACCCTTGTAACGGTGACAGATCTTAATCATTGAGAATTTAACTATGCTGCAGAAGATTATACTGGGGTGTGTACAATTTTACTGTGGTGTGTGAAAATTTTGCTATGGCACTTGGACACAGTGAAAAGCTTATGGAGAGCCCTGAATATTTATAATGAGTTTTGCATACTCCCATACTTCATCCCTTGTAAACCCTTTACATTAAAACAATGTGGAGAGCATAGAATATCCAGTATACATTTAATTCCTTACACTGACCATGACTGGCCCTCCCTCTACTCCACGTGTTGTAACCTCTGACTGACCCTGGTCGTGACCTCATTGAACCCCGCATCTCCCGGTGACCTTTTTGACCTCCGAGTTTTGAAGTTTCCAGCTTCTTTTCTGGCAGTACATATTTTGGTATTCCTTTGAAAAACCAAGCCCCTGACCTTTTCCAGACCTGTTTGAGAATTTTTTTAAGACTTAATAAAAGAGCTCTACTTTCTGCTTAGTGCAAAACAAAGTCAAGGCTAAAAGCTTTTTAGATGCAATGATTCTAAATTTTTCTCTCAGAGAAAATAATGAAATTGAGATGTCCCTCCCCAAAAAATTAAAGATAAAAGAATACACAACTGCCATAATAGTGACAAAAATATGTCTATTTGATTACAATAGCTTTTAAAGATTGGACATTAATCAAAGAGCCTATGGCTATTCCAATGTTACCATGGTAATATAAACTGTAAAGAAACAGAACTTTAATGTAAGGAATAATAGAGACGGGATTTAATTACCTCTCGATACTCGCTGCAGATCTTACATAACCATAACTGTTGTTTATTGCTGTTAAATGTGTCTATTCCACATTTTGTACAAACAGCCTGAAAAAAAAATTAGTTTTTAATTATCTGAATTTCTCTCATCTCTCTCTCTCTCTCTGAAAAACTGTGGAAATTTAATTAATAAAAAACCTCAGTATTTGATTTACAATCAATGCATATCATATTCATGTGTAATGTTAACCTTAAAACATTCTTTGATATTTCAAAAACTATGATACAGTACATAAACAAATCAGATAAAAATTCAAAAGATTGTCAGTCTCTTTGAATTGAAATTAATTATCACCTCATCAAAAATCCTGTGTATTCATTAGCAACTCACAATCTTTATCAAATGTCATGCATTTAGATGTACCAAATGTCTTACAAAAAGCCTTTATTCTACAGGTAAATATTTTGCAATGACTATGGTATCCATGATAACTTTCATGAACATTATTTCCTTTCGCCATAAAAGTCAATTAATACCCTGCTGACTGGTAATACAGGGTTCAATGTATTGATGTAAAATTTGAAACAGGAGCCAATGCACTTCTAATATTCATGATTTCATAAGAAAACAAATTACACCTGAGCAATAATAAATAAATTTCAAGGCTTGAGAATTTGAACAAATACAGAATCTGAAATGGCTATACACTGTAATAAGAATCTTTTTTAAAGTTTCAATTTAATGCTGTTTTGCTTCTCTGGCTGGAGAGGTCAAAGATCTGTTTATTCCCCCACAACAATATTGAAATGATTTTTTTTTTATTCATTTGCCTAAAGTAATGATATTTCCCTAAACACATAAACAGTAAAAAACTAAGTTTTATTTGTTTATAATAAATTTGTTTTGGGGATTTAACTGAGATACGACGTAGTACTGTTCATGTGTTTAGGGAAATATCATTACTTTAGGCAAATGAATAAAAAAAAATCTTAGTTTTTTCAAATACTCTATCACAACCTTTAAATAATACTTAAGTGACAAAATTTCTTTGAAATACTTGTTGTAATAACACAAACATGACTCTAGATTTTTAAATCAAGTTGGGTCTATAAAGTCAATCACAGTTACAGCAAAAACACTTATAATAAAACAACACTTACAGCGAAGCCAGCTTTATGCCATATAGTCTTTAAATGTAAAATAAACTTATTCGAAATAAATTACATAAATAAAAATTCAAAATTGATCATCCCTAACACTTTGCTTTAAGCATGTTTTACTGAATAGTTGGTTCTGTAAATGTACTCACATTCTTGCAGTCGTCACAGTGGGTGGGACTGGCCCCCAGCAGCCCAAACTCGTCCCCACACAGGATACACTGGGTCGTACCGTTACCCATCGCATTCTTTTTCATGTTTTCTAGTTTCTCCACCAAACGTCTAAAAAACAAAATGTTTCATTAAAATAATTCAGACATTTCTGTTTTGTCCATTGACCATAATTTTAATTTTCTTGTACAATTAAAACTGCTTATTTTGCTTCATGGAATTGAATTTTCTGGAAACAAAGGGTATAAAAAATGTAATAGCAAACACCTTGCCTATTCCAAATTAACATTTGCTCTTCATATATAGAAACTGTTGTAATAAATCAATATAAACTTATTGTGTTGCATATGCAGGGATAAAATAAGTCTTTAGCACACTGTACGAGGGTTGTTAGAAAAGTTCGCGGACATGTTCGATTGTGAGCGGACTATTTTCATGATACCAGCGAAACTTTTCAGATTTAAACTTGACGTATTTTCTATGAAAAATATAAAGATTTGTATGTTTTAAATGCACCATAAAAAATATACAGCTTAATTATTTTGATAAGATATGCTTCAGGGAGCATGTCAGATTTTTTATTTTTTATACTTTGTACGCATTTGTCCATATTAAAAAATGTACCGTTTAAACGCAGAAAAATGAACGATATTTCATATGACATCAAAGTGACTTATGAAGGTCACTTTCTAAAAGTTTCAATTAAATTGAAAAAATTATGACCGTTTTATCGCTGAATTTGTACGAACAACGCTCAAAAAAATGAGTCAAAAACGTTGACGTCAACGGACATCTTGGAGCACCTGGCCTTCATTTAATTTTGTGTGCACGCAGGAAAATCTCCGATGAAGACCAAAAGGTTCTTAGATGCTGCTATTTTTTTAAACAAAGGTTTACACTTAGAATCACAGACGTTTAAAGATAGAAGAACTGATATTTTGAGCTCTTGCAGCACCCCAACCCCCCATACAGCCCAGATCTTGCACCTATGGATTTCGCTTTTTCCCCTTAAATCTAAAGTCGATACTGCGTGGACAGAGATTTTTGGACCTAAATGATCTACGATATGCCACAAAAGACAATATACAAAAACTTGACAAATAATGGTATGAACATGCATTTTATAAATGGGTTAAATGACTTAAAAAGTGTGTGGAACTGAAAGGTGTTTACTTTGAAAAAGAGTAACAGGTTTTACTTTCAGTTGTTTGACGTCACCTGACGTCGTGGAAATATGAAATGGTGCTCCGTAGATCTAATTCATGCAAAGTAATAACCGCTATATCTTTTTAAAAAAAATTCCAATTCATATGATTTTTTGCACACTTATTTTCAATTGACAGTCATTTAATAAAACATACGCCATCCTACAAAGTACACAGTAATTTTGCCGCAATTCACTTTGTCCGCGAACTTTTCTAACAACCCTCGTAGAGACTTATAAACACTTATATAACATATCACACTATGTATGCTTTATGCATGATACTGTGCTTATGGAATACATATCAACCGAAAATAAATTGATGGGGGATAGAAATTTGGGTCTAACTAGTAAATGTCACTATTGTAACACACATGTCTAAATAGTCTTCAACAAAATGTAAGTC
>WFKH01010931.1:17350928-17372953 GCA_016163765.1 Magallana hongkongensis | reverse complement strand
TGCCAAAAACTTCGATGTAAAATGTACATGTACTAATAACTTATAAAGCCATCAAGTTTCTTAATCTATGAACTAGGTATAAGTATGTGGTATAGCTTAGCTCTATCAATTGTAAATTGATATTGCTGTCTGATATTTCTCATCCATATAATAGCATTTTTAACAAATTGGATCATTTTTCTACCTGCAAAATGACAAAGCTTTATCGATGAAGATAATAAAGATAGGGTCAAACAAGAACCATTAGTAAAAATGAAAACAGTTGCCACCAGTAAAGTTATTGCTTTCCTTCTAAACAATTAATAAGTGGATTCGGTTGAAATAAGAAGCTATTACTAAGGATTTATTCCGTGTTATCACACTATTTTCATAAAGTGTATGGCAGACTCGTCAGATATAAGCATTATTCATGCCAAGAGAGAAGAATAAATATCAATTTTTAAAGAAAAATAATCCATAGCAGCCCAGAATTCTCTTATGCAAAACTAAATATCCACATTCTCCCAGCCTTATAAATCCATACAGAGCTGCCTCTCTTCTCTTTATTTTTTTCTCTTATCCCCTGTCAAGAAGATGCAATCTAAATCAATGCCCACTTTAAAGGATTGTGAGAACCACCAAGGTTTTTATTTACTCAGCCATATTCATGCAAATGACAGAACTCATTTAGATCAATTCTGAACTATAAAGTTTTTGACCAAGGTCTAGGAAAATTCAATAATTGTAAATGAAATTGATGACAATTGATGAAGCACCTTGCATTTCTTTCTGTCACATGCTGTGATAGATTGGGGAAGCAGCTAATGGCTGGAACTTTATCAAGTTCCAAAGCAGTGGAAACAAATCACTTCTGACACAATTTGATAACATAAGAGAGATAAATGACGAACAAGGCTTGAATCAGTCATATTACTGGCTACTGTGTTGAAACAGACTGCAGCAGAGTAAACCATATGAGAGTTCACCTGTGCATTTTGTCAGAAACAAATGATTTGGACCAACTAATAATTGTGCTTAGCAATTTACCTTCTTTGAAAATGACATATCAAAAAACAAATTTTTGTAGATAATTAAATTGTAAATTGAGTTTGAAAAATCTTTAAAAAAATGAAAAAAGCACTTTCTGTTCTGAACAGTTTGCAAGGGTGCTGCTGTAACAACAAATGGATCAGTGATTGTGAACTATCTCAGGCCCATCATTCAGACATAGTGGGGGAAGTTACACAGTGTACATACTTCCAAACTGCATGGTACTGATAAGAGGTGCAAATGTTGCATAGGAATAGTCACCAGTTATGACAAATATTAAACCACTTTGTAAATGCATTGATGGCTTACATGCATGTGTTCACCTGAATAGATAACATAAATACAGCACAGACCACATATGTTGGTGTACGTGTCATTGTCATTCTCAATGATTGGTCAATATAAGTGCATCCACAATCAAAGGTAGGAGGTGTGTAGCAGCTGGCCAATCAATCAGTGAGAGTGTACGGCATTACCTGGAGTGAGAGTCCAGCACCAAACAATCACTTCATCAGACTTACCGGACAGCTCACTGCCATCCTTAACACCTTTTCAAGAACAATCAACAGGTCTAAATGACCAGGAAATTAGTCATAAAAAGGTGTGAGCTCTCTCTGAATTCTACCTAATATAGCACCGACAAACCAATTCCTGAGACCAATGCATCGCTTAGATTCTGACCAATCTCACTTAAGTGAGAAAACATTCAATGTGGTCATTAGCAGTATTTCAAATGTGGGCACAGAATGTTTAATACAAGTACCTTAATTTATTTTATTCAAGATCTCTCTCTCTCCTCTCCCCTCTCTCTCTCTCTCTCTCTCTCTCTCTCTTTCTCTCTCTCTCTCTCATTACTGCTGAAACATTCTGTCTCTTATTGGAGTCTGCTGTACAAATCTGTAGACTGATCTTAATCCCAATACACCAAGAGTTCCCTTGCTTTACATATAGATGCATTTATAACCACATGGGACTATTGTACATATAGGGTAAAACTCAAAGGAAGTTAAATAAATAGCTTAGATGTTTTGTATCATCATGTCCAAATCACAAAAAGAATATATATCCAGGAGTGAAATGAATAACTTTAGTTAATACAGAAGGGGAACCAAATAAAAACAGAAGCTACATGTACAACCACGTAGAACCTTTATTTCCCTATTAAGCAACCTGGGTGCTTAGAAAATTGCTAATAGGGGACAGTTGTTTGCTATTCATGTTGAAATCTACCATAATCTGAAAAGTTTTCAGGCCTTATCTAATGATATACATGTATTTTGAAATGTGTCAGAAAGAGTGAGGAATTGTTAAGGGGAGACCAAAGACTTCCTGGCAATAGAGATCTGTGACAGAGACAATAAAGAGAGGGTACAAGAGGTACCGACTGGAAAAGCTAGCCCAATACGAGACAAGTGGAGGTGTCAGTGGCCTATATTCCTCCCTGGAGTAAAAGACTTACGCAAGAAAGCATGAAAGCATTAAAAGGGGGCCCTTATTCTCTGACAATTGCAAAATGCTTCAGAAAGCCCTTAAAGGGGCAGGGGTCCACTTCAAAAATACTCTTCAAAAATACAAATTTAAAAGAAAAAGCATTAATTTCGTGAATGCAATATTTTTTATCCTTATGCTTAAATCTAATGGATTTGATCAGGGGAGATAATCACCCTATCCTCTCCTGCTCAACTTGGTCTAGGTAGTCGGCTTTGGCAATGACCTTCATTATGTGCTCCTGTTCCTCCATGCTTAGCTGGTCCCCTTTGTGGAATGTTGACAATTTGTTGGTGTGTACCGACCATCCTGTCCCTAGTCTGTCAAAAATATCAGGAGTTAGAACAAAAAATTATCCAATATTCAAATGTTAGCTGATACTTTAATCAATGTGACAGCATATCCAATGTGGCAGTATATCCAATATCTTGCACTGATTTTACTTGATAGCTTGAAAAAAGTGTGCAAGAGAAAAATGATCATATTCTGTAAGTAAGAATTAATCAGAGGTGCATGAATACATTTAGCCTTTTTCCCCCCAAATCTCCAACAGTCATACATTTGTAAATACTGATTGGTTCATTTATGTACCATTCTTTCTTTTCCCACCTATACCTAACTCGGATCTGGCATATTATGATTAAAGATTCAAATACCACAATATCTCTTACATGTCATGTATCTCCTTGTACTTATGTTACTCTTACTGTGTTCATTCTACCTATCAATGTACATGATACATGTATGTATAAGCAGTAAAATATCATACATGCATTTACAATTTCAATTACTTTTCATAAGGTATTTTGCTGTGAAACCAAATAATGGTAACTGTCTATATACGTACTTCGCTCTGAGGGCCAAATGTCTGTCGTTTGGACACACCCATCTATCCATGGCTCCCGACCCAGTGATTTCTCCCATAGATGTCCCCCGAACAGCTATACGCTCCCTACTCCACTCGATCCTCGCCACAGGATCTCTGCTTCAGCTTACATGGTCTCCAACCACGGCCTTCCAGGGGCTAATGAATAAATCTATTGGAAAACCTGCAAGACAGCATCAGAGGTCGGCATTAGAATTGATGTAGGAATGAACATCAATAGCTGACCAATGGCATTGTAAAGGTCTTCACAATTAACTTTGAGCCAGTCAGACAGAAAATTTTCTGGCGTTATTGTCACTTCAAGTGAAATAAGAACCCAATCTCTGTTTGATAACCAATTAGGTAGTCTGGGAAAAAACCTCTCAATTACTAAAAGCTGTACAAATCCCAGGCTGAAAACTTTTTTTTCCACTGTTGAATTGATGCATTGGTATTAGACGGCAATATTTGGTGTAACTCATACCATTAACTGACAGATCTACATCAGTGTAATATCTTTGTCTCTATTTGTAATCTTACGTAATTCCTCTATATCTACTCATTAGTATTGCAACTAATGGTTTTCCTAATATCGATCTCAATGTCATCGTTATGTCCTATTCCATCAATGGATGCATATAAACTACTGTTTAAAATTACCCCTTCAGATGGTTCACTTTAAAATATATGTATCAAGAATGCCTTGTTGTCAATAACCAAGGAATATTTCATCAGATCCTCATACATACTCAAAATACACCATGGTACATGTAGTTAGAAAAACACCTACCATATAATACTAGGAGTATATCTTTATTCTTGTCTTTAGTCTGTTAATAAAGGGAAACCTGTGATTTTTGTCAATTCCATTTTTTAAAAATATAAAGAAGTTGAACTTTTAATACTATGTATGTCCCTATGTATGTCCATTTACAAAATTTTGAGAAGGTTTCTAAATAAAGTATAAGAGCGATGGGAGTTTTAGATTTCAATGCATTTTGATAACCTGTTCTAGAAAAAATCTGATAAAATCTGATGTTGTGATTCTATTTACCTGGAATACTAAATTTTCATTTTTTTGTACCAATTAAATGCAGACTGTGGCTTTACGAGACTAAAATTACATTACTTGTGTTCTATCAATATCCATGTCACAGCTGTATCAATATCCATTATGAAGCAGTGCTCATAGCCATTGCATTTAATTCAAAACATATTGTTCAATTATTACACAACTAGAACAATCATCAGATTTCGCAAAGGTTATTATCATGTATAAAAGTAATACCAGAAAAAATACATCTCAAATCTGATTCATTCCACTCATAATAAGAAATAATACAGAGTGGTATGTAAGCTTTGTAATTGCACAATGGGAAAGCACTATCATTTTAGCATAAAAAAGGGTGGGAACCTGTAAGTTGTTAGAACTTGTGTTCAAACCCACTGTATATTATATATACAATAAAATATGTTCAACCCACAATAAAAAACATATCAAACATCTTTTATAACCTCCAGTCTTCATGCTACCTCGCATTATGGTTTTGAGCATACAATCTCTTAACAGTTTTTAAGCCTTCTATGACTTTTGAATTTGATGGTTCAGAAAAGCATCCCTTACAGGATGTTCATAAGCTTTGCAAATTCTAAGAATTAATTAAACAAATAAATTCCTGGATTTAAGAGTATCAAATCTCGAGGACGAACAGAATTCTAAAGTCAAGTGTTTGAAGGTGTCACTGCTAGCACTATTTGAAGTTTTATTACCATACATTATTTTAAGAATTATTTTTTTACATACACATATATTGTGTATATATGCAAGTGATCTGTTAGTATCTATCACTCTTCACCATGTACATGCAGGTCAAAGACTAATCAGTGGAACTGGTATTTCAATCTCCTTTGGAGTCTTAAAAATAAATGAACTGAAAATAAATAATTCTCAATTAATTTAAAAGATGATGATTCGAGTTTGTAACAACTATCTAGATCCTCTAGCATACATCAACTCTAAGTTTTAAGTACAGTATGTTTCAATGTACCAGGACCTCTGACCTGTATGATTCTATTCCCAATATGACCTCTGGTCAATATTGCGTGTATCCAACAACAGCTGCCTTCCTCCTCCAGTCACACCCAGTTGGAACTTTAATTCACTAAATGTTTACAAGTAAACAGTGAATGTCCCTCCCTCTAACAAACAGCTACACAATTCTGTACACAAGTCCTGACAGTGTTGATCATGTACAGGGAGTGACAGAGTAAACAGCTGTTATATCCAAGAGCTATGATGATATCAGGTATAGTAAGACTTGTAAGTAGCGATAAATCCTTATATGGCCCTTGCTTCAAGATTACAGACCTTTAAATGTGAAATGACATCCACTTCGAATACATTCATACAGAGTAGACCCATAAATTGCTAAATCTGAAATCACTTTCCATAAACTTACACCAGAATGTAAATAAAAGTGATACATAAAAAAGGCTTTGAAGTATACAGGATATTTTCACTACACTTTGGAAATTTACTGGTTGAATGAATACAACAAACTGAAAGGCCCGGGTGTACGAAAAATGTCAAACTAACCTGAAGTCTAGCTCCAATAAGCACTCCGAGCAGATATCGGAGTTTTTTAGGAAACAAAACACACTTGGCTGTCACTGGAAACACAATCGGTGCTAAATACACAGAGTTAAATGACAAACAAGTCTAATCACAGCCTGACAGATGTGAAGTTTAGGGAAGCTTCCGAATCAATAAACAGGACCAGTTACAACACACCAGGGCCTCTATATCAAGCCTGCAAAATCAATACACCCAATAAACCACTTCCCATTTAGAAATATGGAATATGTTTAAAAACATAGACACAAAGAAGAAGTCACATGCTGGAAATCATGAAGCATTCTTTTGACGTCATGAATAGAGGCTTTAGTGCAAGTGTTAACCAGTATGACATTCCATTTCCTTTCAGCTTGTTCAGCGAACATGCTGGAAGGCAGATCTGAATTTCAAAAGATAACTATAAGGTTGATTAATGATTTTTCAATATGCATGTCTAAATTTCATTAGTGATCAACTACTGAAGGACAAATTAGAGTTAACATACAATGCCATCAAACCAATTTTTCGTTAACTAGGGAGACTTTTTGTCATTAATATGTGAAACATACACAAAACATGTAAAAAGCTAATGAATCATTCGACATTTTAATCAAGTTTTAGTGTTACACATTGATACCGAAGTCCAGGTCAATGCATTAGTGGACTGTAAATAACTTCCTCTTTGAGCATTATATGGAGTGGGATAAATGATGGATTGAAATTTATCATACTAAGTAAGTAATCCTCTGGAGTCATTAGTCCAAAACAAAATAGATTTCTGATAGCTAACATCATCTACCGATAATACAGATCAGGCAATCTATTTTCATTTAAGGAAAAAACTAGATTCTTTTTTACTGCTGTAACATCATCAATATTCTATATCAATTTCTCCAACTTCATCACCCTTAAAAAAGAGTGATTTAATTAATACCAGCCTGTAATGTATATGAGTTATTTAATACCTGGTACAATGATGTAAAAATTAATGCTTTTTCAGGATCATTGTTCACAAAAATGCCCAGTCTTTTCATGACTTGCTATTTCAATAAAATGTATTGGAAAGATATCATCTTTTTTGACAAAAATATCAATCCATGACAGATATCAATTTATTAATTCAAATTTTAATTGATTTTTACATATTATTAAGGTATATTTTTACATGTTAAATATATGTATTAACAAACAATATTGTACATCAACAAATCATAGACGAATCTCCTTATTTAGTAGTGTTGTAAAATCGGAACAATTTTACTATCGATTATCAAATTGAATCGGCAGCTCACGATCGATTATAAAATCGATTATGTAAACTTTCAAATTCCAGCAAAGTTTTTTTTTCATCCTGTCAATGAGTGAAAGATACCAGCATGAAAGAAAATACCTTTTTTAAATTTATAATTCATATATCAATAGTTTTTTAATGAACTTATTTTCAAATGAATTAAATATTATACTTACGGGCCAACCTAGGGCAAAATTTTAATTGATATTGGATTAGAAGCAAGATAATAAAAATAAAACAACTTCTAAAATTTGTAAAACCTTATCCAATTTGTTTAATTTAATTGATCTGATACATTCACACATTTTATACATTAAATGTTTTGTACTTCTGTAAGTTAAATGACAAATAAAATCAGTCCATGTACCTTTGTGTATTTTGGAGGTATTAGTGCAACCCTTAACCCAATTACAACCGTTATGTAGCAGATCTGTCTAATTTTGAAGACAACTGTAAACAAACGTTTTATGATTATTTTAGCAATAATTTGGCAGTATTATTAACTTATTACAAGTTTCAAACTATAATTGTAATATCGGCATGAAATGTAATAAACATCGGTTGTAATTTTCAATGCACAGTATCACCCGTTTTTATAACACATGAAGATAAGACAGTCGCAAGTTACTAATCACAACAGGGTCTAACTGAGCTTGTGAAAACGTCTTATGAATTTGATAATTATCATTTTATTGCATTTGGGTTAAATTAACAAGATCGTAAACTCAGAATACAGTGCGACTTCAACTTCTCTTTCGGAGGAAATTCCGGCGAAGTTGCCGACCACAAAGCAGGTCGCCCCCTAGGTTGGTCACTGTATATAATACCAGAGACATTAATAACATGTTATTTATGTCTCTGATAATACTTTAGTCTTTTTATGGATATTGCTACGCAGTAAAAGGTCATATGTCACGTGACTGAATTTTAGCGACTATCGATGGTAAAAACTTACTATCGATTGTCGCCGACTTGCTGCCTTCAGCGACGATTTTTCGATAGTCGGCGACTATCGTAACAACACTATTATTTAGACAACCCAATGACAACAGAATCTATGATGGCTCTTCAAAAACTATATCATATTTCGTTCAATTTGTTGACCATGTCCCCTATTGTGTATGCATAGTGATGGACACATTTTACAACATCTTTTTGTAAAACAAGTCCTTCTGTAGCCAGCAAGGCAGAGAGAGAAGAGATACAAATCAATCAACATCAATGCTCGAGTCTATCATTATGTCTGTGTATTGATTGAATTACACTGTCCCTGGTCTCTGTTCAAGAAGTATGCAAGGAAAAGCAATTTCATTTCAAACTCTGAGCTATCTATTATGTTTTTTAAGACTTTATCTTCATTTTACAACCAATGTGTGAATATTGCCTCATATAATACAAGATGTATTGGCTTTATGCCAGTAAATGTTTCATTTTTTGTTTAAGATTTATGAAATAACTGTGAAGTATCATTTAGACATCATCTGAATTTATGAAAGTCTCAATACAAAAAGCCCTTCATGGCAGTTAATGTAAAATGAAATGCCCAAGTTGCTAGTGAACTGATGGGTAAAAACACACTGAAGATTACATATAGAACAAGTAAATTTTAATCAAGAAATTGTTTCTTATCAATAATTGCCGTATTTTCACATAATAAATGAAAATAAGGCAAAATGATACAGTGTATTAACATCATGTTTATTTTAGTATTACCGGTACTAAGAAGTCTTTGGATCAAACTTAAATGGTACATGAACTTTTAAAAGCACAATATAAGGTACGTATTCAAGGTAAGATTTTTTTAAAATGAAGTTCCCTCAAAAATGTTCTGGAATTCTGTTTTGAAATGCTCAACATTCTAACATACATTAGTGCAATTTTGAAACAAGTGAAAACTTTTGTGCTGTTTTAATTGTACGTAATAATTGTCCGTAACATCAAATTAATAAAAAAAAATATGTGGTTCTGAGTGTTCATCTCGTTTGGCAGTACCTTAGTACCTTTTAGAGAGAATAAGCTTTGAAAGCATTCATGAGACATGAAAATCTATAGGCATCTGCGTTCCGTTTGTCATGTTTGTAATGATATTTTATTTTCATTTCTACGAACTTTATGTTTAAATATTTGCATAGTGCTAAGGATATGCCCTGTCTTAAAATCTTAACTGCATTGTTATTCAAGTTCTCTTTAATTTTGATCGAACAAAGATCATCAACTGATCAATATTCACCAAACCATTCGTTAATTTTGCAAATGCAGTCTATGTTTTCTGTAAAAGTTGCATAGAAAAACGCTTCAGAAGTCCCCTCTGCTTGCAGTATAACAGCTGTATATGAATGAGATCATATCTATTGTATTAACAATTGTGCATATAAGAATGTATGTTCATTAGCCCAAGACGCTGTTCGCACTAATTTTTGTTCCCCAGAGTCCGTTCTCCCTAAAATTCATTCCCCATAGAAAATAAAACCGCATGCAAAGGATCACAGCATGTCGTGTTTCTTAAGAGCAGACTGACATAGCTGCATGCATGGTCAACATATAGGATAATTTATTGATTATGAGTAAATTGCTTCAGAAAAAATAAAGACTACATATATTAAAACACATTATTCTGAATCAAATGTCTTTGTATTAATTGAGCTCATCTTCTTATTGGGCTTATTCTATATAATGCCTTTATTTCTTTAATATTGTTTTCAAAACATATCACGTGAACATGAAGAACTAGGCTATCCTTAATTATTGCATTAAAATTAATAATCATGAAACCAATCATGTCTTTTATAAACATTTAAGGCTAAATAGTTGTAATAAAAGTAAATTCAGATTTTATTGAACAACAGTAAACATTGCCCACGGTAAAATAAAATTAAATAAAACTTAAAATATATACAGTCAGGGTGTGACTGAAATCCATCATATTGAAAAATAACTGATTATTGTCATTTTTTCTAACTACATAATGTACACATCTTTTTATTTTTGTATATATGACTTGTTTTCATCATATTTCCATTCCCAAGTTAATTCTCCCAACCCATTTACTTCATAGTTAACTATCCTGACATGGTCCTATGTGTAGAGAAACACCTTGACTCACAGTTGAAACCAAAATAAATTAGTGCGCCCCGGTAAAACAAATGAGATAATTAAGTGTGCCCAGACTTACCAATTTATCTAAAAATGATGATTTCTAGTCATAAAACTGAATTTTAGTAATAACTGAAATATATCATTTTTAGAATAATGAAGAAAAACAGTCATAACTATTTGGAGTTTATTTTAAGATATAGAGTGACCTCTGAAAAATGAATATGACTGTATTTCATCATTTTTTATCAAATTGGTAAGTCTGTGAGTTAGTAAAAATGACAATAATCAGTTATTTTTCAATATGATGGATTTCAGTCGCACCCCTGACTGATATAAAAAATGAAAAAAGATCTTAAAATCAAGAGATATTTTCAAAAAAATACACAAAAATACACATTAGGAAAAACAAGATACAGGTATGGAGCAAACAAGGTATAGGGCGAACGATAATTATGGCGAACAGACTCTGGGCGAACGGACCCAGGCAAACAGGTAGATATATATATAGTCTGTCCCAAGATATTTATGCCGCACATTTTCTTAAATTTGATATTTATAAATACCTCAAGGGTCAAACGATGTTCATTCGATAGTATGAACAAATCCCAAGATTTCTCCTTTGAAACGCCCCCTCTAGCTTGTCTGGTTTGAATACACGGTTGAAAATAAAAAGTCTACGGGGAATTTGCACTGCAAGCAAGATGAAATATTACCCGGATGATAACGTTGAAAAATTGTGCGAGGTATTCCGAGTGACTTCAGAATGGAGAAAAGATGTCAACATTTCCCATTATAAAACTCCGTAAGAAATCTGTTTTCGTTCCCGTAGATTTTTTCGAGTGAAAAGCGATAACAGGGCTCACGCTGCCCATCGCATTTGTCGCTTTTTGCGATTTTTCAGAATCAAATGCGACAGTTCTTTGTAAAATGCGACACCCAGATTTCGTTGAAAATCACCTAGCCTTTTGTTTTGATTGCATAATCTCTTCCGAGCGACAGTCTGTAGCTGGACTTTACGCTTGACTGACTTAAGACAATGACACAGGTAAACGGTAGAAGCCATCTGTAAGCGCGGTATACACAACTGTCTTTAAAAAATGATAGGTGATTTTCACACCTTCTAACAGCTAAATGGATTTGTAATTAACCACGGACATATCTAATGCTTTCATCAACCGAGCTTACAATGTGATCGTCATTTCACAAAGAACATGGATACGGACAACAAAAAACTGCATAAAATAAAAATAAATATTGTAAAGAAGTGTAACTGCATTAAGATATGATAAATGGTTGATCAAAATTACTTAATTTGAATTGTTATGTAAGTTTTTTTGACAAGGTGTCTAGACTTAAAATTCTGACATCGTAAGGGTAGTCTATAAATAGAATTATGTAGCAAACTTGGAATTTTTACATTTAAATTTAGTTAAAATGTCACAGTTCAATTACTAATTATTTGACACAAAAGAAGTATGATTTGGAATGATAATCTTGACTGTAAATCACAATCTTTACATTTAATACCTTTAGCCGTCTTCAGCCAGAATTTCCTCTGTTCCCGAAATTAACACAAACTACATATATCTACTTAGATATGATGTTCATACGCCAATCAACAAGCCAAGTAGATGCAATAACAATCATGTTTTTGGATTAAATAATATTACAATACAGCAAATTTGACATCTTCTCTTGCTCTATTTTTTAAAAATAAATTTAATTATAGGAAAACAAATTAAAAGATAAAATCTGTATAATATTAATTTTCTAAAAAGATCTAAAAAGCTTTACACTTGTCAAAAGATGTCAATATTCACAACCATATCGATCCATAATTAATTACATTTCTATAAATATTTATAATAATTTAATAATAATTAAAAATGGTAGTTTTGGGTATATATGCATATATAATATGTACATGTAGGATCTACAACTAGTATTCTAGTATGGTGATCGATAAACACTATAATAGAAAAAAATGATCTATTACGCGAAAGGTTGCGACACAAAATTTTGAGCCAGTGTGAGCCCTGGATAATGTCAATGAAGATATCTTGGATATTTTCCCTTTTATCGATTTCAATTGCACTTCTTTCACAGGTATGTGCATTTTAATAAAAAATCGTCCAAACGTGCTGGATAAATATCTTGGGACAGATTATAGATAGGGCGAACGAACCCGATACCTGCATATACTGTATAGGCTTTACACCATGTTAAACTCTTTCTCAAGCTCGCGGTTCTGTCACGTTCTACCACGTGTGTCGGGGTCTAAATTAACATCATCATAATTAGAACTGGTATCAGCTCATACTGGTCATATATTATGCTTCACTACTAACATATGCCAATGCTTTTGTTCTTGCTGCTAGCCCATACTACATTGTATTTTACTTCAACCAGGCCACTATGAATATAAATTTGATTTCAAAAAACAGACGCATTGGGGTTTTTTTTTCAACTATAATCAATCTGAATCATAAATTTATAATTACCTTTCGAACTGATGTGGATTTCAACATAAATATATTGAAAACAAAATTCCCGAATTGGATTTCGATATTCTGCAGAACAACTTCATACCGAACCCGAGGCAAATATCAAAGTTTGAACCCGACGTCTTTACGAGTGTTCACTTTTCAAAGCTCAGGTATAGATCAGCTTTGGAACTGATGATATTTCATTTGTGTTAGTAATTTTTATTTTTCAAAACAATTTTAGTTGCATCAGCATTGTTACATTTGCAATTAGAGGCCCATGGGCCCCATCATTCACCTGAGTAACAGTGTTCCCACAATCTCATTTATAAAACTCTTCAAGAAATCATGGATATATATTCCATCCCTCTTTATCAGGTGCTTGTACAGTAATGTTGTACAATGCAGCAATGTAGTTCTTGAGAAGTTGTTTAAAGAATTTTCATTGTTGGAGTTTGCTCTCCTCCTGTAAACCCATTAATACATAGCTGCAGGTCTGTAGCTCCTGGTCGGAAAAAATTCGGATGGACGACCTGCTCATCCAAATTTTTTCAGACCGGGAGCTACAGACCTGCAGCTAATTAATACACTGATGGGCGATGGTTTAGGTAATTGATGTCCTACTATATATTATGATTCTTTCCTTATTCCAAAAATCTGTAGCCTTTGTACAGTAGTTCTTGAGAAGAAGATTTCACAAAGATTTCCCCCTATATTTTCCTTGAACATTGAAGTCTGCAGGCCTGGAATCTCATTGTAAAAATTGGCATTTCTGGCACAGTTTTGTTTGAAAAGTAATTTTTAAGATATCTGCCATATTTTCAAAGTTTTGTTATTATCTACCCTTTGAAAAGGTAATGTGAAAGTTAGTTAAATCCTTCTCCGAGTTATGACATAAGAAGGGCCAGTGCTTATTATGGGTCTCTGCAGTGCATTTGGTAAGCAAATGACCCCCTGGATGATGAGACACCAGTCCATAGCAGGTTAAAATTTTCCTATGTGTAAAAGTAAGAAAATTGTTATTTGACAAAAACGTGGGAGAAGGGAGTGGGGGGTCCCTGGCTCCTATTACTACATGCCTGCCTCAAGCTGATACCCAATTGCAGCTGGTTGGACTGAGGCAATGTGGATTACGTGTCTTAATTGTCTAAGAACACAACATAGATCACAGCAGGACTCAAACCAGCAACCTATGGCTAACAGGCATAGCTGACACCACTGAGACTTTAATGCTGTTACTGTTATCTCCCCTTTGAAAAGATAATGGTCCATATATATTTGACAAATTTGATTCTCGTAAACCTTAAGGAGCAATGTGCTATGTTTGGTTAAAATTGGCCCAGTGGTTCCATAAATTAAAAGTTTAGAGACAGAAGGATACACAGATTAAATAGATGCTTAAGAAACTGACTATTGGACAGTATAAATGTTGGTTCAGATGAGCTAAAACGAATTTTTCTTACTTCTCCTTTCATAAACACTCAAGCATATACATTTATTTCTTATGTAGCTTGTAACACAACATTTGATTGGCTAATGAGCCGGGTGTAAATTTCCGTACACCCGACTTGAGCCACGGGTAAATAGTGTGACGTCACAATGCATAAAATGCATAGAAAACGTGACGTCATAATGCATGAAATGCGTAAATGATATGTCTTGAAAGTGTAATACACCCTTGATTGGACATGGAATCGGATTTATTTGGTTTACATAGGAAATAAATTCGTTATCCATGTCCAATCAAGGGTGTACAGGGATTTACCATGGGTTGTATTCCATACACCCTTCGGCATTTGGCCTCAGGGTGTATGGAATACAACCCGGGGTAAATCCCCGTACACCCTTGATTGAACCTGGATAACTAATGGTATATAAGGTACACATTTAATTCCCCCCCCCCCCCCTCATTTACATACAGGGAATAAAGGTTTATATCTGCATATATTGTCAATGATATCAATCAGCACCATTGGAGGACTATGTGGGATCGTGTTGCCTTGTACATGTCATCAAAAATAGTACATGGCAACAAAATATACCTTCAAAACAATTAGCTTTTGTATTTTTCGTCAAAAAGTATTAGAATGAAGTTTCTATTTATTATCTATGATGAACAAAATTTTCTCAAGGATATTGTTACTTTTCGTTTTCAGTTGTTTATAAACTGTAAACAAAGAACTTAATATGCGACATTTAATTCGAGAAGAGCCCATAGAAAACTAATCAGCAAAAATTTATTTCAGTGAGCAAGTTCAGTAATTTTGATTATTTTATACAGAAAATGAAAATGGTCAATGACAATAAATATTGTCATGCAAAGATTGCCAACGAATCATTCCGATATTTATGGCACGTGTATAATATTTGGTTTACACTATACAAGTGATAGTACCTGTTTGGGCTGATATACTGTACATGTATATTTATGGAATAAAATAAAACTATGCTCAGATTATGCATATCGCATGCACAGTGTCAATTTTTTAATATCTGGTAATTTAAGGTCTTGCATAAAGAATGTAGATCCTAAAACAAATATTGCAGCATACATGCTTCAATAAAAAAATTGTTAAAGCTTTTTAATATCAAAAATATAATTTATTATATTGATCATTTGCATAGAAATCTATAACATCCAATCCTCAAACAACTGTGATACAAGGGCTATAACTCTACAATCTTGTAGAAATTAAAAATGCATTGGTATTGGTATATAAAAAAATAAAAAAAACTTCCAAAAAATAATAAACCTAAACAATTAAACAATCTAATGAAGGGATGTTCTAGTACTGGTATCTGAAACAAGTTTTTGATATTAATTGTATAAAACAAACTTTGTACATGTGTATATCAAATAATGGAATGTTTGTAATACCGGTACACCAAACATTTTAAATATCTAACACAGTGTTAAAACATCTTGTCAATGAAAAATATTAATAAAACAGCAAAATTTACACAATACCATATCAAATAATTTGATGAGATTTGGCATAAATTTCCTCCAATCAATGGTACTGTTTCATATCATGTATGAGCACTGAGTTTTTTCCAATCAATGGCACTGTCTTATCTATCATGTATGAGCATGTTTCTGTCGCTTCGGCCCTGTATCCTCCACGTACGGACTGGATTGTCGAGCAGTGTGATACAGTCGTAACAGATCCATCGCCTCTGCTGTTTGAGTTCTTTCATCTAAGTGTCGCTGGCATGCTTCCTGGATGGATTTGGCAAAGTTCTCAGTGTCTTGTAGAAGATGGGCCAACAAGGCAACATCCATTTCTACAATTAACTGAAAAAAATAATAAAATACATGTACCATATCTTTTATCTCAGATAAATTCAGCCTCAATGATCTTTGTTCCAATAATCCAAGAAATTCACACTTCATGATATTTGTTCTGATTACAACTTCATTGCACCTCATAATACTAAACATTTAGGTGATCTATCTGGTAACTGGAGTTACAGTGAATCCGTTGACTCTTACCTGTAGGTCGTCATTGGACAGAGTGATAATTCTGGTGATGTTTTTCTGTAGACCTGCGATCAGATGTTTCAGTCTGTCTGATATTTCCATACCACACTCAAGGTTGTCTACCTCATCCTCTCCAAATGGATCATCTGTAGTTTGAGATAGTGGCAGATAATACCAGGTCATTAATACCAGTACATTGTATGTCATCCATGAATTTCAAGTAAAATTGCATCAACACTTTTAGGTATATTTGCATCATTTCATAGGTTTATGACTAATAATATGAAGAAGTAACAAACTTAAAAAGACTTTAATGTCAAATAGTAAACTATCTCTTTTTTATGCAATATCACCATATCATCAGAAAATAAAGAAATGTCTTTAACTATCTCCCTCTAGCAGCTGGCTGCAATACTGAGACTGTATGACGTACTTTATGAATAAATCCTCCCTAGAAATTTCATTTGATTACCTGCTCCCACTGGCATCCATTTTTGTCCATTTCTCAGCAACATTATGGTTGTGTTGTGACGGATAAACGCAAAGTAGTCTTCATCTGAGATTTCTGTTCCATCCTCCTCCAGAACCGCTGAGACAGGTTCAGGTTCCGGAATTCCTAATAACTGCCTCCCTGAAATAATCAAACATACAGTAGTTCAATTTTTTGGTATTGTTAATGTCTACATAGATAATTCATACACACAATCTAAAGTCCATTTTCTTTAAGATACAGGTTTTATTTTTTATGCAAATGATGGTACATGTATATATCTTATGAAAATTGAATACCAGTATTTTATTTGTATTCCTAGATGGAAAGATAAATTATATACGCATCATATCTTTCTTTATCTAATGGGATAATTATGCCGAGTATATGCATAAGTGATAGTTAATGTTTCAAAAGTTTGACATTAATGAACATATATTTTTAATACACTAATCATAGGAACATTGAAAAACCTCAAATCTGGGTAGTTTAGCATTTAATACTCTGAAAAAGACTTGGCTTGATGCTACTGTGACGAAGTTAGGGTTTGTTTAGAGAATGCTAGAGAACTCATATCCTGGAGAACCTGTATCCATGTAGAAGGGAGAAACTGTACTCAAAATTAAACAGTGAATATGATTCATTTTGCTTATAAGTGTTTTCCATACATGTTAACTCTACAGATTTACGTGGAAGTCTACCACTTTTATTAGAAAATCTACCCTTTTTTTTAAAAAAATGTTTCATTCATTTTCCTTAGAAAACAGTTGTACAGAAAATGCATAACTTTTCTCCCTGAGATGCTTATAATCAAGTTTTCTTATTATTTTACAAATATAATTACGGCATCTTATAATTTTTTAATTTTATAATTTAATATTAATCACTTGATCCACTAAACGTTAACACCATATGTACATGTATATTTAATTGCTGACTTGTCAAACTGCTGTATCAATGCTTGCTCATTGAATATAATTATGTCATTGATCATGTTATTTATTAGACAAAGTATGGACAAAATTTACATCAATATGCTATATATTATATATACAAAAAATATGGAATTGAAAGCTACATATAATGTCAGTGCAACATCACAGTGTAATGCAAGAATTGAATTTAATTCAAAAATAATTTTGTGTACAAGTTCTCTACGGTACAAGTTCTCTTACTTTGTACCCATATCATACTTATGTTCAAATTCTCTGTAAAGAGAATCTTTCTACATTCATTTGGTATACTGTAAACATATTATATTTAGCGTGCACGATATTTGGCGGAATATGATTTTTCAACAAGTTAGCGTGGATTTGTTTTAGCGCTTTTCTGAATGTACCTATTTATCTACTTATATATTTTACATTTGGCGATGCACTGTATTTAGCGAATGCCGTTTTCCGATAAATAGAATACACAGCCAAATGTAATGCGTTTACAGTAGTTTATCCAGAGTACAAGTTCTCCAGCTCCTGAAATGCTGTTTAAATTTAGGAATAATATCAAAATACCTGCATTTTTTTCTTCATGTTTGTTATCAAACATGAATGATAAAACATTTATGACAACACAATTTGCAATAAATCACAAACCTTTTTTTAGTAAATCTTCTAATGTAGCTGCCACTATTCCCTTTTTAATTGATCTATCGGAATTCCATATCTTAAATGGGCGTGACTCTGACATCGCAGAATATCACTCAACTTCAGCGCTGCAAATACAGATTATCATATATAATTATATCCAACATGATTATACATTCAGCAGTACACAACTTTATAATATGAGGCCCATGGGCCACAGTACTCACCACAGCAACAATTTTCATGCAAGTTAGTGTATCCCTTTCACATTTTTCTAAATAAAACTCTGAAAGAATGAGTTTGGGGAAGGAACGGTGATACAAAATTGCAAAATTGAATTCACCCCAAATAGGTATTACAGTATGCTTGCATACTAAAGTCACAAACTGTACAACTGTAAACCCTGATACAGATCTTAAGGAAGTTTTTCTTTATATTTGTTTTCTTTTGGCACCCCTCCTGAAGCTCCAAAGGCATGTATATACATATATTTTTCAACAGAAAATCTGAAATTTGACCCCTTCTAGGCTTCAGTTTTGGTTCAGGGGTCATGGTTAGAACAAAAAGAATCTACACTATACATAGCTTTGTTGTAGTAATTGCAGGGCTCAACATTAATTTTTCATTCGACTAGACCAGTCGGGCTAGTACTAAAAAATTTCACTAGCCCTGACTTTACTTTCACTAGCCCTGACTTTATAAGATTAGAAATCCTGCACGGAATACAAAACATCAAATTCTCATCCTGGTCATACTCAACCCACTTGTAATCTTCTTTCCATTTAGAATAAAACTCTCTTTTTTCTCTTTTAAATTACATTTTCATATTTTTCCTTTGTGTCTGCTCTGCCTTTAGCTTTAGATTCATAATTTTCCTTTTTACAGGAGAAACTGAAGTCGAATAATGACATCGTCAACGTAAACAATAACACAGTGTAAGTATCGTAAATAGGTCGTTCAAGTTTGTTTCGGTTCCATAAAATCAATGTTTCTCTATCAATTAAAATACAGGTGAATCTCGATAACTCGAACTTCAGGGGACCATGATTAAACTTCGAGAGATCAAGAGTTCGAGAGATCGAAAGTTTAAAAAAATCCGGAAATTTTTGTTCCGGCCATTTTGGTTCTAAAATTATAGTAGCCGGATGTTTATATTTATAACATGGAAGGATAGTTAAACATGGTTTCATTCGTATTTTCTGCTACATTACTTCAATTTAAACAATACAGAACTTAGTTGTGTGTTTATTAAGTGTTTTTTTTTTCACTTTAAAAAATTTTCAAGTATTTTATGTTTTCTTAGTCAAGAAACAATTTTAAGCAAGGAGCGGTTTAATTTATCGTAAATTTCATAAGTTGTTGAAATTAATAGATAAGTTACAAATTACCTATCTACCTTTTGAAGAAAGCACGGGGTAGTGTCACTTACGTAATCAATCAATTAACACTACCACGCTAGCCCCAGGCGTTCACTCGACCATCCAGGTAAGGTCCACGTGGAGCTATAATTACACGCTTAATCGGTGGCGTGTGTACACAGCAACCACTTCGAGTTATCAAGAGTGAAAAACAATGAAATATGGATAACGGGACCCAGGTTTTACTTCGAGAGATCAAGAACTTCGAGAGATCGGAGTTCGAGAGATCAAGAGTAAATTTGCTTAGTTATATAGAATAAAAAATCGGGACCGTGATTTCACTTCGAGAGATCAAGAACTTCGAGAGATCGAAGTTCGAGCCATCGAGTGTCACCTGTATTACAAAAAAAGACTTTCTTTCATATTACTAACCATAACTTTATTGGATTTATTATTTCATAAAACAAAACGATAAAGAAATCGATAATCAACTGATCAGTTGTCGTAAAGACTTTCCAGCTGGAAAGTCACTCGGCACACCTCTTTGTATTATGTATCTATTTGACAAAAACGATCGATGGACTTTGGTAGTTTTCTAGGCATTATAAACAGAATCGAGCAACAATACCCACAACCATAACATGTTGAATTTTCATATATTTTTGAAATCATAGCTTTTGATTATTAGTTCTGTTGTTCAATAATATAACACTGAGTTTGCTTGAATGACTCATTGAGTGAAATTTTAACACGACCAGTCGGGCTACCATGGTGCAATGTTTACTAGCCCAGACCAAACTTTCACTAGACTGAGTCGGTCAGACGTGCCTTAGTGTTGATTGAGCCCTGAATTGGTATTTTTCGTGCAGTAGTTCTTGAAAAGAAAATAAGACAAAGTTTAGTGATTATCTCCCATTTCAGGTTTTGACCTTTATTGCCAATCTAATTAAAAGTAGATCTTCCATCTTCTCCCTAGTTTTGAATGACGCTGTGGATTAAGATTACTTATAGATTAGAAGCGCAAAAGTTTACAGACGGACGGACAAACATAAAGTTAAAAAATTTTGATTCAGGTGAGCAAATATTTTATAAAATATTGACCATTGTTGGCGTGGTATTCAGGTAACTGGATGTTTCGCACCTAAACATGTTTCGCGCTAAGATGATTCGCACCTATTCTGTTTCGCGCTGAGATGGTTCGCACCGCGATGTTTCGCATCGATCTACATTATTTACAATGAATGATTTATGAAACATATACATGTAAATAATAAGTTAATATTCAGAAATATTTATTAAATAAAATACTTAATAAGAGTTTTTTTTTTTATTTTAAGCGTTATTGAAGTGCCTGCACATAGCACAATATATTCAATTAACAGATGAATTTTATGATTAATAAAACCGGTGATTATTCGAAGACCATGCTAATTATTCTCTGAAATAACATCATAATTAGTTCATACAATTAATTGCACAACCAATTAAGTCATTATAAATTATCCATTACCAATAGCTTGGACAACACCGTCTAAATTTGGAGACGTGAGCAGATAATGATGAGACAAGTGGCTGTGCCGTTTGACTAAAACACTTGAGACTGGCTGGTGAATTTGTATGTGTGATATTAATTATTACATGTACGTATTACAGTTGACGGAATTGTTTGCTTTGTTTTAAAATGTTTTAAAAAGAATTAAATGATCAGAAAATAAATTAGAAATTGTTATCAATGTTTTTGTTTTTAATGGGTTAAACTTTAAGTTAGTATTTCGAATATGAATATTTGGTCACTAAAATATCATTTATATTTTCTACTAATTCATAATTATTAATTCATAAATATATGGGAATAGAAATTTTCAAACAATATCACACATTACTTTTAATCAAGAATGGTACAAAAATGGCATTTGAGTGGATGATATGCGGTAATGTAAGTTTAAAGCAGAAAAGTTATGTAATTAAATTATCCCCACTTTTAGATCCGTGGTACTTAATTACCTGCAATAACACCCCTAATTTTCATAAAAATACAGGTAAATCTCATGTAAAAGACATGGTTTAATTGTTATCACAACACAATTAATACCTCTTGTTCTTAACCTAAATAATAACGCCATGGCTTCAAAGGCTTCATAAAAAAGCCAACGAAAACGTAAAAACGTTATACTAGCGGCGCATATATAAATGCAAACATACGGAAGCGTATTAGGGCCGCAGCAGTATTTTTTATTAATTTGTTAT
>WFKH01010931.1:17324422-17342272 GCA_016163765.1 Magallana hongkongensis | reverse complement strand
TTGCTCCTGTCTTTCTCACAGGTGCTTGAGGACAGGACCGACCACCCCCACCCTAAGTATCTAGACCCCCCGGGACTTTACTCCTTTTTCATTAAATTATCCTCTTATGACATATTTATAAACTAATTTACACACTTCACTTCCATTGGTTGAAGATGGATTGGTTCAAAAACTTGCAACTTGTCAGTAAAAAGGTCACTAAAAACCTTTGTAGAGTAACTGTCAGGGTATATAACCCCTGATAGTCTCTCGTTGTAGTAGATGACGTACTGTCCATGTACAGGACAGGTGGTGGTGAAGGGGGTTCTCAGTCCTGTCCTCGGGCACCTGTGGTCTTTCTTTGAAACGTGAAGAAATAACAATAATAATGTCTAACCATGCATAGAAGACCACCACCCCAGCTCTAGGAACTTGACTACTTTTCACAATGATCAATTTGTAAACGAAAAACTCAAAGTTGTACACAGAAGAACAAAAAAATTCCAAATAAAGATCAATAACTAATCAACTACCGTATATCAGGTTTTTTCCGCGTCATGTTTTTTCCACGAATCAGAACATAGAACAGTATATAAAATTTACGCGAATCAAATTTTCACTATTTCAAAGTCATAGTAAAAATATAATTCACGATTGTTTAAACCTTTGAAGTAAGAGGGAAAAAAGTATAATTATTTTCCGAGACGCAAACATTCATAGATCAATAGATTATGAACCGTTACATATACCAATAGCTCAGGTATAATTAGACATCGGTTTATGCAAGGATAGTGACCGTTTTAATTAGCCTGTCAATGGATTATTAAATAAACAACGAGGCTTATACATACCTGTTATCCTGCGCTTGTCCTCCGATCCCGCAATTTCTACCTCTAACTAAACAAACTGAAAACAGTTCAACGTACTTTTACTTACCTGTTTACTTTATAAGCAAAGAGAGAACTCTTTTACAAGAATAAAACTTTGTATCAAATTTACGCTGATTTATTTTCCGCAATTCGTATATCGTCGCGAACAAAGCGGAAATTGGATACACGTGGAAAAAACCTGATCTACGGTATCTCTAATAAGTTTTACAAATGATGAACTCGTTAACGTTGAATTAAAAACATCACCCTTCCCCCCATCTGAATGTCTTCTTAAATGATTTTATTCATTTTTTTAAACTTTCATTTCACGTTATTATGACATAATTGTAGATATCAACAGCTGTTAAATTTCTTCAAAATCCAAAAGTAAGAAAAAGTCCACTACAACAGAAGAAAGCATTTCTTGAGAGGAAAGGTAAAAACAAATAATACAATGCATTTTATGTACTTTATACGATTGCAAAACAATTGAAATGTATTCATGTTCCAGATAACTTCAAGAACTTCTTATGAAATAAATGAATGAGACAATGCATTGATTCCATATTTTTGAATTTACATAATTCAATAATCAATTAATAAGTGATTGCTATTATTTGAACCACAAATGATACTTTAATGTTGAAATTATTTACCCTTAATGTATAGGTCTCTCAAAGGAAGAGATAGAAATGGCAGTTCAAAGGTCAGGGGTCACAGAGGAGAACGTAGTTAATGTCTCTAGCACTCAGAACACAGTCACCCCTTATGGGGCCCCTATTCCTGGACAAGGGCCCCAGGTCTACCAACAGTGTAAGTAACACAGAAATGGAGTTATACTTTTGCTTCTGTGACAAAAACTGCTACTTTCAGATGGTATGAAAGAAAATGTAAAGACAATTATCATCAAAATAGCTAGCTGCAGAACTGCAGCTCTATGGAAACTTCTGAAAATTTGGGTCGATGGACCTTGAGCTACAGTTCCATCCATACAAAAAACTGTATATTTATTGCGCACAAAAAGTTGCACAGGGTTTTGGACTTAGTTATTAGAACTAATAAAGGAATAAATATTTGAGGCAAGTTAAGTGGTGAATCAGTAGTAAAATCTCTCAGGAATTTTTTGGTATGAAAATATTTACAGAATATATTCAAAATTAGTTTAATAATTCCAAAACCCTGCGCGACAGTTCTGCAGCAACAAAATAGTTTTTTTCTAAAAGGAATTCAACTGATGCTATTTTAGCATCTGTTATTCAAATGTACAGTACCTTATTTAAATTTGCTATCAGATATCCATGTACCGGGGTAATCAAGCTATGATATATATAATTTTTCTGGTCTTTGCAGTAACACCATACAGTGGTTGGACCAGGATAAGGGATATTCTTTCAATCATTGCATTGGCTGGTGGACTGTCCTATGCAGCTTACAGATTTTATAAGGTGTGAAATTGATTCACTTTGAAAATTTTAACATGGAACTGTTGCTCTTTAAATGACACAGCATGATCACTTGCATTGGAAACAAATTGAAATACTTAACAAAATAACTTGGAATAAGTTCATATTTATGTTTACTTTATTAAATAGGACGTAATACGACCATTGTTGTTTGGAAAATCAAAAGAAGAGAACAGGCTAGAGAAATTGGAGAGAACAATGACTGAATTACAGCAAAGCATTGTTACAACCCTGGCTACAGTTCAGGAGTCCCTGACAGTGTTACAGGGCATGGTCAGCAAGCAAGATGAAAAACTGCAGGCCATATCACATGACGTTTACAATAAACAGGTCTCTATAGCCTTTTATTGATTGATGATTCAGTAAAACTAAATTTCATCTTGATAATCTACAAATATGAAAGCGTATTTTGTATCACAATGTATCTATATCTATGTACATTGTATGGTAATTCTATATTAACAGTTTAATTAACAAAAACACATGTATAACATATATTTTTTTTAAGCACATTTTGAGAATACATGACCAGTAATTTGATATAGGCCCATGACTAGAACTTACAGGTAAAATAGAATATATGCAGTTTTCTAACTGTAATTTCTGTTAATTTTTAACCATACTTTGTGTTTTGTAGTCTTCAGAGACCCTTTCTAGAGTACAGGAATCCCACATCTCTTCAGAAATCAAGCAAGAATTGACCTCTATCAAAGGACTGCTTCTGAACAGGTAAAATAAAGATTACAATTAAGCATTGATTTTTAATTATTAATTACCGGTAATAAAATCTTACACATAGCCTATTAAAACTTATACCTGTAATTATGTGCGAATGCAGATAAAGTTTGAATGTGCATATTTTTACAGACGACAGTTTCCTCCCACGCCAGTTTCATCACCTGTGTTACCTGCCTGGCAACTTTCCAGTAATACCCCGAGTGCGGCTGCACCAACAAAAACACTAGTGACCCCTGGTGGTGACAGAGAGGTATCAGAGGATGCTCTGCTGAACAGTAATGAAAAAGACAGATCAGAAGATGATCAAAAGGTAAACCAAACATACAACTGGTCAACTATTGGTTGTTATTGAACAAGAGGTTCTAGATATTATACTTACAATGCAGTGATCATAATATAAAAAGATTGAGTGATATATACTCTATAAAACACCGGTTGGTTTGATATACCTGGCAATTATAGTGCATGAATAATGCAAATTTGAATGAAGGTTATTATTTAAGAAAAGAGTTTTGTTTCAATTTGTTTTAAAGTTAAAATAGTTAATGGCTATTATGTAGCCAGTAAGCAGGCTGCAATGTTTTAAATTACAAAATGTGTTTCTGTTGACAGCCAGTTGAAGTACAGTTCAGTTCAACCAGTTTAGCAGAAAACACTGCTGCTCAAGAGAGTGATTCATTAAACACGGATGTGAAACCAACAGAAAACATTGAACAAGATGATGAAGTGGACTAAATAGATGGAAGACTGTGATAATTGTGCACTTTGTTTTTTCATGTGACTATGATGATAGTGTATGTATGATTGATGAGTTGAAGGAAAGATGATTGAAATTGCTGATAACTATTAGTGTTTTAAAATAATTATGCATGTTACTGTACCGGTAAATTAAATGTAAATCTCCTCTAACTAATCTATTTTATTTTTCTTTGAATGATTTAATTTGTTTCGTTTCTTTGTCGAAGATAGAGATTTGGTCAGTCACTAACATGTAAAGGGCAAATATTATTTTCATGTAAAGTTAATTTGGTTTAATCATTTTAATGTCCTAACCAATTTATCAATGATAGTGCATATAAAATGGTTTGCCTAGTATTAGAATAACGGATCACTCAACTACATGTTTGTTTTCAGTTAGTTTAGGATTTACATCAGATTTTGATCAAGAAATTGGACAAGATCTCCATCAAATAGATATCTACAGCTCACCAAATCAGAGACCCCTGTTTGTCAAGAATGTAATCCTAGAAATTGTTTATACAAAAGAACTTGCAGCCAAATTAATAAATGCATATGTCCTTAATACATCGGTTTTTTTTAACTCGATGCTATTACGGTAACTAATACTTAATATAGAAAATGGGGAACAACATTCATTTTGTGCCTGAGGATTGTTTAATTAACATGCATTTTAAGTTTTGGCCACAAGTTCTGTTGTAAGACGATGCCCCCCACTCTGTAGGTCGACCCACAAGTTAAAACTAATTAATAAGAAGACATTTTTACCAATATACTGTCAAACCCTCTTTCTTCTGTATAAGAAATATTTATATGATATTACCAGTAACCAACTCCTTGACTTGTTTAAGGATCTGAATTTTTGGTCAAAGTTCTTGAGCAAAAGGAATTAAGTCTATGGTCAAAGTTCTTGACCAGAGAACAATTACTATGACCTCAAGAAGACAGTGTCCTTATGTAATGGAGTGCTCTTACAGGGATTAAACCCACTACCCTGCTTGAAGTCGAGCATACAGATTGTTCTGTTTTTATGTTGCTTCCTATCCCCACAAGAATTTTTTACACTCCTAAAATCATCAAGGCAGGTATTAAACTACTTGTAGTTAAAATTGAGTCTTATGGCTTGTGCTAACAGTGAGGGGTTCTATGACATTGAAGGTATTTGACATATTTTATACTTTACAGGAGTCTCAACCAAATGCTATTCTCTGTGATTAGTGCAGGAATAGGCTTCTCCTGTCAAATATCTAGAATGAAAGTGAAACTAGTCAACAATGCAGAAAACATTCTGTTAACACACTAGCACTGGTACAGATAAATTTCGACATCATCACATCATTTTCACAAAAGCAGCTTTCTTGACAAACTGTCAAAAATATAGTATATAAAAAAAACAGTTGCTTAAACTTTTATTTACAATTTTTTACAACGATAATCTATTTAAATTACATTCAAATTGAATTTAAAGACAACATACTGAAAACATTTAAACATTTCTGCCTGAAAATCTTTTTTAAAAATATCAGCTTAGTGAAATATACAAAAATTAAATGAACAAGAAAGAATCACAATACATGTACGAGGAAACGTGTAGGAGGTATGCTATGTAAGACTAGAATACAGACTTTTTACTACAGTGTATTACCTATTTTACAAGTGTTGTTTATAAATAATGCTAAAATATTTCTTGGTACACAAAGTTTGTTTGCACTTATCTACAATTACATAACACTAAAAGAAGTATAAAAATAATTTTTTTGACAGAATGCATAGCTGCTTTTTTTGCATGAATGGTCGCACTTTCATGATTTTAAAAATGCATACATCCGTATTCTCCACACAACTGAACCTCAAATGATGTAAATGTTTGTGAAAAATAGAGTATATACAAATACACTAGTGTTGTGAAAGATCACAGTTTAAATTTTGGGTGTTTTATATGCCTCAGTTCATATTTTATATTCTTTCACTCTGACATGTACCAATATGATATAGGAATGTAAAGATCATACAGCAGATACACAAATGGCACACATATCATATACACTATTTTAGATACACCATTGATTACACATTCAATAATATCAATAGGCAATGTTCATTGTGTACATTTGGTGAACTTAGTGACTTTACTTGTACCATATACATGCAAATCTTGTAATCTTCACCTAGAACTCATTAGTAACAGACAATACTGATGAACATTGAGCAGAATACCGGTAATAAATATCTGCCCTGTGTCTGAATAAGAAGAACAGGAAGCCCCATACTTCAATGGAATGCGTGATTGTTTACAACCATCATATTCACATGTTTACATTCTCCTTGTTCATCCTCCTAGAAACTGCCTCCAATGCACAACTCTTTGCTTTCTGGGATTCAAAGTTTTTGGACTGTTTTTGTTGAACAAGAATTCGTGGAGAGTTCATATCCAGGGTTCTGGTTGCCAGGGGGGATCGAGTATTGTCTTTGTTGCCAGATACCAACCTCTTGCTTGGAAATAGTTGCTTGGGTTGGGGATTTTTAGCTGGTCCTTTTGAAACTCTTGAAGGAGCATCTATAAAAAATGTAATTGTCATCAGATACACCTTAGTTTATTAAATTCAATTGCTGCATAAGTAGTTTGTAAAATTTATTATCATAATTCTGTACTCAGCTACTTTTCAAGCATATTCGAGTAATTGCAACATATATGTATCTATGTCAATTCTCTTTGCTTCTCTTTTTCTTTTATTGACTGCGTATTAATTACATGTATAGGTCAGAGAATGTGTTTGGTAACTACCTTCAAATATTTTATTTTTAGTTTCTCTACTAGTGGGCAGTTTACTGGAGGGAACATCTTTCATGGCTGTACTAGTGAGGGCTTTATTAACTTTCTTCTGTTTCTCCAACAGATCTGTTATTTCGAGCTTATTCAGGTCCTGTAGGGCCTCCAGATCCTGCAGTAGTTTATCTGTGTCTTCCGTCTCGTCATCTATTTTTGTGAGGTCTGTTTCATCGTGCAACATTAGCGGAGCCTGGTCATTTGTTACACCTGCTTAAAAAAAACAACCAAGCAATTGATAATCTATGCATTTTCAGAATCTCAAATTCATTTCAATTGATAACCTTGTCTTTTTCATTCCTCATTCATTGATGACTTTATTTCATATTTAATACAACATAAAAGATAAATACAAACAATGACTTATGTTTTTTTTGACAGCCACATGGAATGATGTCATTAACAAGTTAATATCATTATAATCTTGTTTACCATGGTTACCAGACAGTGAAGTAATTGGTGTCCTGGTGATTCCCACTGTGGGTGACCGGGGATCCAGCAATCCTTCAGGTGTCTTGTCCACTACTATAGGTGTCCTGGCAATTCCAGTAGATGGAGATCTGGGATCTAGATCATGATCAATTATGCGTCGATGTGTTCCAATCTTAGGAGGGGTGCAAAAGTCCCCTTCATTGTCTTTACTGCCAGAAATTCCCATGATCGGCTACAATGAAAGAAAAATAATCAGCTCTTTATGTACCAAAGTGCATGACAGTTTAAACATGTTAAAGTGGTCTGGGACACCTCCAAGTTGTGACGTACTTCCAATCGAAATAAACAATAAAATCGAGTATGATTTTATAAGAGTTTTCTTTCCAAAAATTGTAACCTAACAGCATAGCGCAATAGGTTAGAGCGTACGCTACGAACATTTATGGCCAGAAATTAGTCCTGACTTTTACCCCATTTCATCTGTAACCAGTTACATTGGTTACAATGCTTGATTATGAATGATTTACAAACTTTGATGTACTTGTGACATGTTACAGTGGTTAATGGTAACATTGGTTACAAAATAGGGTCGTTAGCAGGGTTCGACACTAACTTTTTTATCTTGGTGGACCGCAGGTCCACTGGTCAAGAATTTTTGGTGGACCTTCACGAATTCCGGTGGACCTTCATTAATGGTGGAATTTTTGTTGAATAAATTTTTTTCATGCTATTCATGCTTATTGAATGCAATTAATTTGAACACATACATGTGCTATCGAATTCATTTCATTTTCCTACATCATCATTTCTACTAGTATAGCATATTATATTTACAATAAGGCAAGAATTTTTGGTCTGATGATTTCACTTCTCCCTAACAGAAAAATTATATAGAAAGAAGTTTGAGAATTAAATCAGAGAAACTTCATTTATTTAATTTAGTTTACAATGATATACACAAATTCAAAACAAAATTTTAAAATATTGTTATTTAAATATCTTTAGACAGACTATACTTAAAATACATGTAAATTAGATTAAAAGCATGTCTACAACAGCTAATAAAAATCTAACAATTTAAAAAAAAATAAAAGCTTATCCAATTTAAGAAATTGGATTTTTTTTTATTGTATTTATACCTTTAATAGAGGAAATATCTCGTCATTATTTAAGCTAAGTGACAAATAAAATATGTCTCTTTACTTCAGTGCATTTAGGGGTATTAGTCCAACCCAATGACCCACTTACCACCGTTATGTAGAGGATAGCCAAATGGTTAAATTATGATTGTTTTAGTATGGATTTTGCAGTGAAAATGTCTTTGTTATTAGCCAACTATCATTTTCATGCCATTGAGGTTAATTTACACAATCATGAACTCAAAAGACAGAGTGACTTCAACTTCTCTTCATGAGGAAATTCTGGTGAAGTTACAACCATCACAAAACTTCATTCATTCATTTGTGGTTGTCAATTTAAATGTAAGAATTTGCATTAAAAATTTGATTATAAAAGTTTAAAATTTTAGTTGACCGACGGTCCACCAGGTCCTGAACCGTTGGTGGACCTTCCCAATTTTTGGTAGACTCGGGCCGCCGGTCTACCGTTAGTGTCGAACCCTGGTTAGTTTAGGGTTAGGGTTAGGGTAACAATTGTAACCAATGTTACCAATGTAACCACATATAAAAAGACCCCCTGTAAATCATGAAAATGACTGTCACCACTGTTACCCTATGTCACCAAGAGAATATAGCTGTAACCATTGTAACCAAATAAATAAGACCCTATGCTTAACAGAAAAAGGCTTGTCACCTATAATGTTACCTCTCGTCACCAATAGATTATAGCTGTAACCATTGTAACCAAATAAAATAAGACCCCCTGCTAAACAGAAAAAGGCTCGTCACCTCTGTTACCTTTTGTCACCAATAAAATATAGTTGTAACCATTGTTACTGGATGAAATTAAACTATCCAGCGGAAAGAAAATAAACAGTTTTGTCATAGGTTATGTTACTTTTGTCACCAGAAAACAGTGACTTGTAACTGGTTACAGATGAAATGGGGTAAAAGTCAGTACTAATTTCTGGCCATATCTATCACTCATAGATCACAGGGGCTCGTCACGAAGTTTTTTCAACCTTTTATATATACCACCTCTATACTATAAAATACATGTATTGTGTATTTTATAGTATAGAGGTGGTATATATAAAAGGTTGAAAAAACTTCGTGACGAGCCCCTGTGCATAGATTAGGCTATTATAGTGAAGCAAATTTGTAATCCGATCACTTAAGAGATAAACCACCATGCATTGTATATGCTTCAAATAGTAAAAATTATTCACTAGAACTCACAGACTGACACAGTTTGAAACCACAATATTTGTAATTCGTCCCGTTTCTGAACACTATTTTGAAGCTCCCGCTCCGACCAATCAAATTTCCTGAATTTTTCTAGTTAACTCGTACTTCTTATTTCAAAATTGAATTTTCCAGTCGATAAAAAGGTAATATAAAAAAATTAGATATATTATATTTTTAGTTTAAAGACAAATATAATCATATAAAAAAAATACATATATCTTTTACGACAATAAACAAAATATGATAATAACGAATAAAAAAAGGAATGATATAGCAGAATTTACTTTTGTTACAAAGAAATTGATTGGATGAGAGTTTTTTTCATTTGATTCATCAAAATGTTTTAAGAAAGGAAGATTATACAGCATGAAAATAAAGATTGTAATATACATTGACTGTTTAGTCGGCGAAAAATCTTTTGTCATCAGTCATCATAACTGAAAATTCCACTACAGACTACGAAATTATAGGTAACGATATTGATAAAGGTACTTATATAAAGGTAACTATATTGTTAGTGACAAAATTAAAGAAAGATTGTTGACAGGTTAAGGATTAGCGTTGATGCTAAAAATTCTGAAATTCCAGTAACAAAATCGCATTAACTCTCGAACGCACTCGTGTTAAAAATAATGCATTTTCCTATGTTTGCGGAAATTTAAAACTGCTTTTCCTCTGTATAAATTACATCTTAAGTATGCTAAATTGGGTGAAAAACTAATGTTCCTGTTATGATTAAACCCTACTGCAAGCCAAGAGGCATATAGGGAAAGTTCCTATCTCTCATTGTCTGGGTTCTTTTGTGCTAAGCAGACAAGTCAGGGTAACTAGAATTACCGAAATGCCCGTGATTTACCGAAATGCCCGTTGAAAACACCGAAATGCCCCTCAAAAATACCGAAATACCCCTTTTCAGCATTAATATAAAACATAATTTTATGAATTTGAATGTTGAAATGTCATTCCTAAAGTTTAAGATTATAAATATAACTATTTATGCAATAATAGCGATTTTTCGCAGGCAAACACATTGAATGAAGAACGATAACTCTTGCCTTACTAGCTGAATTTCTGTTTACCAGATTTTTTTTCTTTACGTAAATTAAATATCTTTTAAGATTTCTTTTATTCACTAAAAATAAAATAATTAGGTGTTTAATAGCATGTTAACAGTATTTTTTATGCAATAGAATACTTTGACAAGATTAATGACACATATTATAGTTTGTCCTTTCTCTCTCAGAATTTCTCTTTTCTCGTACACACGGAAACACTAAGTTAAAGTGAAAAATGCTTTTTTAGAGGAAAAGACAATTTTGAGGCTCAAGGTAAGAAGATAAACAAAAACTTTGTATTATAGAATGGGACGGTCATGAAGGACATTAGTGCACGCAAGATTACAGCAATGACAATGTACGTCTAACAAGTTAGATTTTCTTTGTATTTAAGATCGAACAATCGTGTCCTTCCATCTTATTTTAAGCCACTGCCAATATCCTCTCCAATCTCATCATCACTAAGAGAGTCTGTGAAATTAGATGGTGGAAAAAAGAAATTTTGCTCTACAAACAGCAAATCTCTCAACAGCGTTGACTGGATTTGACTGTTTTCAATGATATGCATTTCAAGCATTAAAGCTGATTAATGATCTGTTCACCTTTTTATTTTTTTTGCTTATATTTAAAAATATACTACATATTGTTCATTATTCTGTACAAATCCATTTTCTTATTATTAAGTGGGGGTTTTGAGTGCCCAGTAACCATATGTTGTTTTAGTGGCACGTGCCACTATGTATACATGTATACACTGAGGTGTGAACATGCCATGATGGGATATGTTGTTTTAGCGACACATGCTCCGTAAGGGTGGATATACCACTAGTGATATACCACTAGTCTAAGAATTCATAGAACAATCATAATGAAACACTGTTTCACAAAAATTATAAAAATTAAAAGATGTAGAATGAAATAAAATCATGCAAAATCTTTTAAAATATATAGCTTACAAATGTTATTTTTATTTACTGCTTTGATATTGAAAGCATTACGAAATATCACAAAATTGATGGAGAAAAAAACCCTGCTGTACTTTTATCATGAACATCTTCGTATTTATAAATATGTATATAATCGCATTTACCAGGGGTATGTTTAAAATACACTATTTATTTAGATTCAAGGTAAGAAAATCAAAGGACTTCTGACGTCGACTGTCATAAGTGAAACAGCAATTTCTGCACAGGATCGAGAATTATTCGAAAAACAATAAATCATTTAAACTTTTGTTGTTTTTTTTTTTTTTTTTTTTTACAAGAAATAAATTGTTAAGAATAATAGTTAAAGAATAATAGTTAACACGAAATTATCAATAGTGTTAAAAGATCAAACGCATAAAAGACAAGAAAGAGTTATCGCTCTTGGATTTTATTTTTCCTCAATAACCACGGTTATAGTCTGGTAACTTTTATAATTTGATATTGATATGTAAAACATAGTTATAAGGTATCGTAAAAAACCCTTTTATGATGTTATAATGGGTATTTCGGTATTTTTGAAGGGCATTTCGGTGTTTTCAAAGGGCATTTCGGTAAATCACGGGCATTTCGGTAATTCTAGGTACCGGACAAGTCATGGACAATCTCCTCCTCGCCCCCCCCCCCTCCCCCCATCGATAGGACACCAGTTCATCGCACTTTATCCCCCAGTGTAGGCGCCAGTACCCAATTGCAGCTGGATGGACTGAGCCAATGTAATTAAAGTGCCTTATCTAAGAACACAACACACAGAATCAAGTGACCACTGGGGGCTCAAGACAGTGACCTTTATGTCACTGAACTAACACCTATTACCAATGAACCACATGTTACACTCCTGTGAAGATTACACTTAATTAAATTACAAATTTACATTCATAAAAAAAGTGCAGACATGTTTTGTGTATTTATAACTGCTTTAGGCTATATAATGATGAATCTAACTAGCAAAAAAATTTAGAGAACATTGCACTTATGCAATTCATTATATATATTAAATGTATATATCTCTCTCTTTTTTTTTTTTTAGAAACCAAAAGACATTACATGATAAAAATAATGATGGAGGACTTAATGCCACATCTAGCTAAAATCAAAGCTCCCTTTGGTCAGGAGAAGGTTTACAAAGAAGAATGCGCTTTTTCATTTGATAATCCAGTAAGTACCGATAGAATGGAGAAAATTGTGCTTGATGCCATTTTAATAGAATCGAAGAACACTTTTTTAAAATCATTGTGAATACTATTTTAAAAAGTATTTTACATTCCAATCTGCAGGAAACAGAAACAGGCCTGTATGTGTGCATGTCAACCTTTCTTGGCCTTGGAAAGAAGTATGTGGAATGGTTTTACAATAAGACAGGGAATGCAGTTTTCTTACACATCAGAAGAATACGTAAAGAAGTAAGTAAAATGCTTCATGAAAAATTATCTCCTACCCATTATCAAATTAATAAGAAAAATTAAGTTTATAGTGAGACTTACTGAAATTTGAAGAAATGTTTTTTAACTCTAGAATATCATTTGTGTGCATACATGTTTTTTTTATGAATATTTTTTGCATAGGTTGAAAAGACCAATGAATTGCCTCCAGAGAAAAAGCCTACAAAATTAGCTATAGGTATGTACAATGTACATGATGAAATCAGCTTGATAGAAAGATTCTTAGAATATCATATGACAGTAGTACACTGTATTCACTAAATCTGTTTAGGAGTTGAAGGAGGCTTCAATCCAGATGAGAAACAATTTGAATTTGAAGAAAGCATATCCATTGTAATACTACCGAAATGGAAGGTGATTCCCTATCCAAGCCCAGAGTTGCCTGACATCGCTAAGATTTCAGCAGAAGCCATAATGGCAGCAGAGGACCCACTGAAGGCAGCAGAAGCAGCAGCCATGGCAAACACATGGGAGGGAGAGGAGAGAAAAGTGTCTAAGTAAGACTCCTCTTTAATACAAAGTCAGCAGGTTCAAAGCTTCTCAGCAGATTTTCTGCATAGAATATGTACTTTACATGCTTAGGAACCCTAAGATAGGTATTTCCATTTATTGTTGATTAAAGTTTCTATCCGATTACATGTACCTTATCTATACCTATTTCCTGAATGTAAAAATTTGAAGTACATGTATATATGATAACTTAAGGAATTTTAAGTTTTACTGATATGAAATGTAGGTGCACAGAATTGTTAACTTTATTATTAGTGCAATATTACCTATTTGTCTTCTTTTGAAAGGTATGCTGAAAGTTTGAAGCAGTTAGACAATGGGAGGAAGATCCCTCCCATGGGCTGGAAGTGTGAGATGTGTGATCTGACCTCTAACCTTTGGTTGAACCTCACAGATGGCAGCATTTTATGTGGGAGGCGGTTCTTTGATGGGAGTGGTGGAAATAATCATGCTGTGGATTACTACAAGAAAACAGGTTACCCTCTGGCTGTTAAACTTGGAACAATAACCCCTGAGGGAGCTGGTGAGTGGTTTGGCAGTGTTATTACTTTTGATTGTTAAAATTTTTTAGTTGGGGAGATACTTGCAAATTTATGATTCATGATAAAAGTTTCACAAAATGTTTCACCATGTCAACAGTTTCAATGAACTATCTTGTGCACTATGAATAACACATTTTGTCAATTCTTACCTTTGCAAAATTAACCCCACACAAATCTTCATAACATGTACAAGAAAACCACAAAATTTTACCCCCCAAATTATCCACGTTTCAGTATAAACTCATTGTGACATTATAATATGCAATATACATTGTATTTGATTTCCTTAAAATTGATAGTAAACTAATAACTAAATCAAGGAATGGTGAAGATTTTACGAAACAGGATAGTATTGACTGTTATCATTTTTTGACAGATGTTTATTCATACGATGAAGATGATATGGTTTTGGATCCACATCTGGATAAACATTTAGCTCATTTTGGAATCAATATAAGAGCACTAGAGAAGGTAATTTACTTAAATAACACCAGGTTCTCTTTATGGTTATAAAATATACAGTTCAGCTCCTGAATCCTGAACACTCATTTAAAGAATAAAAATACGCTAGGCATGAAATAAAGTTGTTAATGACCCTGAATGTCCTTTTACATGTACTTGTATATTAGGTCTATGGTGTTCGAATTTAGTTGCACTGATTTTACCAATCTCATCTTTTTCCTCTTCACTATATCAGACAGAGAAAACTATGATGGAGTTGGAGATAGACATAAACCAGAAGGTGGGCGAGTGGGACGTGATACAGGAAGCTGGCAGCAAGTTGTCTCCCCTGTATGGTCCCGGTTACACAGGAATGAGGAACCTTGGGAACAGCTGTTACCTCAACTCCACCATGCAGGTCCTCTTCTCTATCCCAGACTTCAAGGAGAGGTAGGCAGAAGGACTGTTACAGCGTTTTCGTTAACTGTGGTTAAGTTATTGTTTTATGGAATGTTTTGACTGTCTTGTTGATTTCAAATTCTAGATACACAGCATCAACCTTTGAGAGCATTCCAAATGATCCTACATCAGACTTTACTCTACAAATGTAAGCACAACTGGTTTCATTTTTGGTTTTTGATTATTTATCATAAATTGTATTCAATACATGAGTTGAACTTCATTAAGTGAAAAATGAACTTTTTTTTGGACAGGACAAAGCTAGGCAACGGACTGTTATCAGGAGATTACTCTAAACCCCCTGTAGAAGGTGTAGATGAAAGATTACAGGTGAGTGGTAGTGTTTGTATGCCAAGCCTTGATAGCTTCTCAATAAGATGTTCATTTAGCATGATTACATACATGTATAATGCACATGCAATATTAACTCTAAGTAGCTAGAGTCTTTACAGGAACAACAAAAAAAAAAACCCCAAAACAAATATATTTACATAGTCTTTGTAACAGAACCTTTTGGTTTTTCAGCCTCCCTCAGGCATCCGTCCACAAATGTTCAAGACTTTGGTAGGCAAAGGTCATCCTGAGTTTTCTACAAAGAGACAGCAAGATGCTCAAGAGTTCTTTCTTCACATTATCAACATTTTAGAGGTACACTTGTTGGGTTACAAAATGTGTAGTAAGCTGTTTATCATGAAAATATGCCTTGCAGCTTTAATATTTCCAGGCAAAAGCAATAACTTCTCAAAGGCTGATTGACTAATTAGACATTTCTAATTCTGTTATGTAAAATTATTGTCTTTTTGATAATAAAGCACAAATTATTATGGCAAATTGTGTCTTAAAACCATAACCAGTCTTCAAATTTGACTCATATGAAACATTTGATATATCTTTCATTTATAATTTGCCATTTAAAATGAGACATGATTTGGTTTAGAGCTGTGACTCAAATTTTAAAATATTTTAAAGTACAAATACAATAGACAAGTAAGCAATATATCTTGATATTGTTCTCACACAGAAAAATACCAGAGGCACTGTAAACCCCGCTGACTGTTTCAAATTCCAAGTGGAGGACCGTGTACAATGTACACAGAGTAATAAAGTGAAGTACACGAGTCGCTCCGAATACTGCCTGTCTCTCCCCATCCCGATGGAGGCAACCACAAACAAAGGTAGAAGGTTACAGGCAAACAAGAAAGATCAATTAATATTGCAATCCATATTTTTACACCTTACTACATGTACTTTTTTTTTAATTTAACATGTAGTAATTCAGTTTTAAATTAATGGCTCTGTGATGATCACACTTAATAGTAATTATCTTAATGTACATGTGTATTCATCGAATTAATAAATAATGATAAAGTTTGTTTATTTCAGATGAAGTAGCCATGTTTGAAGCAAAGAAATTAGAAGCTCCGGGAAATAAGATCTTGTAAGATTTCATCTTTAGTGTATCTTACAATTATGAGTGTAATTTAGAATAATATGAAATCTGTCTTTGTTTAACTTGTAAATGATTGAACTGATAAAAGAAAATATGTGCAAGGGAACATAGTTGTAGCTAAGGATACTTGTATATACATATGCATATTTTGTTTATTTTGATTTTAGAAAAGGTTGTGAATTCTTCCTTTTAAATACATTATATACTTGTATCAAATTGTATTACAATAACTTATATACATGTATTAGAGAATTTTTAAACTGACATTTTAGAGACCCAAAAGAAATTGTTCGGCCAAAAATTCCAATGTCTGCCTGTATTGAAAGCTTTGCAGCATTTGAAACAGTAGAGGACTTTTACAGCAGTGCAATAAAAGGCAAAACATTGGCTAAAAAGTAAGTCAGTGCATTCATCAGTAGTGGTTTAAAAGACATCTTGGTTGTATGACATTGAATGATTTTAATAATCAAATATTTCATGACAAAATGATGTTGATGTGTTGTGACAAGTATCAAAGAATCTGAATTTGGTTTCTGTAGATCTACTAGACTATCTACCTTCCCAGATTATTTAATGGTACACTTAAAGAAATTTACTATTGGTGATGATTGGGTACCCAAAAAGCTAGGTAAGGCAGTGGCTAACAATATAATGTAATAGAAGGTCATCCTTAATTTCAATTCTAGATACAATGTACATGTACATGTACATACAGATTTTTTTAAAAGCACTGGAAGTATATTGATAAAGCCATGCACATGACTAACATTGTTATGTTTAATGCTTGCATATAAATGCCAATAATGCTTGCACTGAAACACCTCTTTGATTTGCAGATATTTCTGTTGATGTCCCAGACAACCTTGACCTTTCCTCCATTCGAGGTCGAGGTCTTCAGTCAGGAGAAGAAGAGCTCCCACAGGAAGCAGAGGCTCCACAAGGTAAAGGTGTCAGGGAGTTAAGTTGCATTGGTTTGGGTCCTCCTGAACACTCAAACCCATAGATTTATTTGAACTAATGTGTTGTACGAAGACTGACATTATAATTAGTGACATCTGATGTTCCTGTTCATATATATATATATACACGTTAGCACAACAAATCTTATCATGTGCACACAACATATTATCTTGTGAGCATTACTTATTATTTCGTGTGCATAACACATTAACTCATGCTCACAATATATTTTCTTGACATTATAAATAATGAATGATTGTTATTAAGGGGTTTTTATTGCTTTTGTTGATTTAGAGGTACAGTTAGATGAAAGTGTGGTCTTTCAACTGGTAGAAATGGGGTTCCCCATGGAAGCATGCAAAAAAGCTGTGTTCAACACCAACAACAGTGGGCTGGAGTCGGCCATGAACTGGGTCATGGAGCACATGGAAGATCCAGGTGAGTAGGAATTCAGATTATCATATCAGGTTTTGATGCAATGAAATACAGTTAGATTTAGATTAAGAGTGATAGAGCAATCATAGAGATTAGAACAATGTGTTTATGGAAAGTAAGGAATGGTCATAATATCTTGAACCTCCTCTCCAGTAGGAATT
>WFKH01010931.1:17266853-17320556 GCA_016163765.1 Magallana hongkongensis | reverse complement strand
AATAAGGGGGTGTAATATTATGCAGGGATAAAATATTATATGACAAGTACACTGTACTTTATTTATGCATTTTTTTCAAAATGATAACAGAGTTAATTGCAGTATTTCTGACACAGATTTCAACTCTCCATTTGTTCCTCCTGGAAGTAAACCAAAATCAGGAAGCTTTGTTCCGAATGAGGATGGAGTTGCCATGGTGATGGCTATGGGATTCAGTCGAGACCAAGCAGTCAAGGCTTTAAAGAACACAGTATGTACAGAACTCTTATACTGGGATTGCTTTTTGAAATGAAAAACTTTCAATGTGTTTGGTTGTATTTGATGATGTAATGAAAATTTATTTGAATGATATATTGATTGCTAATTGCGCTTGCCAAATTTTGTGTTACATGTAACGAGAATTTTGGTGAGTGCCTGCAAGCACCCGCTCTGCTTGACAGGTCTCTGATTTTAGTGTATCTATTTTTTAATGTTTAACCAAACAGGCTTTAAAATTGCTTCTAGACTTTAAACTTGCCATTTTGCAGGAAATTAGTGTCAAAAGATTGAAAGACAGATCTCAACTTCTTAGTGATTGGAAAACATTTAGCATTTGACTGAAACTTTATTTGTAGGATAATAATGTAGAGAGAGCCGTGGACTGGATATTTAGTCATACAGATGAACTGGACACACCCATGGAGACGGAGGCTGGGGGAGACACTGTGCCTAATACCACATACAGGGACGGGGAGGGAAGTAAGTCTTGTGATAGCAATGACTTAAAGATATAAATGTGCCTTACAGAGTCTCAAAATCTTATAACTGTCAGGATTTCTCTGTTAAATTGAAATTATCTCTGATGGTTATAGATTTAAAAAAAAATTATTCAGTGCTGTGGCATCATTTAAATTCATTGGGGGCCCCAATGAATTTGGGGCCAATTTCTTTGGATTGCCAGGATTTTTTTTACATATTTGTTAGGGAACTTTAATGTGGATGCCAATTTCTTTGGATTGCCAGGATTTTTTTTACATATTTGTTAGGGAACTTTAATGTGGATTCACTATTGTTAATGATAGATTAAAAGTGCATTTCACAATTGGTTGAGAGTGGAAATTTTTGGATGAAGGTTTATGGAAATTAGGCCATGAATTTTAATGATTCCACTGGATGTGTGCTATGCTTTTGTACTAAATGTTTGGGAAACCAACATGTTATAAATGCCACAACTATTACAAACTTTAATTACAAGAATTTATCTAAGGTTATACATATAGAAATAAAAACTTTTTGGTCTTTTTCAGAGTACAAATTGGTAGCATTTATTAGTCACATGGGTACCTCAACAATGGTAGGACACTATGTCTGCCATATTAAGAAGGAAGGACGCTGGGTCATCTACAATGATGAGAAAGTCGCGTTGTCCGAACATCCTCCTCGGGATCTGGCCTATCTTTATCTGTATCAGCGACAGTGATGGAGAGATTTGGGAGCTTCTGACTTTGTTGTCTTTTTGTGATAATTTCAGACAATTCATGTTATTTTCACAGATCTATTGCAAACTTACCCAGTGATACTAGAGGAACATTGGCAAAAGTGGTGCAATGTATTGTTTTCTGTCTAAGACAATAAATGACTGAAAGTCAACAGAATGTTTTTTTATATAAGCAAATTGTATTATTAAAAAATTAAAGTTTGTTTGATTAGTGCTATACATGTACAGATCATTTTCAAAGAGGAGTTTCTTATTATTATATGGAAACTTAAGGTACGATTTACACTCCACAATTCATTTTCTGCAAGAAGAATCAATGCCATGTTGCTCAAGAAGAACAACTCTTGAACACCTTATAAAATCCATTGCAGCTGCTGTTTTAATAGTCATATCCATTTAAATGAACAAAAATGAAACCATAGAATTAATAGAGTTAAGAGCTGTATTCAATATTAAAGGAATAATTATGGTACATGTACTTGATACAGCATGCTAGCTACTACATCATGTGTATGTGGTATATGACTATAGAGTTTCTGAGATGTAGGTCTCCCTGAAGTATATAGTGTACCGATATGTGCAGATTTTCAACTTATTTTTACATGGTGATTAATATGTTTGAGTTTTTTCAAAAATACATTTAATACAATTTACAGTCGTTTAATGTAGCATATTTCATTTGTAGTTTTACAGAGATCCATGGGAAACGATGCTTTTTGTACTTAACTCCTCATTATATATACATGTATATATATCATGCATATTTCTACAGATTAATTGATCGTGCAGACCGATAGTAATTCTGATGCTTTTTGGTTGCTATGTTACTTGCGATCAGATTTCATGAATATTGATATATTGAGTAAATTATTCAAAACTCTCTTGAAAGAAAGAGTATAATTTACTTACATGTACCAGCGGTACAGTCAATTTCACTTCGCTCAGCCAAACATAAATTATTTCCTGTTCCAATACAAACAAGAGAAAAGCTGCCAATTTGACAGCAAACTGGGTTTTCTTTTGTGTGAACAGTATAATTCATTTGTCAACCCTGAATTGATAAACACTACCTATCCAGAGAAAAGGGATACTCTATGTGCAATATTTTGCCCAAAAATTACTAAGTTCAACAGCTGTATTTTTTTCATTAATTATCAAAAATCAAAATCCAAGTAATACGCACATCACTGATATATGTACAATTGATCTGCAAAACAACAACTTCCTATCTTGAAAACTGTAGGAGGAGTTATCTGTACAATAAGGGTACCCTTTTGGCAGCCACCTGCCATTTTCACCATTTCAATATCCTCTGGAAAACCCGGTTAAAAACAAAACAAACACAGAGAATAGGATAATTAAGACATAGTTAGCCATTTATTATGCAAGACTGAACAAAAAAAAAAAAACCCATATATCTATAGGAGGGCAAAACCAGCGTCCATAGAGTTGAAAATCAAAATATTCCTGAAAAAAAAATTCATTAAAAACTACTGCTAAAGGGCTAAAACCTAATGAATAACACTGCCAAAAAAATTCTTCAATGGACTGGAAACATACCAATTTTCTATAACATTAAAGCGATACTGGTCCAGTGGAACAGGCGGCAGTCTAAAGATCCAAAGGACCCTGGTTCAAATCAACCGAGCTTCACTAACTTTTGTTTTTTAAGAACGAAAAAGAAATTTATAAAACATAATACCAATATTTAAATGTAATTTCTCTGCAAAAGAAAATGATATGACATATTTGATTAGAATTGTTGATAAGTAGCCAATACATTTATGGTATTTGTGAATTGAATTCCATGAAACCTTTACCAGTTTTGACGTGAGAATCTCTCTCTCTCTCTCTCTCTCTCTCTCTCTCTGCATTACCTGATTTGAATTAAAATACCTTAGATATTTTTTCTGGCAAAAATTCATATTTGAATTTGAAACTTTAAATGGACAAATATAACTGCTAGAGTCTACTGTAATATTTGCTGTCCTTTGAATCAGAGACGTTTATACTTGAGTAACTCTATGATTTGATCCAAATGCAGGCATTGACAATTTGATCAGTTAATCGATGCAACATTTGGCTGATCATTGAAACTACTGACGGAACAATGACATTTTCTGTCATGTTTTATTTTGAGTATTGAAAAATCCATCTATTGTTTTACGCCACTAATGGTGACCTGATATGAACGTATACATATTTGATAAGAGGTGCGCGTATTTACTCAATTCGATGACCTCATTATATTTATCATAAGCTAACGGTGCACAGGGCCTACATGTCTGGAACAATATCAAGGGATTTTCTTATCGTCTATAAGGCTCACATAGTAATGCAACAAAGGACTTCTGAATGTGGCATATAAATCTATGTGGTATTCTAGTTCATTCATCGTTGAAATTAGTGATCTTGACTAAATTTTTAACCGACCGCTAATAGCTGTTTAGTCACTTCCAATTTTATTTTTATAATCTCCTTATTCAGTTCAATGAAATGTCACTTCGACGTATGAGGCGAAACGTAACACATTCGTGACTCTTATTGACTCCGTACGGGACGTCGACCAAACAGCTGAGTTGCTGATAACGCACGTGACCTATGCCCCGGAAGTTGTTGAACCAAACAGTTTGTGATGGAAAACAAAGAAGTTAGGATGTTGTGAGAGCCGATAAGAAAGTGAATCGTGGGTCATTACGGCATCAAAATGTATTTGATGCGTACAAAGAAGCAATTGGAACAGGAGGAAAACAAGGAATTACAAGAGAAAAGAGAACGACTTTTGGAGAAACAGTTTGCAGAAGTTGGTAGGACCCCAGATACGGCTGCTGCAGCTAATGCAGGAAAAAGTCCCACGAAAAAGAATGTACAAAGTAATCAAAAGGAATTTAAAATAGATGATCTACCCGATGGAGCCTGTTTTCGTCCAAAAAGTGTGTTACAATCAGAAGGGAAAGGCGAGACCGCTATAAAACCAGTGGAGGTAAGTTAAATCATCATAGCATGTGGTTATTTTAAAAAATTTAAACCATACATTTTTTCAAACTGAGGAAAAATGCTATCTAAGCAATTTATTCCGCTTTGACAGTTTAATTGGATTTTTAAAATCAAATTGTTAATACTACAAGAACCGAACAAGCCTCTCAAATTACATACACATGTTTTCTTATCAAAGTTCATATTACCCTCGGGCTATATTTATGGTGTACAGTGCGTCTCTGTGTGATTACAGTACAAGGCATTGTGTGCTACTGTTTTTTGTTTTGTTTTTCTATATAAAAAGCAGAATCAGCAAGTTTTGCTTTATACTGTTCACTTGATGAATTCTACAGTTTGTGAAAATTAGCATTAAAAGTTGCGTACAGCAAGAGGTCAGCACGATGCCTTGGAAAGGAAATAGCATGATTTCAACGAAATCCTCATTTGAATATTTGAAGCATGTATTGTATATGTCAGACTTGTCTAAGACAGACATTTCATTTATCAACTCCTGCAATGCTTGAGTAATTTTTATTTTCCCCATGAATATTTTTTCTTGCATTCACATATTGACAGATCGATTAACAGTAGTCCAGTTCTGCACAGCATGGGGCTTTATAAGGTCATTGCAATAGAAGGTGGTTTAAATGATTCAAAGCTTTAATTGAATTACAGTTGTGTGATCATTCATTCATATATGTTTGGGAGTTTTTTCCCTGGGGGTACATGCATAATCAAAAGAGCTAGATCGTAAGGATTAAAGAAAGAACTGCCTGTGTAGAAATTGATATTTACATACTGAATTATTCACAGTTCAGTTGTATCTACTATGGTTGTCTTTTGGATCCAAACTGAAAAACAGGAAGAAAAAAAAGAGACAGTGGGATGATTCTAGCCCTCTTTTAGAAATAAGATTCATCTTAACTCACCAGAAGAAAAGCAAATGTTGAATAGATTTCAAAATTAATGTTAAAATATACCGGTATTCATCCCTTGATAAACTTTTCAATACAATTTTTAAATGCATGTTTATTGTTTGTTATAAGTGACATTTTGTGACAGCTCAATAGGATTTCTCAAACTTCATTTAAGAACTATATACATATATACTCCCATTGGGATTCTCCTAAAATGTTCCATGTTGAAGTGTCATACTCATTTAGAATTATTCATTATAGGGATCAAATGGACAAAATTCTAAGCATGCAGTATGACACATATTAATCTATCAAACATTTTCTCACACGTCTGTTAAACACAGATGTCCATGTGAATCATCAAGTGAGCAAACTCTAGGGTAAACACTAGCTGAACATGCTGAAGAACTAGCTCTTCTCAGGAGCAATGGTCCATCATCTAAAATTTCTGTAGATCTACAGTTCTGTGCTTTGAAATTTAATATTACATTTACCTATATTTATTTATTTAAATCTTTTAACTCAAAGAGATGTGTTTCTTTGATGCATACAAATGTTTTGCATGTTTTATAAAATATTTCAGTAATTACCATCATCATGAGAGAGAGAGAGAGGAGAGAGAGAGAATTCATTCAACATTGTAAAGATTTTCCCTGTCTTTGAATACATGTATTTTATTTTGATATTGACATTCTGTTGGCAAAGAAGAGTTCCTGTATGTGGAATTTGCTCAAGGTCGTCTAAAAATTGGTTTAGTTATCTTCACTTTATGCTCTGCAAGAGTTTGACAGTTGGCAGGATGGAAAAGTCATCTTAGTCGAAACCTTATCACTATCCAATCAAGTTATGTAGTATTGATACAGCGTTTATCAATGGTGATGGTAAAAACACTAAACACACAATAAAGATAAGCAAGTTATTGTGATGTCTGCCTTGTGTTATGATTCTTGCATGTTTGGGAGCTTTTTGCTGAGTAACACTTAAAGCATTATAAGATCTATAAGAGTAGAAAGTGGAGAATGTATGATGGTCTTGTAAATTTTGTTCTACCATGTATTATCAAGTACATGCTTTGTTTAGCGAGGTGACTGTTTGATATGAAGATAATTCTTGGAAAACTTAATGAAAAATTTTCTTCATGATGTCATCTTATCTAAGATTTAGGATTGTAGACCAATTTCTTTTAATAAGTGTACCAGCTAGTAGATCATCATAGATGTACAATTTTACTTATCAAAATAGCTATTTCATCAAAAATGAATATAATTTAAAACAAAAACTTGGAATATTTTATGAATTGTTGATACAGATGTTGGTCATATAGGTTTCACAAAGTCTTGATTTTCTTTAGTAGATACATGTTACTACATTGTAGTATGCTGCCTATTGATACACATGTATATGGTCATGATGGGATAGGACAAAGACAAGAGGACGTCCTGGCATTTTACGGTCATGATTGATGACTTAGAGGGAGTTTGTTGATGATTCCCTTTCTTGTGACTCTGGGAATGAAGTCAAGAGGTCTTATTGCAAGATTCATTGAACACAGTCCTTTGTTTGGTAGCCAAGAGGAAATATGATGGACGTCTAGTCAAGTAGAATATTGTACTTGAGTGTCATTAGTACAATAGTGCTCCTTGCTCTTGTGGTGACTCACTCATCACTTCACATTGATCAGAAGAGATTAATCCCGCTTCTTGTACATCATTCAGCTGTTGTACTACTTAACCCTCTGTTATTGACCGCTTTTCTGTGTACACGTAGCACCCCCACAGCTGTACCTGAAGCCTCAGGTAGATCTACGGGCCAGTGGGCCATTGTATCAGGCCCAGGACATCAACCCCTCTTGACCTCAGCATGTCCCATGCAGATATAAGTCATTTTCACTGACATTAGCACATGAAAGGAAAATTTGAAGTATTTAAATTGGATTTGGTGGTGTGGGCTATTAAAACTACATCCAGATGTTAGCAGCCAAAGATTAGCCGGCCTGTTATCCTAGAAGAGATATTCATCTCTATAACCATTAAATACTTGTGATGTTGAGAGAAAAGGCTTTTTTATGCTCTTTAGATTTCCTATTCTTTTTGTTTTTTCTCCTTGTGTCTCTTAAAGAGACTTCATTACAAACATCCTGGACCCAATTTGAATGCAATTGCCAACTATATATATATGATGTTGTATAATTCATTAAAAAATGCACCATGCTTACTTGATTTCTGTAAGTGGACTCCATGACATGTAGCAAAATAGCCACTTCTTTTACAAAGGATTTGCAGATATAGTTTACAATCTATATGTACAATGCTGAAAGACTTGATTCAATTATGGTGGTATTAATGGTACTCTAATCTAGTTATCCTGCTTTATTAAACCCAATTGTCTTTCACTGTCTGTTGTGCTCTAACAAGGTTATTGCTTGGTGGTCTGGGTAAAGGAATCCTTGGCTGTGGTTGGCTGTCATTCTCCATTACAACATGTGGCTATCATGGAGGCTACTGTGCCCCTTGTATGTATCAGCACTAGGATGCTAGCTACTGGCTACTAGTCATACACATGGAATGCTGTCATATCTTACCTTGATAGCATTAAATCAAGCAAAAAGGGATACTTTTTACTATTATAGATTCTGATGTTTTGTGACCAGAGAAGAAAGAAGTTGATACCTTGGTACATATCAATGAACTAGATCATTTCTCTGTTCTTACCATTATGATCTTGTAACCTTGGTACATTGTAACAGGTTATGTACTGTTCATACTAAAGTACATCATATTGAACTAGATCATGCATTGTTACATCATATTGAACTAGATCATACCATGGTACATCATTAAGAACTAGATCACACTTTGTTGAATACCATCATGAACTAGATAACTCCTGGGTCTATACAGTAAAACACTTACAATGAAGTGCCAGGGATGGGCAATTTTGCTTCGTTATAAACATATTTCGTTATATTTGTTATACCGAACTCTACGTCATAAAAGCCGATAATTAATGGAAAGGGGTGTGATATAACATCTGAAGATTGCCGGAGAGGGGTGTGATATAAATCTTATATCACACTGCTAGGGTTTATATCACACGGGTAGGTCGGATTTTTGGTTTATATCGCACAGGGTGGAAAAGGGTATATTTTCTATATTAAGTATACGATATATTGGAATTAATACATCAGTAGATAATACCTTGGTACATTGTAATGAACCAGATCATACCTAGGTATATATTGTATATGTTGTAATGAACTAGATAACATCTTGTTATATATTTTAATGAATAGATCATTAGATCATACCTTGGTACATCATAATGATCAAGATCTTTATACCTTAATAAATCGTAGGAAATCCACAGCCAGTCTTGCATAGACTAACTGACCAAGGGATAACTCATTGAACTTTCCTTGTTCTGATAAATGATTATGCCCTATTCTGATTGGCTCCTTCACATTTTGTGAAAGAAATCTCACATTTTGTGGTAATGCAAGCTTACACATGCAATTATAAACAAAAACCCAGCAAGTTTTAATAACATGTTCATCATTTCATACCTCCAAAATTAAGAGTTTAAATGCTTTCTCATGGTGGGTTAAGAATAATGAATATTTATGAAAATGAGAGAAGTTCAATGAATTGGCCCATGGTCAAAATGTATGGGAGACTAACCATGGGTTATTATGCATAGCTAAAATGATGCAAGATAGTCACACATTTAAATGTGTATTTAAATTGCCCATATGATGGTCTTACTCCTTTACAATAGAAATGTTTTGATGTAAATTACCTAAAAAGAAAGTTGTATTGATTAATGGAAACACTTGAAGACACTATTTAGCTTGTGTACAAGAAATAATCATTATCTTGTCCTAAATGTGGGTTTCTTTGGACTGAATGTGTCACAGTTAATGAGTCACTTTAAGTGACTTACATTGGTTCCGAAATCAAACTTGCCTTGCTCAGATAACTGATGGTGGGTATTAGGGTATTGATTGTAGTGACACAAATAGACGCAAACAGATTCGGCTTATTTTCCATCTCCTAGGAATTTTGTAAATGTGTTCTGGTGCTAAAATAGACAAATAAGCTTTCCTTTACCAATTTATAACTTCTAAGAATATGACATAGCTATAGAGCTTGGAATGTCAGTAACACACAAATTATGAATGAAGGACTTGTCAAAATTTATTGTATTTGATCAGTTGATGAGGATCAGAGTATAAACTTATTTCTTTGTACTTTAGATAGTAATAGTAAGATAGTAATGCATTTGCAAATCTCTTTCATAGTCTTTGACAGTTTTTGGTTTGTTTTTTATTTATTTTTTAATGATTGACTGAGGTCAAAAACGATTGTCAGGTAGGGGAATTCAGGAAACAATTATGATTAACTCTGAGAGCATGAATATTGACATAAATCCCCCCTCCCCCTTTAATTGCTTTTATACATGATTGTACATATTTAAGTATATTCACTTGTTACTGCGTTTTATTGTATTTTTTTGCCTTTTTTTGACAATGGCTGTGAGCTTGAATAATATCAAAAACGGTGCAGGCACTTCAAAAATATGTTACACTTCACATACAATAAGAACACCACTTGAAAAGAAGTGGCAGACTTATTTAAGTGACAGTACACATCTACTGTCATAATGATAAGTGGTTTAACTCTATGGTATCCAAATATAAATCAAAACCACAACACCAAGCCTTTGTTATAATATGCACTTTTACAATTAATAACTGAAATGGAAGACAAAACACTTTATGTTATTCCTTTGTCCTTAATAAAATATATATGAAATTGTACAGGTAATGAGAAAAGAATTTCCCCAGGTGTTTTAATCCAACTCATTAACCTTGCAGAAATCACAGATCATGAAATGTTTGTGTCTGCATCGTGTGTCATTAATCCGATCCGTACGGTAGGAAGTCCTGGGTGTCCTATTTCACAATATTTGGCATACCTCTTCTTTTATAATGTATGGTGTAAATGACAATGATTCAATGGGCTGTAGTAGGTGTTTACCTGGTGAATAATATTGTATGACATCACTTTCATCTTTTTAGAAGACTCAATTACACAACAGATCATAACATATTTTGACTTCAAATTTGTCAGCACAAAGCTGTGAGGTCTCCATGCTTTTAACTAACTTTAGCCTGGTATGTTTGACTGGTACTATATATCCCTTTCTTCATTGACCAGTTGGTGCCTCCTAGTCTATGATATTAGCCCCTGATGATCGTTTTCTCATCTTTTTCATTTTTGATGGTCCAATTTTCCTTTGATTTTTTTTACAGTACATCGGGTCCTTCTCTGTTACTGGAGCAGACCCTAACGAGAGGGCAGAAAATGTCCAAAAACAGCTGGAACAGATGAGGGTGAGTATTATCCAGACATGTCAGACAGTCCGGAAATTGTCAGTTGTTGGTAGGGATTAGGTGATAGTAAATCATAGCTCTGCCAAATAATTAAAGAAGGTCAATCTTCGTTGGCTTCTTTTTGAATTTTGACCTTTCTGCACTGTACTAAATATATGTATTTTATCTTTTTGGGGTGTATTATCATTAAATAAGAACATTGATTTCAAATTTCATGCTAGTGTTATAGTCACATGGCATTTAGGAATTCAGGAATGATTAAAAAATAAATTTGAAGATGTAATTAAAATCTAAATTTAATTTGTTATCAATATCCAAAATCTGTTTGAAGCATGTTCACCTAAATATGTATCATTAACGAGCAAACTTAATTCATGGAATGTCAAACTCATTAAAAAAGCTTATGCATCGCAGATTCTATCACAGTCGATAGTTCCTGCCAATTTTGAGTAGAGTACTTTTTCATGTCCACTACACATGATTTTGCTTTGAAATTAAAGACTTTTTTTTCAAATCATGATAAAATGAAGATGTTATATTAAGTGGTTGAGTTGATGATGAAAGGTTACTTATTAAAAGCTAAATATGGTACATATTCATGCAAGTCCTGCTGTAGGCTATAATTTGTGTATATTGTTAATTATTGACATTTTCATGTGTTTTGGGGTTTTTTTTCAGAACTCGGTGAAGAGCAAAAAGGTGTTACTAGTCATTTCTCTATCTGGAATAAAAGTCTGTAGCAGTGATGGCGAGGTAATTTTCTGTTAAATGTGATGAAAGAATATTAAATATATTATAGCTGTCTCCAACAGGGATGGTAGCTAGGGGAAAGACGTTGCTGGTTGGTTTGTTTTATTCTGTTATAGAGAAATTTTTGTAGTACTTAGTGATAATGGGGGTGGGGGGTTGAGTGTGTGCAATTGAGGGGGAGAGAGAGAAGTGAGAATGAGGTACATGTTGCTGAGTATCTGTGGCAGTTACTTTGGGGTAGGGGTAGGATTGCATTCTGTTGTCACAAAGAAAGACATGTATTTTTGCCTATATATGAAAGGCCTACATAGTATGTATTTACATGTTATAGAGCACAGTAAGGTTTGGGCATACATGCAAATATATGTGTCAGTTTGAGTGAATTTAAGTTCTTGATAACCAATTACTTCCCAGTTTTGATTTAATCGCAGTCATATTTATGTACCTATACTTCAGTTTTACATAAGTACATGTACTAGACATTTTAATTTTGTAAGGTAAATCAGTGTGACGATTTATGCTGAATTTTAGGTATTTATAGAGAGTTCAGTTTCTGCCAACGAACTTTAATGATTGGTTACGTCTTATAGATATCCCCCAAGTCTGGAACAGATAAGCCTATCATTCATTTTAAATGTTTTTATTCTGTTCAATATTAAAGAAATAACCTAGAAGAATTTTCAGAAGATGCATTGCTTACAGTATCATATTTGATCTTAAGAATGTAGATGAGAAAATATTTTTGTATATCCTGGGTCTGACTTATTTCAGTGCAGATATTGGTACACTTACAAGCCATTCTTAAATGTCAAGGACTTTTTCTAATCATTATGATGATATAATTCACGCAATGTTCTTTTAAAACTGATAGTTTAATATAAACAATTTGTTTCAAAATTCAAATTTTCAAAACATAAGTGTATGATAACAAGTAAAGTTCATAATTAAAGACTATATAGTGTAAAATTTGGGGAATTTCATCTTGGTCTACCTGTAGGTCTGCTAAGTGTGGTATGCTTTTAATACCTCTAGTCTTTTTTACAGAGCGTATATATGGCCCACGCTCTCAAGAGGATATCCTACGCTACCTGTGACCCAGACTTCTGCCAGTTTTCCTTCCTGGCCCGAGAACCCAAAGCCAACCTCAGCATGCAGTTCTGTCATGCCTTCATGACCAGCAGCAAAGAAGAGGTAAGAGAATGGCCTGATACTGATCAATTCATTGGTCTCTAGTATAAAATCTCCATTATGACCTGCCACCACTGACAGCCATGTATCAGAATGCTGATACATTTTAATTTTTTTTTAAATTTTAAAAAATTTTTATTAAAATTTTTTAGAAAATTTTTTATTAATTTTTTTTTTGGGGGGGGGGGGGGTGGGGGGTTGGTTATGTAAATGAGGCCACGCACAGCCACTTAGTTGAATGAAGTGATATTTGAGATTCAAGTGTAATGTAATGTTTTATAAGACAAAATGAACAATTATTTAGCATTGTATAACACTTGTTCTTTAATATCTTATGTTAGCAGTCTCATCTTAAATGCCACTAACGGTTGATATATGACTTGGATTGATAAAACCTCACAGCCTATTGCATTGAATGAACAGATTAAATTCTCCAATAGCCCTCAGATGTGTCTGAGAAAATGATTTATTTATGATGGAAAGGTTGTTGAACTCACCAAATATTGCTTATAAAGTTTTATGATGTAACAGAATCTAGACAGATATCATTAGAGCTTCAGTGACCGCATAACATTATTGCATCTTTATTCCAGTTTCTATCTTGGTACAGATCCAACCCTGCATATTGCTGTCTTCTTTATATAAAGAAAATTGGGTTTTGGTTACAATTTTAGACTACCAACATCTTTGAAGTTATATTTTTTAGAATGCAGTGCATTCAGGTTAAACTTAAAGTAATGTTATAGATTAATCTTATTATGACTGAAGCTTTTATTTCCCAAGAAGAAGTACAGTATATATAGTTTTGCCATGTAAAATGAAAATCACATTTAGATTTATAGTATATGAATCTGAGCTTGGTTTGAAATATTTAGAGTAACAATATTACATGTAGTATAATTTATGTAAGAGTAATTGTCATTGACTAAGACTGTAAAGTGAATGGAGTAAAGCTTGGAGTGTGTAAAGTACTATTTACTGGACACACTGTCATGTAATGAAGATAACATTGACTGAGTACCGGTATATATCAAGTGAATGAGACTAGGTGTGGGAACTAGTACTCCGTGTAGTATACACTGACACATCAGGAACTTAACCGTTGCCCAGGGATATATATTAGTATATCTCTCAGATTACTTCCTTTTTCATGAGGGTTTTTATTTGTATTTAAGTGTACAGATGATTCTCAAAATCTGATATCTATGTGTTAGCATTTACTTTCTGCGCATTATTTTTTTGTTTTAAAATTAAGAGGGGAGAGAGAGAGAGAAAAAGAAAGAGAGAGAGAGGGGGGAGAGAAAGAGGAGAGAGAGAGAAAGAGAAAGAGTCCATATAACAAATCAAAGTGTTAGTTAATTCTTATTATAGAGCTATGTCATTGATCTTTGACAACCTTTGTAAGCCTCCACTGTCTCCTTATCAAAATGTCTTCTATATGTGTAGCTCTAAGGAAGTGGCATCAAATACCAGGAAATGGCCAAAATTAGCATGAAAGTGATAAAATTGTGTAAATGGCAGAGAGTGGGATCTTGTGTGTATTGACTCACTGGACTTTATTGCCAGTCGGTTGACCTTTGATGTGGGTGGGGACCAGATAAGTAGAGGGGTGTATTAGGAGAAATTACATGTCCCAGAAAAAAAAAACCTGGGGTCTGGCAGAGGTCTTGACGTAACCACCTGTCAATCAAAGCTGTCATCAATAATCAGTCAATGGCTGATTACTATAACTTCTGTGTAGAGCAGCTAGTTAGTACATCGTAAATCAGGCTGAACAAACATTGCAACTACTGATGTTTTTTGTTGTGATCAGTCTTGATTTAAGGGCTTCCGTGGACTATTTGGGGACTGTATAGTTTTATATGGCCCTTTTTATACTAAGATTATGGTGAGTATAAATTCCTGACTATATGTACTTACGGTCTTTTACCACAACTATGTTTGATATTGTTGCCACCTGTGGTGAGGAATTTGACATCTGATTTTAACAAATCATGGTTTTCCGATCATGAAGTAAAATATAGACAAGTGGTTAACTATTGCAGTAAAAATTTTGATTGCGGTTTCATTACACATGCATGCACACATATTTGATAAGTATCGGTCCTTTCAAGCATTGGTACTTATTAAGTGCATGCAGGGTGTGGATTGTTTGACAAAGAGAGTCCTTGGAACTCTCTGACAGCTGTCAGTGATACATCCAGTCTGTCTGTGTGTTCAGACAAGTACTGTTGCAGTAGAGATGAGTATCGAGATTAGTACATTACAGTAATGGGGGAGGGGGCATGATAGAATGCATCATAATAGCCAGTTCAAACTACATATAACATTGATCTACTGAAATATACCTTTAATATGTGATGATGATGCATGGTAGGTTAGGAACAAAAGATTCATTTTATATGTCTCATTTCCAAAGGTATTGTGTATCTTAATTTCTGTAGAAATGATTCTGACAGTTAAAGGTGAGAGAGTGTATGAGGAATCATAAATGTTTATTGCTTATTGCAACATGAATGTATAATCAGTAGGAGTAAAAGTATAATTGGTGTTCCTTCGTCTACTGCAGTACATGCATGATATGTAACACTTCTCTTCAAATATGGCCAATATTGATTTGGTATGGAAAAAATTGAAATTAATCATGTTGCAACACACATAAATCTTCATTAAATCAGCGGTGTCTGGGTACTTAATTTTCAAGTTGAGTGTTTGCTCTAAATCCTATCTCGAAATCAATACACCTAAACCTTATAATGAAGAGATCTGCAATCTAAAACCAGTGCACCAAACAAAGCATTGAAAAACTTCAAAGACATATAAAAAAATCTAGGTATTAGTTAATTATGGAAATACTTCTAATTATCACTAGCTTAGCTTCTGAGAATTTAATTACCGATGGATTTTATCCTCAGTATTATTATGTGATTACATGTTTCATTGATGAGATTTCACCATACTGACTTTAAATTAATGACAACTGTCACCCTAATACCAGTGTAGTTGCTCTTATGAAGATTCCTTTCTCTCTGGAAAAAACATGTACATTTGGAAGGAAGTATTGTACATGCATCATTACCAGATGCATGTAAAAATTTAAGTGTCAAGGTTAATTTACTTTGCTTTGTAATATTGGCCGTTCTTTTTCTATTGATTTTGGAGCGAGACAAGTCTATTTGCAACAAACCCTTTAGTCACACATTAAGGGATCAAATTCTGTATGACATATCCAGCAAAAGGCCCTACGCATCATTGCAGGAATGCACACATAGTGTCAGGATATGTGATGATGGTTTTGGACTCCATTAGCGAGTCTGCTGTACTTTTGATGATCAATGGCTGATTTTTTTTTCATTTTGCTTACATGCATTTGGAGTGCTAGACAGCGGACAGCTTGACATCTGTGGAATGACATACATGAAGGGCAACAACCACTTTATCTAGTGCAGATTGCTCACCTGCTGCGGGTTATAGGGAGATGTGTTAACTTGATATGCCGAAACTAGTGCAGTTTGCAGACAGTGCCGGGATAGAAGTCTCTCAATTAATATACATGTAACATCTGTAACTCTCCAGCATTGTTGTAGACAAAGAGGGGTGGGTAGGGGTAGAATGATATGATTATAAGATGAACACCTTAGCAGTCCTATGCTTTTACAGTCATTGCAAAGAGAATGGAGAAAGTTCCATATTTATTGTCTTTATAATCAGACGCGACCTATCTTCCATTATTTTGAATAAACAATTTCTTACATCTGCAATGTGAAGATTTCCACTACCTAATTTATGTTATATGATATTTTCTATTTGGATATATAGTTTCAATGGAAAATATATTCTAAAACTTTATTTATAAACGTCCAATTGCATTTTGCATGCTATTATAAGGAAAATCAAAAATATTCAAACTCCAAAAAAAGCTTGGTGATGTTATGTACCCTGATTTTTGGGCTTTAATAGGTTTAAATGCAAATAAATAAGGAATAATCTTTCAAGAAAAATTATCTAAAATTGAGGAACGTCTCGTGTGCCGTTAACATAACTAAAAACAAATAAAGTCACGGTGTATGAAACATCCTACACACACTCATCTTGTAGACTAGGGTGGTTGGGTGAGGGGGTTGGGGGGTGGATAGGGGTAGAATGTATAATCCAACTGGGCTGCGTTTTACAAAAGAACTTGCGACAAAGTTGTAAATATTTTCAGTCTCGTGGAATGAACTTTAACAAACAAAAATTATATAAAACCATTAATTTACCCTTATTTTGATTTCTATAACTATATTTTACAGCCATTAAATTCAAATATTGATTAGTTTGTGATTAATAAGCATTCATTAATTTGGTTGTAAGTCGTAAGTTCTTTTGTAGAATGCAGCCCTGATGAGATAAACACCTAAGCAGTCCTATGCTATTTCTGTTTAATTTTTTTAAAAGAACATGTAGAATCTTATCCTCTCAATTATATAACTGAGAAAAGTGTCAGTGATCAACTACTGTAGTGATCTGTGTTAGAACCATTTCTGCCCTGGCTCATTTACGACACTAAGTTTTTCTTTCCTGTAATCTGTTGTCTTTACCAATAATTCCTTGTGTTCAAAGTGGTTATGACTCTTTTATCAACCATTTCTTCTTTTTATCAGTAATATCAATCTTTAAGATGCATGGAAGAAATACCCCCTGTGGGTCTGGTGTTATTTCACTGTATCTTTTGATGATACATTATAGAGGCACACAGCAATACACACACTTCTAGCACACTCTGTTACATTTCTCTGGTAAAAGTGGCGGATAAACTGTTTATCCTGGATAACATAAATATTTTGTTACCTTTCTTTCACCTTCCGTTCCATAGATATAAATGTAGGTATTCAGGTGATCTACCTGAGTAGAGGAATATCGTTTAGGTAGACAAAACACGACAGACTGTCAGAAATGAAATCCAAGAGCAGAGGTCAAGCTTTACATTCAGTTAGTTGCCCAACAAAATGGGGGGCAAATATTAAAGGTGGATTAAATTTTTTTTAACAATATGATGCTCTGTTGGTTTATATTAAATCTTTTGGCCCTAGATGTAATTGGTATTGGGGTTTTGTCCCTTATGAATTTCTTTCAGTGGTAAACACATACTAGTTGTTTAAATTAGTCTGGTTGCATTGGATAGAGAATAGAGAAGTAGAAAAGTACAAGCTAGCATCAGTAATTGTTACTGGTACTTGAAATTCAAGTAAGTACTGTTGTTGGTAGATTTTTTTTTCTTGAGAGAGATAGAGAGAAGGTATTTATTTATTCATTCCATCTTAAAGCTACAAAGGGATATTTTTGGAGGGAAGCTAATGTGACATGCCAGAATTAATCTGTACAAAAAGATGCAAAAATCCCAGTTATTGGTTAAGTAATCACTGTATATCAGCATTAGGCAGCATTCAGTGGCTTGCATTTTCCGCAGATATTCTTGGCTTATGTCAATATTGTATCTTTAGTGTTATGATGTAATTTGATTGATTTTTGGCGAGTCTGAAGTAGATATTAGAAAACCATGCTATCATTGTTTGAAGAGTTCTGATATGATGCTTCATAAATAGATGATAAACCAAATGATTAAATCCTGTTATTTCATTACTGAGTGAATCAAATGTGTATCCGAATTTCTTGAAGGTGTGTTGAATTAAATTTGTAAATGTACATGTCAAGTGTATCAGAATCAAAAATTTTATGAAGAGATTAGTATTTGATGTAAATGGTTTGAAATTGCACAGTTGTTTAATCTATTTAATTTACATCATACATTGCATGGTATCCTTATTGAAAACTTGCTAGAATCCTTGGTCATTGGCTAATAATATAGTGTAATATATTTATATATCTGTGTCCTCATCTAAGGCACGATCATGCTAAGTGTAGTGAAATTCAGTAAGTCTGATCATGCTGATTTATAAAAAGGTCAACCCACCAGGTAGACAACTTTTAATTCACAGGGTAAATTGATACATTGAATGAAGAAAATATAACACTGCAGGGAAAAATATATTCAAAAACTGTTTTAATTGGAGATGAATTTCATTTCTTTTTCCAGGCTGAGGAGCTGAATGCTATAGTAGGGAATGCCTTTAAGATGGCTTACGCCCAAGAGAGGGAAAAACAACCCACGTTTAATGAGTTAATTGAACAGCAGCTTATTCAGCAGAAGGCACAGTTCCAGGTATTTATAAATTAATGCTGTTGTCATCAAAAAAAGTAGACTGGTACTGTCACAATGGTATGCTAAAACAGCTTGTGTCGGATTCTCTATATGTAATATTTATATGTACCGGTACATGTATAAACATTCATATGATATGTACAGCAAGAAAAAGGTTTATTAAAAGGAGAAAATATGGTAAGGTTTCTGTCAAAAAACCCAGTGTTTCCAATGTATTGGTTTTGCACCAATAAACTTGTCTCAATTTCCTTCTTATCTGATCTAATTTGAAGAATCACATGGGCTGAAAGATAAACTCATATGAGAAACATGTGAGTTGACGGTGCTTTGTTTTGGTTTATGGTTAATTGTATGGCTGCTGTCTCTACCACCTGAAAGGGAGATGGTTTTGACATGTCACTCATCTCGCTGATTGCTCCCATGTTCCTTTCATCTCGGTGATGAGCTGATCGGAACTCGGTAACTCGCCTGACAGCTGTTTGTTTATATGAGCACTACATGTGTTTTTAGTGGTTAGTCATAGGAATCAAGATGGGAAAAAAAGTCAGCCAATTATTCCACATTCATCAGGTTTTGTCTCTTCCTGGAAAGAAACTGCAGATAACTATTAATAAATAGGTTTACTTTTCTTTGATAAGACTGAAAGGAACATGGAACGCCAATAGATGACAAATTTATTAAGAACACAACCTGTTTTTGTATATGTCAAACTCATTATCTGGCATTCCATTTGAATCAAGAAGTTGTATGTATGGCTAGTTTCAATAATTAAGGGCTATCTAATCTGTGACTCTAAGAGATTTATTTGTTGATAAACACTGGCTTTCCCAGTCAGGATAATGGTCATTAAGGAGCTCTAGTGGATCTTTAGCTTTCCAAATGTCTCTCTCCAACTGCAAACAAGGAATTCAATTTCCTTTTCTTTTTTCAAGATTTAGCAATATTTATCAGTTTCTTCATTTGTAGGATGAAAATGAAATGAATGCTACATCATGAATATTTTTTTTCAGACTTTAGATATAGCTAAATGTATTGGATGTGATGAAACAAATTACAGCTCATTTTGTGTGTTATTTTGTGTATGAGAGCTTATTACTTAGGGATGGAACAGTCTCTTGTAGGAATATCAGTAACTTACTGTGTACTATTGTGAATGTGTCATATTAAGAATCATTTTAACCATTTCTTTGTTTATACGAGTGGTACTGTCTTTTATAGGAATATCAGGAACAAGCCCAGAAGGTGTTCCAGCAGAAGCTGAATGAGATAGCTACACCCACCCCGTACTCTGAGAAGGCCATGCAGCACATGGAGATGCGGAGACAGTCCAGTAGTGATGATTCTCAGCCTCCGGACAAAGACCCGGGCGCCACCAAAAACAAGATCTGGGTCAGTATAGCTCTATGGTGGCAATAACAGAGAAAGGGAAGCAACTCAGTGATATGAACTACATTTGAACAGATATATATATCATACTAATTATACAGCTGAAATGTAAGATTTCATGAATGACAGTAATGAATATTAGGGAATGAAACAATTTTTAGAGCATACCAATAGCTTGTATATCATTTTTCATTTATTTTGTCATGAAACATTTATTGAACTCGGCTCAGAGATGATAGCATCCAAGATATGCTCATAAAATTGCTCTGGGAAGACATTTTCAAACATAATTCTTGTAATATTCTTGACTATATATATATTTTTTCTTTTGGAACATCTGGGAATATTAAGTAATGCTGTTACACTTTAATCTTTCATCTTGCTACATTCAAAGTCTTGACACTGAAGATATTGTACATTGATGGCATGCAATCCTGTTATTTCATAATTTAGAAGTTGTCATTCATTCAGAAGTTAATTTAGTTTTCATCTTTGTAATTTTATAACAGTATTGTTTACTAATTTGCCAAAACTCATTTCAGTTTTCATTGCAACGCAGCCCAGCAAAGGTAGCCTACTCATTTTTTTGCCCTTCTTTTTTCACCCAATCATATGCTTGCATTTTGTCCTAACTTCAGTCATTTTATTTATTTGCATCTCTGTAAATCAATTTTTGTGCAGCTCTTCTGATGTCTACATTTAGGCATGTTGTATTTGTACTGGAATGGTTCTATTATCTTCATTGTCTACAGTCTTTCATTCATATACTGGTTTTAATACCTGTAAAGTAAACTCCTATACAGTAGGTCTAAGAAAGTATGTAAGAGTTATCCTCCATATACTGATTAAAAAAAAAAAAGAAAAAGAAAATTAAATTTGATGTTACATGTATTTAATATATGAAGTTATTCTGATTACCAAAAAAAATCAAATGTGACATACCGGTAATTTGATTCATGATTTTTTTTAAGTCCTTTTTTTCCATAAATTAATCTGAACTTCCAACAATTTATGATATTGGTACATCTTAAATTAGGAACCGATATTATTTAGCAATATGAACCTTAGCAGCACAGGGTATATTAGCATATGGTTTTTGTTGCACTTAGACATGCTGTAAATGTGGAATGGGCAAAATGAAGTTGAAATAAATTTTTAAATAAATGGCAAAAACGAAGGGGGTTGGCTATTTCCTTACTTTGAAAATATATAGTTCAACTTTTGAAATACCATTCAAGGATCATTTACAACTAGGCCAGAGTTCAAACCTGGCATTTTTTAGGAGGAAAGTTGGGCTGATTATATATATTTTTTTTAATTACTAGTTCTGGTACTTTCATTGGCAAAAAAAAATATGTATGAGAAATCAGATCATGCAGATTTTCTTATACATGTATTAGAAAATTCCCCATTATGATATAAGTTGAGAAACCTTAGAGGGTTTTTTTTTTTTTGTTATCTGATAGATTAAATATTGGAGGGCATTATTAAAATTTCTGTCTGTCTGTCTGTCAGTCTACAGCTTTATCTTTCTCCTCACTTTTGAACTGTTCAGTTTCTCTTCTCTTGCAACTTTGAATATTTCATGTCATTATAGACTTCAAGGATTTTAGTATTTAAATATAATGTATTTAGAATATTTAAGGAACCTAGAAAGATAGATTGAAAAATAGCAAAACTTTTTGGATTGCTATGTATAATACTGTGATGATCTCCCTTTGAAATAGTTTATATAAGTGCCAAAATCAAAGGCTGATGAAGCATGCTTTGTGAGAAATATGATTTTGATACATGTACTGTACATGAGGGTGACAGTGTATATCATTATTATAGCATGTTCTGCTGCCCAAATTTAACTTCTGCTGCAAATATGTAAAAAATGCCAATTATTGATATGTTTTATGACTAGGTCAATTTTCCATTTGAATAATTGCCTCTGAATGTCCATCGACCTAACCTTGACATTGATTTTGCAATTGGTCAATTGATCATCAATTAGCTCGGAATAGAAATTACACATGTATAAAGGAGAAATGGGTAAATAAGGAGAAATTTAGGATCAGGGGTGTTTCTTTTAACTTTCAAAATTTTTTTAGTTTTGCATGTTTGTAGTTTACTGGTAGAGTTTTGTGTTGCCTTGCACCGGGGTTAATAAAGTAAAGGCACTGCTTCAATTTTAATAAATAACATTGTTGTGTTGTAGGCCAAGCACGCTGTGGATAAAGTCAAGCACAGATCCCCAGTGATTGAGATCTCCGGCCTGACCCCCATAAGAAGTGAATCTCCCTCCCGCTCAAACAGTCGCCCAAATTCTGAGGCAGTTAACAACAATGCCCGGCTGTCTGACCCCACAGGTGCGGCCCTCAAACGGAACTCCACCCCCATCACATCTAACTCCCCCCTCTCCATACTGAGGGGTTCCATTGACACATCAGGGACTCCAGGGAGGAGTAAAGGATCACCGGTCACTGCCCTTAAAGACGCCATTGATAGAGGGTACCTGACCAATGGAAATGCCAGCCCTGTAGAGACCACTGGCGGCCATGGTCATGACCCCGAGGGATACCTCCGACCTCAAAACAACAACATTGGGGAGGAAAAGGTGAGACGGGTTGAATACACATTGTATGCTTCTATTTATGTGTAATCTGCATTCATTTCAAAGAAGGAAGACAACTCTTGGTGGCTTGTTTACTGATGTGACTAGCATGTTCCCTCAGATACATGCATTGATCAAATTAGGTGTCAGCCAGAGCAAGGAATGAGTTGTATGAAATGTTAAACGTATCAATCAGAGCTCTGGAATGACCTGTAAGGCCCAGCTGGATATTTAATTAACTTGTACACTTGACATTACAAATATGATAAATTTGATCCCATTTTCATCAAGATATGACACAGTGCTTCATACTTCAAATTTGATAGGGAGTGTTTGGGTTTTTATGGAGTCTTTGTTCAATTTTCCCTCCTTTTTATTCTTACAATACCTCCGTCTGTATGAGGTATAATAAAAACTGAAATGTACTTCGATCATTACCCATAATTCAAACTCAAGAATGTGATGAAAAGTGATAATTTTAATAATGGATTTTTGCAGACATAATAAGTGTGGCTAGGCATTGAATACAAGGAGGGTCTACCCCGGCACAATGCCTGTTGACATGCTCCACTGTGTGTGGTAATTGCATCTCTTCACTTTTCATTTTTGCTGCCTTGAACAAGGTGTTAGGACTAGTTTCTGGCATGTTTTCTTCAAGGTCCAACAAATTCAATTCGGAGTATGAGTAATACCCAAACATAAGTGGTCTGCTGGCATGCACAGAGAGAGAGCGAGATCAGAGACCCAATGAGTAACATGTATGTCAAAGTCCTAAACAGAAAGCAATTCCACACATCAAAAGAAATTCTTTTAAAAATTAAAACTTGACATTAACCGTCATTTAAACAAACAGTTAAAGCTCTAAAATATGTTTTGCAGTTTTAGAAGTTTCAATTACAACTTACACCCTTTCTTTTCTAACCACAGTAAATGATACTGTGTTCAAACAGCATGAAAGAAAAATTGTAGACATTTATGTATCAAAAAGTCTTATGAATTTGAATTAGCATGCAGTGAATTTTTCTTAGATTTTTTAATTGATAGTGTAAAAATTTTATTTGAATTGCTTAATTTAGGTTGTTTCTGCAGCTTTATAACTTATTCCATTCTGTTATACACAAAATAAGAACAAAAAAGGATTATGTCCAGTGATGTATTTTTAGAGGCATGATTCATGGCCAAGAAGATGTCATTTTTAAGAACCCTGCATGCTCGATGTCTTCATGTTCCCATTTTCCCTGGTTGTTGTAACTTGGTGTAAACTCATCGCCATTGTGATGATTAACGAGTGTCTCTAACCCCCATGTTAGTGTTCTCAGAGATCAGAAATCACTCGACTCTCACTTCTGTCAATCTCACAATCCGAGACAGCTACTTGAGACAGGAAGCAGTCGGACTTTGGAGAGGAATCAAGTGATAAATGCTTGCGTTGCTCTGAAGTTTTATTAATTGTATTGTTTTCGAATGCCCTTCAGTCATGTGATAGTTGTTGAGATCTTTGAATTTCTCGATCATCAATAATTCACTTATTTCATATATAGAAATCTGAAACTCATATCACATGGATTTTTCAGCACATAGAATATTTTTAATGATTTTTTTTTCTGTAGAATTATAATAAGTGTTTATTGTTTACAGATAAATCAGGATTGTATATCAGGTAAAATTCAACTTCCACAAAAAAAGCAAATCAGATTTCATCTAATTCTAAACAGAGGTTAAAGAAAAGACTGCTCCTACTAGTGCACTCCACTCACCCTTCTGATGCTTTCCATTCTATTGTGCAATTTTGTAAAACCTGTCAGGGGCTTACATTTATTCGGTGGAATTTCATCTACCCATTGCAGCTTTGCAAGTCTGGTTAGCATAAATCACAAAAGAGGTGAATTTTTAATGAATCGTGCAGTGAAAATATTGATTATGTTCTGTTGAAAAAAAAAATATCATCGTTTGAACCTAACCTATCGCATTCATAACTGAGGGGTGCTGTGCTATCATTCATGGTAGTTTTCTGTATGAAAAGGGCAAAAAGTACGACTGAACTGCAGATTGTCTGCAGTGTCACCGCTGATAAGGAATTCTTAATTGAAAAAAAAGAGGGTTGACATTTACATATTGAAGTTTTTTGATGTGAGGAAGTTGTGTCTGCATACTGGGTGAATCTGGTGAATTCTTTCCGTTTTTGTTGCACTGTGTTTCTAGTACACATTTTAGGACTTTTCAAACCACTGGATTGGTAGCACATTACTAACCGGGTTCTTGAAACTGGAAATATGATTGGTAATTAGTGATTTTGTATTTAATCAGTATATCTAATGTTTAAAGTTCACACGTCTGCTTACTAGCATACCTTAGAGTGTTTACCTCCAACAAGCTTATACCATCGGGGGTTTCTCAGGAGATTTCAAAATTGATGTGCATTTTTACATTGCAGAGAGAGATAGGTGTCTCATCAGAGACAAATGTCATTTTTTTTTTCCTGTATTGTGTGATGTATGACAGTCTGCAAAAGGTATAGCGAACATTTAAAGTAAGTTAACAGCTTTGTAAGCACGCTGTGTAAAGTTATATATAAACATGAGACAATCTGAATTCATTAAGGAAATGTTCTATGTGAGAGGAATTTCTTGGCAGGGTAAGTATTAAATATAAGTAGCAAAAGAAAAGTAAAGTTTAGATTGTAGTCTTGGTTGGTCTTTTTTCATTCCAGTTTCAGTAGGTTCTAGCAGATGACTCAGAATTTGAAAATGTTGGAAAGAAAGTGGTATTTTGGGACATTATCAATAGGCTTACGACTGTCATAGCGGTGTTTGAATTCAGTCAAGAAATATAAATGAAGTCTATATTGTGACTGAGATATGGGGGTTTTGGTGTGAAGGGGTGTAATTTGGGTGTCAAGGGGTGATGGTTTAAGGGTAATGTATGAGGTAGTTATAGGGGACTGGCAGTGAAGACAAGACTTGATGTACATGTATTGTGTCATTACAAAGACATCCCAAACTCTTCGCAATTTGGGAGAGATTTCTTTTCATTTTCTTCTCTTTTTAACCTGTCAGTATAATTTCCAGAAATGATAATTCTTGCTTTGATAACCTTAATTTGTCTTTATTCTCTATCTGTCATAAGGGAAAAAATAAAGGTGTAATGTTTAGGTTATTTTCTCACCTTCACAGTGAACTTGTGGTTAACATCATTAACAAGACTGCGCAATTTACTCTCTTTTGAAGAACTGAAATTTAACACTTTTTTTAAGGAGAGTTTTTTAATATTTTATGACTGCAATTAACATAACCATTGCTTTAATAAAAAAAGGAAATTTATATGTGAGCATAAAACCCCCAAAAATATAAAAAAATTTATTAACATAAAATAATACATGGGTTGTCTTTTCAGAGGAAGATTTCAACCAATATGGTGAATCGGCCCTTGCCGGCCATACCAGCTCAAATTAATGGACACAGCCCAGCACAGAACGGACACAAAGACCACAGCCCCAGACACAACATGAACCGAAACTCAAAGTGCTTAGGCGAGTTGGACACAAGTCCCAAACACGAGCGAGTGCATAGTCCCCGGCACAATGGCAGTCCCCAGCACAACGGACTGACCAACAGTCCACATAAACACAAGAACTGGTCCAGTGTGGACGATAATGTGTTGATCCCGGAGGTGAAGAAACGAGACCGGTTAAATGACTCTCCCAGGAGAAAACCAGTGAGACCGATGAGTGAAGTGTTCACGGACAGCAAATCTGCAGCATCCAACTTCTATGGTGCTCGAGAGAGCCAATTCGATGTGCCCAATTACATGTATTCAAGGGGACAGATGCAATTTCACATTCATGATTCTCATATTCATACTAGTCACAGTCAAGGTCAAATATCTGGTCAGCAGTTCAGAGGTCATGGTCAGGGTAACCGTCGCCGTGGCGAGGAGACCAGGAGTAACCAGAAGGTCATCTTGAGGTACCAGAATGACAGCCCTTTCCAAGATTCAGGGTCCTATGAGAACCCTCTAGATGATGGAGCCCCAGGGTCACAACCAAAACCCCCAGGGTAGGTGGATTTTACATTTACAGCTTTACAAATTAGGTTACAAAAAATTCTAACTAAAGGTCATAGTCTGATCTTTTCAAGTTATTTTGGTGAATTTTTTCCTTCCAGTAAATCCTCCAACAATAAGTTTTTGTACATGTGCTGATATTCTTATACAGACTCCGAATTTAAAATATACATTATAAAAGAAGTGTAAAAATAGCAGCACCTGATGAAACATTGATATCTACAGAAGCAATATGTTTTACCCTGTTTCCTTACCATTTGTTGATTGACGATTCCTCTGTAAACACCAAACACCTACATTACCAAATTGTTATGTAATTTGGATGGCCGAGCAGATAGGCAGATCCTTGGTATTATTTGTACAAGAGGAGCCCCTGTACAAAGCACCTCTATAAAATCGTCAAGTGAGCCTGCGGGAGGCCGATATATTCTGAAGATGTTTGATTGTGGTTGTCACCAGGCACAGCCTCTTGAGGACTTGGTTCCTTGAACCCATGTGTGTGCAAGCTAATGGTGTCAGATTATGTAATGCCTGAACAACCAGATATTTGTTGATCCAAATTGGTTAAAAAAAAAAACGTTTGAGGATGTAACACACTAAAATTACAAATACTTACTCTTTTATTACACAAATTGATATCAGGTATACCGGTAATTGTTGCTTGTAGGAAAATATACACTATATAGAATTGTGTAAAAAAAAATTGTTTGTAATGAGGGCAATAAAGTATTTAATTGGTAGAATTCCCAATCAAGCAGTATACATGCACTTCAAAGAAAATTTGGCACATGGCTGTCTTGGCCACATCCTGTCTATCTATTAAATGACTTTTTGGGTGGTTTTGTGTTTTTGCTACATGTGCAAAATTATATGGTTAGTCTGAAGTATTGTTTTAAAAGCTGGTAACAGGAATTTACTCTAAATATTGTTTTGAGATTGCTGTAAATTTTAAAGATGTATTTGCCTCAACAGAAATTTTTAAACTAGCGGATCTGTGAGTGCCAAATGTTCTATAATGTTCCAAGTGTTGTATCAAACTCGCCTCTCGAAGGCCTGTTTAATCATAGGATTGGGTGGGTTAGTATATAGATATTATATCTATTGATGGGGTTTATTCAAACAGATCGTATACAGAACCATTATCCACAATAAACAAGAAGAGCATCATAAGCCGGAATTCAATCAAGACATGAGAGATCCTTGTTTTCATTTGGAAACTTTTTAATGTTCAGGGTGTAGATTGGAGAAGAATTTGTCTGTAACAAATTCCTGGCATTTTAAGATCATGACTGATTCAGTGTTTGTCAAATAGCTTAACTTTGCCTGTGATGATCGGCAAAGGTGTCTTTACTGAAACAACATTGCAAGGTTCTTTAATTTGAAACTAAAAATGTGCATTAAGTCAGCTATTGATAGAAAAAAGTTTTGAACAGTTGTGAAAATATGTAAATCTAAAAGCCCATAGAAAATCAATTTTACCTAGATTAAAACGAAATGTTTAGACAAGGAAAAATATTTTGTTTGAATATTTTCTTAACATTTTCCTATTAAAGTGTTCGCCTCAGTGTTACATACATATGATGATGGAGGTATGTTTCATGTGGAATTAACTAAATGAATTCAAATATTGACTGCTGAAGAGCCCAGGGGTATTACATTTCTCTCATTTCACACCTAGTAATTGATCATTGAATGTGTTTTTTCAGAATATCATTGAAAATGGGGGAAGCCCAGAGAATAGGTGAATTTACTCAGCAAACAGTTGCCGAAATTGAATTACCTCTTTGGGTAATGATTTTGACAATACAACAATGGATTCTATTGAAGCAAGCAAACTGATTATTTGCAGGCAGTTAAATTGTGATGGGGTAAAGGGGGATATATGTAGTAATGATCGACTGTTAGGGAAACAAATTTGTGTGCAATTGCATGTTGGAACCAAGTCAAGATGTTTATACTCAGGTATGTGCATATATTGATATCTAAACGTGCAGACTGAGCATTACTTCATTGATTACGCTTTTAGCCCCTTCCAACAAAGAAGAGTTCTATCTGCCTTATTCTGCTTTATCAACTTCAGACAGATTCCAAGAGCTGCAACATCTTTCTGCAATTTGGTCTTTAGAGATAACAGTGTGCCTTTTTTTACTTTTGTGCTGTAATAAACCATGCAATGGTAAAGTTTAAGAGCCTTTTGTCTCATCTAATATAAAGTTGAAGCCTCCTCAGGGAAAATGGGCCCCCTGGCATCACCAGTAAATGACATCTTAATGTTTTCGTAATTGAAAAATGCAGCAGTGATATGAAGTGAATGTTTATACTGCAGTGCATTCCTCCATTTAGTGGAGGTTTTTATTTGTGTCGAAATCTGCAGCATGTAAAACGTGCATCTTTTTGCCATGCAGATAGTTGTGGTATGAAGCTAACAAACCTATTCACATTGGTATTGATTTTCATATTGAAGGTTTGAATCTTAAAGGGTTTTGGGGATAAACTGAACTGGAAAGAAGGTGTGACCATTACTCAGTACTAATGGCTGATCTTCCAGAGGGAAGAAAGGGGAGGTCATGTGTTACAAATCATCATACTCCAATGTCCATTAAACTGTCCCCTGGTTTTATTTTTTTCACCTGTGTGATTGTTGCTAGCAGTTTAGGGTGGCAGGCTGCCTTTATTATGAGTGACTCAGGTGTTAAAGTTACTTGAAGATGGTCATTTGTTATGAGAGGTTGAGGACATCAAGTTAATGACTCAGGGATAGGCCATCTACAGGGGGATTCACAGTTACCACAGCCAGCCCGGGCCATCTCTCTACTAACTACAAATTTACAAAGAGACAAGCATGTTGCTCGAAAAATAACTTTTTTCGATGGTGAAGTTCTCTTTGGTCTAATTCAGTTGTGAATATTTTGAAATTTAATTTTTAAAAAAAGTTGGCTGAGTTCATACAGAACATAATGAAGGTGTGCTTGGGGGCTTTAGTAGGACCAATTAACAAGTAAATGGACCATAATTTTCTCATCTTGAAATCTGAATGACGAACTGGACACACTCATTATCTGAAATTACACCTCTGTCAGCCAGTTATTCCCCCTTACAGGAGATTTGAGTAGACTTTTTGATTGGGCAGGCAGTAAAATCAGCCGTCTTGAATGGAGAGGCGATGTGAAGGCATTGGATTAGGCCCTTTGAGTCAGCGGGATGTTAAAAGCCCTCTGCGCGCTTTTGTGGGGTTCCAAAAAGAAGATTAGAACTGTTTGTTTGACTTGGGTCTTAGCACTGCATGTTTAAAATCTTTATTGTCAAGCAGTGATTTTATTGTCACTGTCATATTTCATTGCCCCTTGGAATGTGAACAATGCTGTCCATAAGTTTGCTTATATCAGGGTCACAAATATTGCCCAGGTATCTACCCTAAAATTAAATCGAAATTTAAGGAACAACATGTTTGTGTTATGGAGTTGAACCATACTGACAGTGGGTTTTTAAGTTTTTAAAAGAGATTAATTTAGTTTTAAAATTCGTTCTTCCCTTCATTTAAGAATTAATTGAACTGTGGAAACGATTCCTTAGAAAGCTCATATATACCATACTGCCACTCAAGTTCAAGGGATGTGGTAGATGGCTGGAAAAACAGTTTTGACAATAAGACGTGATTACAGGGCAAGGATTCCCTGAGGATGTTTAATAGGATCAGTTTGAACTTGTGTGTAATCATCTATTATTTCCTGCTGAGCTGAAAAAACATTCTGAAGATTATATTGGCAGCAGGTGATGAGAGGAATTTCTGTGTATTGATGTGAGCCATCCTCGCAGAATTCATGGCAGCCTGATGATTTGTGAACAATTTGTTGCTAATAACTTGGGGATAAACACTGGCTCGATTGGTTTATAGCTTGGTACAGGTATTTTGTGATGTGGCAGAAATAGCAGAAAAATACAAACACAGGTGACATTATCAGGTGTTGATTGGACAGTGTCTCTGTTTTATCTGATATCATTCAGAGAATTTCCAAACTGTTTGAAGTATTTAATTCATTAGTCAACAAAGTGTTAACATGATGAGGTGGACTCTCGATAAGGTATGACTGACCCCCAGAAGTTTGACACCTTAGCTTAATCCAAGCATTCCTGTGTCGGTTTACACCTCGACTTCACAGTGTGATGTGTTGATTTCGGCCCCTCGAACATGCTGTAATAGTGGACTAATTACATGGTATGACCTAAGGACCCGGGCTAATTATTGAATCGTAACAGATTAGTGTTTTGAAAGGGAGATAACTTGTTCCAAGGTGAGAAAACATTAGTAGATTTAAGAGATAAGGATTAACGGAGCAGTGCTTTGTGGTTTGTAAACAGAGGAATTAACAGAGAGACTGGGGACTTCTCCCATGCTTTGATGACATTCTGAGTTTCCTGGACATTACCTGAGTAAGGAGCCTTTGATGTGAAAGCACCGGGAGAGAGGTTATACGGCCATAATTTACCTCTGTCAAGTTCTAACACTGTCACTCAGCCAAGCGAAAGGCCCTTTACAAGATTTCAACACAATCCACTGGAATTTTGATATTTATCAAGAAAAAGTGAAAACATTCCAAGAAATCGCTTTCATTAGTGTGTGCTTAGTGAGTGTGAGTGAAGTATGAAACATTTCCTCTTTTGAAAAGAACAATATTTAAAGCGAGGAAAAAACAGATCTTTTCATGAAATACAGGAAAAGTTATTTAATCTGGCCAGTGAAGGACACATAGTCTTGGGAGAGAAACGAAAAAAGGGGGAAGTATTGAAATATTTTGAAAATTCCAAACTGTGACCCTGGAAGGAAAGAAGTGAACAGAACAATGGATTCCTGATCAATGATTGAGACAAAACAGTACCTTCCAGGTAAACATAAGACAATACCTGGCCACACCTGAGACTCGGGACAGTCTGATTTCAGCCGACATGAACAATTAGAAACATTTTTTATTGACATTGATGAGCTTTGTTTGAGGATAATTGGAGGGTTATTTTTTCCATACAAACCTTGTGGATGATTTATTACCAGGTATTTTATTTTAAATCGATTAAACTGGAAGATCTAATTTCTGCATACAAACTGTGTTTAATTGATCAGAGATAGCTTTGGGAATTTTGAATTAGTTTAGTGTTTAAATCAATATATTGAGGATATATTGCCAATTTATCCGGAAGGCGAAAAAATATTTTACTGAATGACAAGTGACCAGCCCATTATATGATTTACCTATGAAAGAGAACCACCACATATCAATGGTGCGTCTGATTCATTCCTGGGAGGATACGCAGTGCGATGGATACAGGAACCCTCACTCCTCCAAAATGACTTTATCAGAAGACACGGTGCTACGAGTAGCACTACCCCCAGAAAAATGTACAGGGGCATCAAAGCCAAAGGACTATTATTATGACATGAGCATTTTTCAGAGATGGATTGAACGAAAGAAACAGAGGAAATCCACCAAGATAACTGGGTAAGGATGCTGGTTGTTTCCCCAAAGTTTTTGTAATCTTTTTTCAGTTGTGGATTGCAAGGGTGCTTTCATTTAGAAATTGATGGTGAATCATGTGTGGCTAAAATAAACTGGATTGAACGTCATGAAGTATGGGTGTAAAACACCTGAATGGTTTTATGTAAATTCTCGGTTGTAAAAGGCTGTAAAACAAATTTGGTATCGGCAGGTCTGTTTGATGTTGCCCGTTTGTAATGGTTCAGGGATGTTGGAAAATCATAAAAATGATGTTTATTTTTTCTCCACTGATACTTTTCATCATGTGGTAATTTGGAGACCCCAATATCTGGTAATTGATTTCACTGAAGCCTGAGATCTCCATATAGATGATTATGTGATCCAAGTCGTAAAATACAAATGATTCTATCATTGAAATATTCAAACCATCCAATGTAGTCATAAAATTCTATATTGGTTTTGTTTTTCTTTTTTCCTGATTGAAAACAGTCGCAACTGATTAATTTTCTTCGGTTATTTTGCTATTAAATGTTTGGGACAGACAGGTTTATCATAAAACTGGTCTTTCTGTGTGACATTTATGTATTTCTCCAATTTCTACCATGTTTTAAAAATTAGTCATAACACTATTTTGAGATACTACGTTAATTGAAAATCATGATAAAACTTTATTATTTCAATAGAATTCAATCAATTTTTCATTTCAATGCAGTAAAATACTCGACATTTTTTAATATATATATAAAAAAAATAAATGTTTTGGTAAGGGGTTATTGTAATGAAAATGTTAAGGATCAGAGTTACGGTTACAATATATTCATGACGAATGCATAATTTTATCAAGATTTTTTTTTTTTTTACCGGCCAGTATATAAAAATTTTCGATTTCCCTGAACGGAACAGGAAATCAAAATTTGATGACAAATGTAAATTTGTAATTTAATTAATTACATTTGCAAAGTAATTGTAATTAAATTGATTACATTTGAAAATCCTTATAACGATAATGGTAATTTAATTGAAGGTTTTAAGCAAGTAATTGTAATTTAACTTTCCAATGTAAATAATATCATCCATGCCTGTACCTGATCTTTCAAAATTTTTTTTAACTCCAGCCTTTTTTTCCGTATTGTTTTACAATGAAAAATATGTACAGTAAAAATTAAGACAAAAGAAAACCATTTATACAAAATCTAACTGTCATGTATATATGTTTTATGTTTGATTCACTAATCCAAGTTACACCATCAACCCAAGGAATTAACCAATCATTTTTACCCAAATGGATTTGATGTTTATATTGTGGTAGTCTACTTTTCATCAGATAAGATATGGCTCACACTTCATGCTGTTGTTACATGATAAAAGCAGAGAATACTGAGGAAAAAGAGAAAGATTTTCATGTCAGTTTTATAGCTTTAAGACCATTCAGACTCCAGTGTAAAAGTTTGGGGAAAAAAATTAATATTCATGTCTTAATGGTCTCCAAAACAAGAAATAAATGATTTTAATGGTAAATTAAGTGCCCATAAAATCAGATACCAATACGGAGACATGTTTAAAGATGGCTGTTTTCTCTATCCCCTTCAAATCTTCACACTCCATCGGACATTTGTAAATGTTTGGAAGGTGGTGGAAAAGTTTAAAACCAGCAAAATAAATGTTTTCTTTTTAGAATGGATTTGTTTGCCTGTTGGCAAGAAAGTCTAAAGAAAAACCAATGTCAAAAGATGGAGGGTGAAGAAAAAACAGGCCATGATTAATGTGGCATTCATGCATTAGAGATCCCATTAATAAAAAGTTGGTTTGCATTTAGATTGAAAAATTTCTGAAATTATAAAAAAGCTTGAGATGGTTTTATATGAAAAATTCATTCAGAGAGGGTTCAATACAATGTTTTAGAATTGAATTCAACAGGGTGTATTCACAGTTTTTTAATAATAAAAGTTGTCTTAAATTTAATCTTAGCGCAACTGATAAAAAATCTGAAATATTAGATTCGATGAAAAGTTTGTGTATTGAGTCACAGATTATTTGAGGTATATCCTACAGACTGGATTTTTTTAATATGACAGGGGAATCATAATGTCTCGATCTGAGTCATATACTTTGATTGATGTAGAATGATAAATTGTTGTTAAAACAATGTAACAAGAGCATGCTATAAATAGAGTAATAAAAAAAAAACGTGGAAAAAAATTGCATATACATAGTAAAGATTTACAGGAATGATCAGTGGTTCTTAGCCATGGACATACAGCCATTGAATTCCATGTTGTGACTTGCTTCTGGCAAATGTACGTTTCTCTCGGATTTCTGGAATTTCGTTTTGTTTAGCCTAATTGTTTGTTGACATAGTTTTTGTCACAGGTAAATCTTGTTTCCTTTCACGAAATATTTCTGAGATACCAAGTCTTTACCAGATATCTCTGTTTGTATGTATTATTTTATCATTTTACTTACAAAACTTCAGTAGAGCCAGAATCATTGACTAGTTTTGTGTAAAAGCCAGTTTTGTGAGTAATATGTCATTCTTAGTCATTTCAAGCATTTTACATACTGTATAGCCTATCAGCAATTTCAGCTGTTGCACTGGTTTGAGAGAAATTTTATGTGCATACCTCTTAGTAAGAAAAGGATATTTCTGATTCATTCAGTAATTCAATTAAAGCAGTGTATATAAATTGCTCCACCCTCAATTTGTGTTCATCATAGTATTATACCTTTGTCTATTATAAGACAAGAAGAAACAAAGAAGCCTTTTTAGAAGCAATCTGTTTGTATAAAGCCAATTCTTTGATCAAGCTTCTTTATATACTTTTTATCCGTTGATATACACTGACATTTTGTAAACAGTGTAAGCAATCTGAAAACACATGAACAAAAATGTAGAATAAACACACTTTAGGGATTTATTCAGAGAAAGGATTATGGGACTTTTCTCTGGAGAGAGTGGTAATCCTTGGGACTCTGTAATGGCAGAATGGATGATCTGTTTAAGTTGCTTGTCAAGCTTCCCACCATAAGTTTCTTTGTCAGTGACTTTTACATAAGAGAGTCTGTGAGAATTGCCGCATTTCAAAAATATATTGGGTATGGGGGATTAAAAAAAAGGGGGAGTGTGTATCATGCTGAGCTTTTTTATAGCAAAATGTTCTATCAGTGAATTTTTAAAAGTAATATTCTGTCTTTACTTTCACCGGATTATGTGGATGAGGTCACCCTCCCGAGCATTGTCTCCCTGTAATACTGGTGTAAAATCGGATCATTAGCATTTGTGTGTGATGATGCCATGTAATCGTCCTTTTTTTGTCATTGATCTGTTCTGATTGATTCCTTTTGTTGTCAAGTCATCTTAAACCACTGGGCCTGATTTATTGTAAGAGTATTCCAGGAGATTATAGAAGGAAAAAACACATTTATAAATTAGGCCTTCTTTAAATGATAATAAACAGGCTTTAGTTTTACTGGAATACATTGTATTTTGTGTTGTAAGATTGGACAGGTATTTTTTTTGTGTGTAAGATTGTCATCGCTGGTGATGTAAGTGAAAAATGGTGAAAATTATAGCAGGGAGGTAAGACAAATGTTTATTTTGGCCGATATTTTATTAACATATATATACATGTATGAGATATGGGGTGATTAAGATTTTGAACATTTTTTTAGAAAGTCCGAGTCTGTTGATTATGGTAATAAAGTGTGTGAAAAGACCTCATTCTATCTTACAACATTTTTTAAAGGAATTTCTGTAAAATTGTGTCAGATGTTTTTAGGGGTTTATTTCTGTTGAAAGTAAATAAACCAAACTGAATTTTTTGCATCTTGTAGATTTATAAGGAAGATTTTTTTTACCCCATGGCTTGTTTTGCTGTTTATCTGTACAAAAGCTTTTGACTGTTGTTTAAGTTGGGGCAAATTGAGATAGATGGAACGTGGCATCTCTCCCCTGACATTAACATATCAGCCGTATCATAAAACAAGATGGGAAGATGACTTTTTTTTTACCCCTTGCATTGGATTTTTTAAATAGTTGAATTCCTTTGCCAATTTTTGCATGCTAGCTGATTTAAATTTAAAATGGGACCCAAAACAAATGATGTCATAGATCAAGTTTATGAGTCGTCAATATTTATGCTTGAAATTTGACCAATGTAGAATGTAAAATTAATTATTACAGTATAAATCATGGCTGTGTTTGGTTGCACGAAACACTGAAGGCAGGTTATGATAGAAGCTTGGATTTCTGCTCAACATTCTCAGATTTCATGCTCACTAAGTAGTTTATATTTCCATAGGAAAAATGTTCACAATTATATTTTTTTTTTTCAAGTTGAATGGATGTTTTTTAGTTTTGGCGTAAGGATCACACTTTAGTATTAAGAGTTTCCCCAACTCGGTACAATGTTTGAAGATCAAGTTATGCCAAAATATAAGAAAAAAATCTTTATTTTTGTAAAGCACACACAAACTAAAAAATATCAGGTTAAGATTACACAGTTGGCAAATAGATATCTGGAGATTTGGTGAAATTTGATCGACTTGGGCAACATTTTGACAGGATAATATTAATTGCTGCATAATCCACATTCATCATATTAAGGTCAACTAATGTGCAGGCGGGAAATATTGGGTTGTGACATGACTGGATGAAAAAAGTGTCTGATGATGCATCCAGGTCTTGGCAAGCCTCAGAAGTCAGCATTAAATATTAATGCAATCAATAGGAAAAAAAGCAGATACCTTCACACCGGAAATGAAATGGAGGTCTCGTAACACTCAGGCGATTGACTGACAGCTGGCTTGTTGGGTTTTTTCTCTCTCTCTCTCTCTCGGCTTTGCATGTTTGAATGTTTATTAGGAAACATGAATGGAGGCCCAGTGTAGATTCTCTCAGCCTCTTTGGAGGTGGTGTGAAAAACGAGAATTGTAATATGGGAATTATGTTCAGATTCGTTGCCAAAGGTAGTGACATAGATGAAAACTATGTGAATACTAGCATATCCAATAGTGAAGGAGGGAAGAAATTACGGAGGTACATACATCAATCGAGTTTGAAAAAAAAAAATTTTGAAAGGTTTCCAGGTGTTGATGTGATTTTTGGAATATAAAAAACATGATTGATGTAAGAGGATATATTGTGAAGAGAAATTCCTTGCTCATGATCTTTAACTATTTTTAATTTCTTACATTCAGGTTGGAGTCCTTGATGGGTTTGGACAGGAGCCATATTGAGGATGAAACCTTGCGACATTCCTCTTGGTATCAGGCCGGAATCCCAAGGTAAGACCATGTCATGGTGTCTGCTTATAAGATGCCATTGTCTGCTTATAAAGAATGGAAAAAGATATTGATTTTTCAGTTCACCAACATTTGATGAAAACTGTTTCATGTATTGCATGATGAGGTTTTCAGAGCAAACATAATAAGATATGGATTTTTGAGTGGGTAATATTTGTCTTTTGCATTATCCTTATTATTGCATGGGGTCTTCAGTGAAGCAATAAAATTTCTTTCTTGGCTTTTTATTAGATAATAAACATTCCTGCATTGATACACATGAATTTATCTTGAAATGAGGCTGTATAATTTGTACAATAGATGCTTCTCAGTGTTGTCAATCCTTAGAGACTTTGTTATGCATATTATAAATGGTACCAAAGCTGGAATGTTCAATAAATCATGACAAAATCAGTCTAATAGCTTCATATTTTAGTAATAACAATTTCAAATGCATAATTTAGCAATAAGACATTCCCTATGATTGTATGACTTGTGAACCTTAAGTTTTGACTTGTTATAGAAATTATTAACCTTCCTAGTGATGAAAATAGAACTGAAAAAAAATTTCAATTTTTTTCTTTTATAAAAAGAAACTGGTATTGTATACAGGGTTTAAGAATATCTATGATATTTGTGAATAACTTCATTGCTTGCATTAATAATATCATCTGAATATTTGAATTTTACAGAGAGATTGCATTAGAAATTCTACAGCAGGAGGAGATAGGGTCATTTATAGTCAGAGATAGCTCCACCCATCCAGGTTGTTATGCCTTGTCCGTCCGAGTGCCAAAGTTTGAAAATCCGACAGGAATTTCCCATTATCTCATATTGAAAACACAGAGGGGCGTAAAGTTAAAGGTAATAAACTGCCGACATCTGTTACCCTGGAGTTTGAATGAAAAATTTTATGTCTTGCACCAGACTTGTGCATTTATTACCCTGCAGTTTATTTTTTTTTCACAATAAAATGATAATAAAAGATTGAGAAGTGATTCAACCTGTCCTTGAAGTAATCCATGTGTAAGGGTACAGTGTAATTACAAGATCATTTTTTTCATTTAATCAGGGTTTGGAGAAAGAGTGGCCTGACCTATTAGCACTAGTCACCCATCATACAGTGATGTCAGAAATGTTACCGTGTACACTAAGACTTCCTCACAAATCTAAAAATCCGGCCTACAAAGATTCAGAGGACGGCAAAAAAGAGGACGACCCAGATTATCAGAGACTGTCCGACTTCACGTCCATGATGGCCGCCCTGAAAAACTGACCACCGTGATTATTCATTCTCATCCACTGGGCTGTGTGTAATCAGAACACTAAGTTGTTGTTTATTTATTTGTTTTGTTTTTTTAATGTCTGTTTTATGTAGCCTTGAATGTTAACATGTTTTTTTGCGTTTTATTCTTGGATTACAATGTACTTCATTCTGTGCCCTCCCCCCAACCCCCTTTTCCCCTTCAATTGTAACCCGATGCTGCAGATTTGAGTCCATTTATCAACACATAGACTTAAGTGATCAGGTTGATGTTTGAAGTTTCTATGTCGACATACACTGCTGATTTTTTTTTTTTTTTTGGTCAAGGAACAAGTTTTCTTTGTGCCACATTTACCATTATAATGATCATGATGGATAGAGTTTTGACGTGCATGATGTTCAGTACAACACTGGTTAACAGCGAACTGTATAAGAATTCCATTAATGTCTACGTAGTTTTAGTGCTAAAACTTAACTTAATTTCCCTCTCAATCTGAATCCTCGTTTCATCACCTACCAGATATAATATTATGAAACTTTTTATTGATCATCAAAAATTTATGAAAAAGCTTTTTGTTCTCATCTATATTGTAACTTGCCTTGTACCATAGCTCTGTATAATTGGCAGATTGTTTTCAATTGTATTGTCATGGGCATTGGTTTAAAAAATCAACACTGGCATTAATTGTGACATGCATCACATTCAACGAGGTAAATCTCCTTTATGTTAACATTCAGTGGGTAATTACACTTGTGTATATGTATAAATAATTGATGTTTTGGCCCATGTTAATGGTTGCTGACTGTCTATATTTGTTTGTTTGTTTGTTTGTTTGGTGCTTCATCAGTATGGATTTGTGTGTTATATATAAACCTTTCAGTGTGGCAACAGTTATACATATATGTACAAACATTATATACATCTTCATTCAACATATGTACTCACATTTTCCCATCAGTGACTAGGTCCAACTATGTATGTTTACTAGAAATGGTTGTCACTTCTCAGAATTTGTCATTCCATGTCAAGAGTACATTTATTTGCTTGTCTTCCATGGAATTATTTGCAATAGAAGGAGTTGCTTTTAACCAAAGCTTTAGATTATTGACATTTGATGCTGTAGTTTTAACTTGTGTATAGGTTTATATATGAGTTGTACAAGGCAATAATTTTGTGTGGTTATAGAACCATCCATCCCCCCGCTTCTGCCTTAGCAAACTGTGATGCAGGATTTATGTACATGTTATTTGTGATTCAGATTTGTTACAAAGTATTATGGCATCTTGCCTTCAAATAAATATTTATCAGAAACACCCAGATGTTGGTTTATCTTTGAAAGCTTCAGGGGTAAGAGGTGATCAAGTGGTAATATGCAAGTTTACAAGTTTGAGTGCTGTTCTGCAATTATTTTTTCACATTAAATGTTGATGCAGTAGTTTATGCATTAGCGTTATATTTGTCACATTTTGATCTTTCTCAAATATAAATTTTAACTTTACTTGTAAAAAAAAAATTGCTTACAATTATTTGATTTCAATCTGAGAAATATTATTATAAAAAAAAGACGAAAATTTGTGCCGAGTGAATTTTCGATTTTTGGTCGCGTGCATTTCCACTTGATGTTTATCTTGCACGGGATTTTCTAATGTTAATAGTTCCCTGTTTTATCTGAATAAAAAAAGAAATGCATGTAACGTCAGTGGTGTATGAACATCAGAAAATGGTACCAGATTTTTAGTAGGGTCAACCTTAGAAAACGGCAGCTCAAGTGTTAGATTGTATGTAAAATTAAAATATCAAATTGGAATGTATTTAATAACAATATTCAAAGAAAGACAACTTGCTCAAGTTCATCGACCAACCAAGACGTAAACTGTTGCACTACTCCATAGATAACTTTTCTGGCTTCGGGGCCTCCAAAATGTAAAAACTTAGATTTCTGACTCGGGTGAGATTATGCTAAAACAGCGTGCCACCAAACATTCTCGGAGTCGCCTCACGAGAGTTGAGTTTTACGGCTGGGACTATAGATAGTAGATGTTTTTGAGAGGTCTCATCGCCGGTAACCCACGATTCACATCGATTCTCTCTATCATCGGGGCTTTTGAATTCAAAACGATGGAGTTTTCGGATGTCGATACTGATTTTAAAGCTTTCTGATTTATTTTATAGCTCTAAAAGCGATTGATTAAAACTATATGTATGCCGTGTTTCATGAATGTTTTTATGGAAAGAAATGTTTGGTTTTTTCATCAAGCTACATAAGTTAGAAACTTTCTGCAAATTATACAATTTATTCAAATGCATTTCTAAGTTTTGGATGTAATTTCCAATTAATTTTTTACAATCCGACCCAGACACTAGTTAAAACGGCGTTAAAAACGGCTTATACCGGAACACCCCCATCATAATGCTCTTACGAACGCGGAGGACTCCGCAGAACGCGGAGCAGTGTTTAGTTCACACGAAAAAGCTAAGGTCTTTAACTTTCCTTCAAAATCGCTCATAAAATGTTTAATTGAAAATTTTTAAGGTCTAATTCATAAAGGGATGATTAAGCTTTCAAATGGTACAAAATGCTAACAAATCGAGAAAGAAACTTTTCCGCTGTTGGTGTTTAAACATTTTAAATTTTTAATCTTCGATAATTTTTGCAAACAAAATTTTTAAGTAACAAGTGTGATCGCTGAACGCCATTTCAACGCAATTTTAAAGAATACAAATCTGTCAAAATCATTAATTTACATTCTATCCAATTTTCAAGTCATTATCTTAACTTTGTAATGAATTATGGGCGTTTAAAGGGAGCAAGGTCGATAAAAATTGGATAGTACGAACGCGGAGCTAAAATTGTATTCGCCCTGCAGAACACGGAGCATGGACCTGTAGAACGCGGAGTTTTTACATACAACAACAGACATATACCAATGAAAATATCAAAGAAATGGCACAAAAGCAATTATTAGTATAAGTTTGAAACCATGAAAACCAAATCTTGAAAAAAAAACGTCATATCGTCATAGTTTGTACATCCTACTTGGAGACAAGGTTGCGTTCAAGATCGTGGCAGCTAAGCCTAGCCGCTAGGTCTATTCAACGGATACAGGTTTAGCCGCTAGGTCTCTGATTTAAAATTGGAAATATTCAACTAAAGACTTACTACATCGACAAAAATTGTTAATTTCAAGCGGAAACATACATGTTAAAATTCACAGTAACTTATAGGATGAACAAAATATCACAAGATAAGATAACTTTCACGTTTGTTACAAAGTGGTTACTAAGATAGCCATTCATATTTGATGATTAGCATTAAAAATTTAGGCTACGAATATCTACGTAGTTGCTAGGTTGGCTTACCTTTCAACAGCGTAGCTGCATATGTACGTACATGTAGCAGCATATCATTATATGTACATAAATATCAACGGTTTATTATGTCCGTGTCATGTCAATTTCGGCTTTTACAATTTTTTAGTCCATTTGCAGTATTACTCAATATCTAAAATGTATTTTAAAAATCTAAGAATCACACATCCTGATAAATTTTGTTTTCATTATGATTAAACATTCAAAAGTTTTAAATGCACTTTAACATATCTAATTAGTTTTTCTTTCTTTGACGTATTAATAAAGTTGCGCTGTGTTAAGTTCTAACTACGATGCACTTCTGATCTTTTACAGCATTTGAAGGAATAACATCTTCGCGTATTTTTGACTGGTAAATAAATGTTCCGTTGTTTTCATTCAACCGAAGTTCTCTATATTTTAGAAGTTCGTTTCCATGGTTTTCGATGCAATGGTCTATTATATCTTTTAAATTGTTTTTTTTATAGGAAGTTATAGCACGAAAACCGCTGCATCTATTATATGTGCTACAATAGAAAAAAATTACATGTTTAAACATATATTTGTTCAAAGACAATGATATATGGGCACTACAAATGATTTAACATGCCGATTTTATACAGGTTGGTCCATCTCAATATAAAAAAGTCGCATTTTGTACAAATTGTCACTTATGAGAACTGTTTAATAGAGAGGACATGCAAAACACTTAAATTTTTTGGATATTATAAACAACACTTTCCTCCGCGTTCAGTCAGTTCCATTTTAATATACTCCTCAAGTTCAGCAGAAGCAACACCCGCGTTCGTACGATCCAATTTTTATCGACCCTGCTCCCTTTAAACGCCCATAATTCATTACAAAGTTAAGATAATGACTTGAAAATTGGATAGAATGTAAATTAATGATTTTGACAGATTTGTATTCTTTAAAATTGCGTTGAAATGGCGTTCAGCGGTCACACTTGTTACTTAAAAATTTTGTTTGCAAAAATTATCGAAGATTTTAATGTTTAAACACCAATTGCGGAAAAGTTTCTTTCTCGATTTGTTAGCATTTTGTACCATTTGAAAGCTTAACCATCCCTCTATGATTTAGTCTTAAAAGAAATTTCAATTAAACATTTTATAAGCGAGTTTGAAGGAAAGGTAAAGACCTTAGCTTTTCCGTGTGAACTAAACACTGCTCCGCGTTCTGCAGAGTCCTCCGCGTTCGGAAGAGCCGTATGATGGGGGTGATATATAGCTTTAAGAATAAGAAAACGACAGCGGATGCTACATTTAGTAAAAGTAATTGGTAGACCACTTTATTTTGTAAAAGTTTCTCATTCAGTTTTTGTCCAAACTATAGTACAAATAGTTTTAAATTTATTGAATCTTACGGTGGTATGGGACACCTCCATACCCTGACGTACTTCCTATCGAAATAAACAATAAAATCAAGTATAATTTTATAAGTGTTTTCTTTCCAAAAATTGTTACCTAACAGCGTGGCGCAATGGGTTAGAGAGTTAACTACTAAGCTGTAAGTCATGAGTTTGGATCCCGCTAGGGATTTTATATTTTTTACCACGCTTTCCAAACATTTTTAAAACTTAATTTTGGTCAAATATTGTAAAATTTGAAAATTATAAACCGGTGAAAGTATTTTGATTATAATGAACTTTTATTCACGTTCATATCGACAGGTGTCCCATACCATCTTAAAACTTCAACGCAGCAAATGGAGAAAATGTGTACAAATTTTAAGAAATAACGTTTCTGTAAAAATTAGCTGTAATCATGGACATTTTCCGTTTTGAGGGAACAGCAAAGTACTAAATAAAATGCCGCTTGCATTAGCAGATCGTTGTCAGGTGTACTGGGTTAGCGCTTTAAAAAGAGAAAGTTTGGTGAACTTTTAAGTTTATTTTATGATATGAAGATGGCACATAACGCGTACTATTATATTGGAATTTAATCAGTTTTATATGAATTGTTTCTGCATAATTATGATAAACAAAGTCATGCGGGACATACATGTAGCAATCCCCTCCTCTAAATGTTTTATATATACAGAAATATGGACCCCGCTCTGTCCCCTAAACATGCCAAAATCATAATACTTATGTCCTCTTCTGATCCCCAGGTTCATTGTATAAATAGTTTTCAACTTTTCAACACTAGCTTGCTTGCATTACAGTTAAACAAAATAAATATAATTGTATGAAAAATTTGCCTCTAAACTCCGTTCATTGTAGCCCCTTTTACCTCTAGGAAAATATGAAATACTAGTATCTAATAATAGTACATTATAATAATTTCTCAAATTATACACTAGGATTTCTTCTAACTTTTTCTACGCGTATATATTCTTTCTTAACTTCACATTCGAACACCCCCTTCTCTCTCTCTCTCTCTCTCTCTCTCTCTCTCTCTCTCTCATTTTATCACGTCTGTAGTTCCACGGGAAATTTAAATTTGGGATAACGTGCCGTAGGTGGCATGTCAACCCGAAATTTCTCGTAGAATTACATATATGCAGCTTCTCTTTGACCCGAAGCAGTTATGGTAAAATGTGAAACATCTTGATACTAGCTTTCTTTTCTATAGGTTTGGTAAATTAAAACCATCTGCATGCTTTAAAAATCTCTATATATTTTTATTTAAAACTGAAATTGAAACAACACCCACCCCACCCCATGTAATGTACACATATACTAGAGCTACACATGGAGATAGCTTCACGTTACTTTCCATAACGGAGAAGAATTTGAATAAGAAAGACAGACTGATAAAGCGACAAATGGGAAGACGAACGCCCAACAAGTGATCGAAACTCACTGAGCTTTCAACTCCGGTGAGCTAACCAAAATTATATTTTATACATTATATTGACTATCCTAATTTCTTGCCAACTTCAGCTCTAAACGATATTTAGATCAGAAAAGCAACATTAATTGTTTATAAAAAAGCTAAGGTCCTGATATTTTAACGGGTGCCGAAACGCCCTGGTCCCGAAACGACTATTCATCCGCTGCACTTTGTCAACTGGAGTGAGGGTCATGCATTGAGGTATGGTAGTCTTCAATTGTATCTGTTCCCATCTTTGCCTGTGTTTTTAAGAATCCCTAAGCTACGGTAATGTTAGTTCTCCGGAAAAGTTAGGTTAAACAGTATCAACCCAATTTTTGGAAGCTATTGTTTCTCGGTCCTCCTCTTTTGGCCTAGGAGGATTGTCTTCCGGTTTTGCTAAAAATAAATTAAGTTTAATGATGTTCATATAAAGATTTATTCAAATTTAAAACACGTAATTCTGTAGTTGTTGTTGTTGTTTTAAACACCATTCAATGTAAATTAACACAACAAGGTGTGCTTATGCATATGCCGCATAGTAAGGGTGATAAATACAGTACATCCCCATTAAACATTAATACACCTGTGGTAAATATAGAGTGCATGAATAACAATTCAAAAAACAAACTGGATACTTTTTGTTCTCTCTAACTTTCTTCAATTTTTTTTCTATGAAGTTATGGACCCAATGAAAGGAGCGCAGGATGTCATCAGATGTGACGTCTGCTCAGACAAAGAGCGGGAAAAATCGCCAGCGGAAGTCCACTGCAACACGTGTCACACTAACGTCTGCAGCCCTTGTGTCGCCAGGCACATGGCATTGGATAAATCAAAGAAACACGATATAGTTCTCTTTCATGTTGCGGGCACAGAAATTATTTTGCCATCATGTTCCTCTCATCCCCAACTAAAATGCGACTTGTTTTGCAAGAAATGTTCGATTCCGATTTGTCTGAAATGCCTCTCCTCCAATCACAATAGCCACACTGTGGAAGAAGTAACAGAGATGTGTCAAAAAATCTGTAAGGACATTCAAAACGAAACGAAGGAACTGCAACAGCGCATCATACCAAATTTTGAAAAAATTTCAGGTGAGGAGGATGAAAAACTCAAGAAATTGAATGAAGCATACGACAAATTGGATTCATCTATTGAAGAGCATGGTAAAGATCTCCATAGAAAAGTTGATGCAGTTATATTCAAGTACAAAGCCGAAGTCCAACAGAAGAAACAAGCAGATGCAAAGATTCTACAACAGCAAATGGAAGAAGTAAACGAAATATTGTCAGAAGCAAAACAAGCTGCTGTCAAGAACGAAGCCCTTTTAAAGTCAAAGAATGCTTCAAGTCTGATTGCAAACAAATCAAAAAATGCAAATCTAAGTAAAGTTCCGAATCTGAGAAACATCGTCCCTCCCGATTTCACACCAAAGCCAATTCCCGCAGATTTTCTGGACAGTGTCTTTGGAGAAATACCGGATTCCAAGATTGTGTACAAGCAAGGATCCACTGTTCAACCAAACGATAACCAAGTAGCCGCTGTTGGCGCATCCACAGACAAAGTGTTGTCTACATTCTCTACCCCCTATAAGCAGCTTTACAGACTAGCCTGTACACGTTCTGGACAGTTGTGGACAAGTGGCAACGAAAACACGTTAAGGTGTCTGAATATGCACACCGGTTCTATAGTGGCCACGGCAGTCCTTGGACTGAATCCCATTGCTATATGTGTCAATACAGCTAATGAGCTGTTGATATGTGACGGCATTACAGTTTACAAACGAATGTTGACGGGAGACATAGCGCAATGTTGCAGTGTTCCTTTCGGATGGAATACCGAGGCCTTGGCAGAGTCGGCAGAATTGAATGGGTTTTTCCTGTTCCTTAGGCGTGATGACAACAAAGTAAAGTTCTGCGAATAGTCGATGGCCAAGTCCAAGGAGAATATCAGTATGACGACAATGGCAAGGATTTGTTCAACTCAAACTGCTACGATTTCTTCCTTGCTGAAAACCGAAATGGCGATATTTGTGTATCGGATACTGCATCACTGGTCGTATTGGATAGAACGGGCAAATTTAGATTTAGATACCATGGTAAGGTGTTCGATACTTTCGACAAGCCCTTCAAACCGAGAGGCGTTTCTACCGACTCTCAGGGAAATACCTTTCTGGCGGATCTGGACAACAGATGTATACATGTGCTAGATAAGGATGGGCGATTCGTTCGCTATATTACATGCGGAGGGTCGTTAGATAAGCTGTGCGATGTGAACTGCGACGAAAATGGACGACTATGGGTGGCGGAAAGACATACTGCTAATATCAAATGTATCGAGTATCATCTGTAAAGAATTCATATACATGTATATAAAGGAACTCACGGACTACTGCTATAAAACACAACTTTTTATAAAGACACCAGAATATTCCGTTATGTTTTATATTAATAAATTGAATAATATTTAATACAGTAAATGTTGTTCTTATGATAGATTTTTAATAATGTTATAAACGTTGCATTGATTTTTAACTGTAGAGAAAGGAACAGCGTGGCATTTTGAACATTAAATAAATAAAATCACAAATTCTTTAAATTTTAAGAATATGATACCTACTAGTATGTAATTTCTATTCAAAACAGTATTTGAATTATGCAATGACCCATCTTTAATTTTCTTTTTAAAGCAAATAAAAAAATCAGTATTGTCCTTTTTTCTGATGAAGTCCATACGAGTTCATTGTAAGTTAAAGAATAAGATTTTGTTGAAAAACGTACAAAAATGCATACAAAAAGTATACAATATAACTAAAGCATATAATAACAACAATCGGAGTGACTAAGGTTTTGCAAAAGATGAGCGATCTGGTGATGTAAATTAGAGTACATGTACATTTATTATAATTATAAAATTAATTTTTAATAAAACTCCAACGTAGGAGAAGATGAAAGTTGATTACGAAAATGCAACATGTGATTAGGAGCATTCGTTAATGCATGTCTTGTCGTTGATTTAATCATAGATATTTTTTTTAATTCTACCAAAAATATTGATTATGCCCTTTGTGGTTATTTTCAAAATTTGAATTCAATGGTTACAAAGAGGTAAAACAAACACAAAAGTTTGATAAGATTAACCGTTTTCTATAGTATAATCGATTGGGGTGATTTTCAATTCTTATTTCGATCAACATCCACAGATTATACATACATGAAAATTATCATTAATTCCTATGGTTAATTGTTCAAATATAACCATAAAAGATTCAGTTTTCTTTAGCGTGACTTACTAATTATCCTTCCTATAATGTTTATGTTGTTATTTTGAAGTCCATAGTCCGAATATCGCACAGGGCCCACACTTGATAGAACTTGTGTTATTCGGCACACATGACAATGTTACACCTTCAATTAGATATACCACAAATGTGATTTTTACGAAGGTTTGCAAGGAACATGTAGAGTAAAATTGTGTCCATTTCTCTATGAAAATCATTTTAAATCAATAAAGGGTTAATGAACCTCACAGTCGAGTAACCAAACACTCATCTTATTGACAATGTCAGGTTTTAAAAACAATCTTCACAATGTATAATCATTTTCCCTTCAAACTCAATCAACTCCGTTGATTATAAATTCTGTATCTGAGGTATATGATAAATTAATTGACATATAAATAAATTTATTCATGTTTTATTAAACAATCGAGCACTAGATACATATGCACACACAATCATTAGTTTTTGCAATAAGGCGCGGCAGCATTTGTTTTCAGGAAAAAGATCCCGGTCGCCGTTTTGCTAGCATGGTAGCCCATTCTAATGCAGCCGTTCTTGGATGACTTATCACAGGCTCCGGTGTAGAAGCTTCACGAGGAAGCGCCGTGAATTTACAGGGCGTGTTAATGGACTCGATGAAAAAGTGGGTAGCTCTAGAGTGGTTGCAGCCAACTTTACTGGTGATAACTGAGCAAAATAAAAATGAAAATATTCAGTCCTTAATTGCAATCGACGTCTACAGGGTATTAAATGTATCGGTTATTTGAAAGATTATTTTTGTTTATGTTAAATTATCTGTCATTTTTTTAAATTGGAATTTTAGAAGATAATAATTACCTGAAAAGTAGAAATGTTTTAATTATATTGGAACAATTAATCAAAAGAATTCATGTAAAAATAAAAAAGGTTAAAAACGCACCAACCATCGATTTTCCCACTGCTTGACGGGACTGGAATTATGTTTCACGGGTATTTTGATATTCTTTAAATCTTTGAGTTTTTTGAAAAGTCTCGATATTACTAGTATCTCTTCATCTCCATTAGAGAGAGAGTGAAATTTGTTCTATGCGTAGTCTAGTAGTACTTAACGCAGAGGTGTTTTTAGCTCACCTGAGCTCAAAGCTCAAGTGAGCTATTTTAATCACTTTTTGTTTGGAGTCCGTCTGTTTGTTTTTCTGTCTGTAAACTTTTTACATTTTCGACCTCTTTTCCAGAACCATTGTGTCGATTTCAACCAAACTTGGCACAAAGCAACATTAGGTTAAGGGAATTCATGTTTATTAAAATAAAGGGCAAGTCCTCTTTTAAAGTGAGATGAAGAATTGTTGTAAATTTCCTAGAACTTTTTAAAAATCTTCTCCTCGAGAACCAAATGGCAAGAAAAGGTAAAACTTGTGTTGATTCAAGTTTGTCCAAATCATGATCCCCGGGGATAGGATGGGACCATAATGGGGGTCTGAATTTTTACATAGTAATATTTAGAGGAAAATCTTCGAAAATCTTCTCAAATCATTTGCCTAAAAAAGCTTATACATGTGCTGCATGTATCACCCTATAGAGGTGGAGGTTAAGTATGATGACGTAACTATTGGGGCCTCATAGAGGTGTAACAAGTGACTATTTTTAGAAAAGTAGCATTATAGAGGTCGTTTCTCATTGGATTGTTTAGAAAAGTAGCATTATAGAGGTCGTTTCTCATTGGTTTGTTTAGAAAGGTAGCATTATAGAGGACCTTTCTCATCTCTATGTTTAGAAAAGTAGTTTTATAGAGGTCTCATGTGAGCATGCGTTCCAGTATAGAGGACGTTTCTCATTGATATTTTCGGAAAGGTACTGGATATAGAGGTGCTGACTCTACAAAATAGCGGCCATGCGTAGAAAAAGAAAGTTCCAGTATAGAAGACGTTCTTCATCAATATTTTTAGAAACATGATCATTATAAAGATATACAAAATAATGAGCATGCGTAAAAAAAATGTTATTAGTTTATTCATTTATGTAAAAACAATCATTTCTATGGATTGTCAAGGAGTACGGTACAAATGGAGAATTATAGCATGGAATGCATTAAAAAAATGAGGAGAAAAACCAAAAACACGTGGACCTTGAATGAGAGTCGTTGGTTTGACAATAAGAAAGCCTGTATAAAAGATTTTAAAGAAGTAACCGGAAACGGTTACGATTTCGCAAACAGCTGGGGAACTGAAGAAGTTTTATTAAAACGTAGAGTTATGCCCCAGTGAGCGCTTGATATGAAAACAAGATGATACCGGGTATTGTTACCGATATTGAATAAGATAATAAAGTTATCAAAGGGCAAGTGAACCTAGACGATGTACTGTTTGGTTTTTTTTAATTAGTGAAACATTTTGACTAGTAGATCTGAGTTTTTATATGCGGGTCAATGTTATTGTTCCCGCCAAAGGCACCCAGGAGTGTGGCACCACCACCACCGCCGCCGCCAGTCCCATCAAAGGCACCCAGGAGGGTGGCACCACCACCACCAGTCCCACCAAGGGCACCCGGGAGGGTGGCACAACCCCCACCGCCAGTCTATTCTCTGGATCCTCTATTACGTTCCAGAAGTGGGAATTTAAAAAAACTTATACCTGATGTTGAAAAGATTTGAGTAAAAGACTAAATCAAAAGTTTTGCGAGGATTGCGAAAGTCATCAGAATCAAACGGGCTTTTAGCAATGTTTACGATGTGAAATTCGAACGGCGGGATGAGTTAATATTAGAATGTGAAAGAACAGAAAATCATTGTGTTCAAAAACACTTAAAGTGTTCAGTAACTTACTTATTTAACTATATTAAGTTTAAATATTGTTTTGTAATGTGGGTCAATGTTATTATGTTTTTAAAAAAATGGAATTTGTTATTGAATAATGCACAATACTATTTTTAACATTTTTTATTCACATGTTTACTGTATATTATAGTATTTATTTTTTAAATAAATTTATCTATATTGACTTTTTAAAAATTTCATTAAGTTATAAGAAAGAAGTGTGTATTAAAAAGACACTTTTTAACTTTCTTAACCTCATTGATCAAAATGGTATTGACCGGAGAACTGCGACGGTACTTGGAAAATATATGGACCAACATCAATCACAGGTCCTTACAAATTGTATCAAATTGTTAAAAAAGATGAGAATCATAAAATTGAATTAAAAGGAATTAATTAAATATTTTTTGTCAGATTTAGAACCGTATTCACTTCAAAAGAGAGTTCAGAGAAAGTTTTCCAGACGTCACATTTTAACCGATTCTATAGACACCATATGGGATGGTGATTTACAAGATGTGCGAAACATATCTAAGGAAAATGAAAGCGTTCAGTGTATTTTGGTCTTGCAAGACATATTTTCCAGATATATATATACAGCTCCTTTAAAACAAAAAACGGCGTCGAACGTTATAGAAGCTTTAAAATCAATTTTTGCTGCCGGAAGAAAACCAAAAGTATTGAGAACCAATAAAGGAAGTGAATTTAAAAATCGATGGGTGTCCGCATTTTTAAAAAAAGAAGGCGTACATCAATTTTTTACGGAAAATGAAACGAAAAGTAACTTTGCAGAAAGGAGCATTCAAAATTTAGAAAACAGGTTACATCGCATTTTTACTCATAATCAATCTTACGAATTTTTGAGTAAGCTACAATCCGTTACTGACAACATCAATAATACTCCTTCCCGTCCCTTAGGAGAAATTGCACCTGCAGCTGTGACTAAGAAAAACGAAGAGGAAGTTCGTTACAGGGCTTATTTAGAAACAAAAGAGATTTTGTCGTGTCCAAAAAAAATAAAAACTCTAGAAAAGCAGAAAAAAGAAGCCCTTTAAATTTTAAGTTGAATGATAAAGTGAGAATATCTCATTTGTGCCGAATATTTCAAAGAGAATACGACCAAAAATGGACGGGGGAAATTTTTAAGGTTAGCCAGAGATACCGTAGTCGAAGTTTATCCGTCTACAAATTAAAAAACTTTGCTGAAGAATCTATATCAGGTATCTTTTCCTCAGGAACTTCAGAAAGTACACATAAGTGACAATTCTATCTTGAAAATCAATAAGATTCTAAAGAAAGAAAAAGATAAGGGAAGGTAGAGATTCTTGTGTCTTGGCATCAATGGCCTGCTAAATTTAACTCTTGGATATAAAAATCCGACATGCAAAATGTATAAATAGGAAAGGTTGCTTTTTTGAACGTCGTTATCTCCAAAAATGAGCATCAGATTGGTTCTAAGATCGTCCAATAGTCATCATATTTATATCGGTAACACTCCTTACGACTTTCTAGTTCATTTACCTAACCCATTGTACCTAAAGGGACACTGGACAGTTTCACTTTTTGTGCAAATTTTATTTGTCCACAAAATCCACTCAACCAGAATTGTACGTTTGTAGTAATTTATGTCAGGGTTCTATAGACGGGGAAAGAGAATTACCTCTCTTGCGATTAGTGAACTTTAAAAAATCGTGAAACATCATTTACAATTAGCCATATGAAGTACCTTTGCGATTATGTGACTTGCAAGACGGGAGGATGTATTTAAGGGGCGTCAATAATCAACCCGCCTCATATTTGAAAGGTACAACTACCGTTACCATACTCTTGAAAAAACGCTTTTTTGAAATACAATGATGGGCTCAACCTACGTATCAGACACACGTGTATGGAAAACATTTTATCAAGGATGCTTGATGGACATTTTCGACCTGGTAAATAGAGAGGCAAACAGACAGGAGGGGGATTAGGAGGTATGTTTTCAAAAAAACCTTACATGTTTTCGGTCAACCCACACATTTATGGAGGGTAATCGTGTTCAAAAATCCAGACCTGTAAACTTGTAAATTCAAATATGCAATCGTGTTGGTGTGTGAGTCTGTGTATGAATTTGTGTAATTCTGATCGCGTAACCTATAAAAACTCGGACATAAAAACTTTAAGATTTCACTCAGTTCCTTCCTGTGATGCACATTTTGCAGCTTAATTATACCCGCACTTTCTAAAGAAAGTTCGGGTATATTGTTGTTGTCCTCTTCCGTCCGTCCGTCCGTCTGTCCGTCCGTCTGTCACGTTTTACTTTCTCAAACTGCTCTTACATCGTATAAACTAGCAATCTGAACTCTTGGAGTTTGATTGGGGGTGTCATGTTGTTTTGTAAAATGGTTTCAAAAATTCTCTGGTAGTCCTGGGGGTCAGAAAATTGGTAAAAAATGACGCTTTTTCACAAAAAACCTTCTTCCTCGAA
>WFKH01010931.1:17244686-17261853 GCA_016163765.1 Magallana hongkongensis | reverse complement strand
TCTTGATATAATGGACACTGAGCTTAAATTTATTTTTCGAAAAATCGTACTTCCTAAAAAATGTTGTTATCCAGAGATAGTATGATGATATACTAGTAATATTTTTTTTGTTTATTCTGTGCCCATTCCGGCGATTACGGCAGGCCTTTTCCTGCAGCTATCGGTGACGTCACTGTTTCCATATATGGTCATGTCAAAATTCGACAAACTTGTAGACTTTACATTTGTCAATTTGTAACATGTCAACTGTGCTATCTCAGAAAACGGAGATATAAACGCATTGACTACCGATGGAAAATGCGTATTATAGTGACAGGTTGCATGTTAATAACAAACAGCATTTTATAGTTGCAAATGTGCATCTGTAGGAAGAATTACATTGAAGATCTGCGGAGTCAATTTTAGAGTTTTTATGTCCGAGTTTTATAGATTACACGATCAGAATTACACACATTCATAATTAGGCTCACACACCAACATGTTTGCATATTCGGATTTACAAGTTTACATGACTGGATTTTTTAACACGATTACCCTCCATACACATTTTCTCTGAGGAGTCTACAGATCAAGTAGTGGGAAAACACGTGACACCTATGGCGGCCGTAGAAGAGAGAGCCAAAGCGAAAATAAAAGAAGCCATCAAAGAAAATATTCCTCACGTACCAGAAAAGACTATAAAAGCACAGACAAGACAACGTACCGTCAAATCCAAACCAACACTCAAAAAGAAAACACCACAAAAAGGACTGAAAAGGAGGCTAGAATCAGGAAAAAAATGTTGACCAAGACGAGAAAAAAATCAAACATAAATAAGAATGACCTTTTTAAGCGATAAAATTACAGACATCGGACTTCCAGCAGAATTGGCTTTATTTACCATTCCGCCAAATCAAGTAGCTGTAGGCAAAATCTATTTCAATAAATTAAGACCCGTAAGTTCCTTCGATACGGAGGATGCTCCGATCGAGATATCGGTTTCTGGACAGGGTAACGAGTATATCGACCTTAGACAAAGCCGTCTGTAAGTAAAATGTAAAATTGTTTAAACAGACGGTACGCACTTTGCAGCACAGGAAAAAAAAGGGATCATTAATTTGCCACTGCAAACCAAATGTTCTCAGATGGACACTTACATGAACGGAAAACGTTTGTCCCTCAACACTTGTTACTATGCTTGGAAAGCCTACCTAAAAATACTTCTTTTGAGCGGAGACGATGTCTCTCAATCTTAGTTACAGTCCCAGCTTTACTATCCAGACGACGACATGGACAATCTGGACGCATAAGGAGGCAACGACGGTTGTGTAAACAACCGCTTTGCATTCACTCAAAACAGCCAAATACTCGACCTGAAAGGTCCATTGTACGAGGACATATTTAGAATTGATAAATACTTGGTCAATGGAGTGGATTTACACTTAAAAATGTTTAGAAGTATGAATTTATCCGACATCATGCGCATTGTTAAGGGACATGAACTGCTTAGGAACTTTGTCAGAGGCGTATTTTTACCAGTTTACCATAAAGAGTCCACATTTACCCTTCGGCCTACGTTTGTAATATGGATCCTTCGCATCTCTTGAGAACCCACTGGATTGTTATCTGGATAAAAAGTACCCAAAAAGCGGAATTTTTTGACAGTTTTGGTCGACTTCCTGAACATTACGATGTGCGAATCAAAAACTTTTTAAATCACAATTCGGAAAAAAATAAATGTAATGAAATACCGCTGCAGAAAAAAATGCCTTGACTTGTGGATATCACGTTATTTTTTTTGTTGATGAAATGTCAAAATTATACACTGAATGACATTGTAAATACTAAAAACATTCTTAAAATGCAGGACGATCCAGATATTTTTGTGTATCGAAATATATCTTAACAAACGGATTCCTATTTTCATGTTCAACAACGTATATGAAATGTTTATGAAAATAAACTTATTATTGAAAGCTTATAAACTTCACTTTTTTAATTAAAGACCAATGTAGAAAAAAAATTAGTGTAATGAAAAATTATCGTTTATATTTACGATTCCGAAAACATCATTTGAAAAAAATATGTATGTTTTTTTTATTTCATTAATGATATTTCAAGCAAAATTTTTTCATGAAACCTTTAAAAACTAATGAAAAAGATGACTTTTCATAGAAACAAAAATAAATTGTTTTACTTTGTAAGATAAAATTAACTTTATGTTTTCAATACACTTAAGTAAAAAATAAAAAAACTAAAGCATAAAATAAGGTTTATTTTAAAAATATTTCAATTGAAATTTGTTGATCGTATTATCAATAGTTTTGTTTGTTTGTTTATACAAAAAAAATTATTCAATATAATGTATAGACTTACTTTGATCTTTTTAATTTTTCTTAAGTATATTTGAAATCGTAACCAAAAAACCTAATCACCTATTATATCGTCACAATATTGTAAACTCTCCAATGAACTTTTTTATAAATCAATTTTTAGCAAAATTTATATCCGTAACATAATTTTTCTTCGTAAATTTTTAAAATTGTTTATATTATTATTTTAATATATTAAAGTAAAAGGTTACACTTTCATATCGATGTAACAGAGAAACATCTTGTTATGTGACAAAGGATGACTGTACTTAACGCCGTATTTTGGGTCCTTTTTCTGACACTATTGTTACGTTTATTCTTCTCTAAATTTTACTTCAAGTCATTTGTTATATAGTTTTGTCAATTTCAAATCGATTGTCATAATGGTTTTAAACTGTGTTGCAATAAAATAATGTGTTGTTTTCGTACCCTCACTGCTTTGCAAGTATCTTGAATTTAGACTTATCTGCCCACGATTGATGATAAGATTTATAAATATACATGGAGGGTTGATCTAATATTGTAATGAGTAGTCTAAGATTAGAATAGCGGTACTATAATTGAACATCAACATCTCTCTCTCTCTCTCTCTCTCTCTCTCTCTCTCTCTCTCTCTCTCTCGCTGCATGTTGCTATTTTTGAAAAAAAATATATATAACATATAATATCGGCCAGCACAAGTAGCAATTGATGATCGTAAACCAGTAACTGATGTCAACAATTTACGTGTTCGAAAAGATTTAACAAGTAGATTAATCAGTAACGCACAGAACCGATAATCACTTAAGATATCTCAGAGAAGTGAAGTAAGTATCACTCGATTGGAATGAATTAAAATAGGTATGGACAAATAATACCGCCTAGCAGAATGCGTGCTACCTTTCATATCACGTCACGTGACGGGCGTCTTGTATTCACAAAGTTACCTGGGGTTAGAAATCACGTGGTGAATTATGATATTCAACAGGTCAAAGTATACCGTTTACAACAGGGAACGCGAACGCAAGAAGAAACAGTGTTTTGTCTGTTTAACCATGAGCGCATGTTTGTCTATTGATCTCCTTTTAACATAAGCTTATATATATAAATATACAACTACCATTTAAAGGATAACAATAGACAAACATGCTCTGACTATTAATTAAGTCTGTAAAAAGTGGGCGTCCTCATTATCCTATGGAGATTCAAAAAAATGTAATGACCCCTGCCTATGAAAACGACTTCGTTCTTTGTAAATGTTAACTTTATATTAATATAATTACATAAAGTTGCAGTTAAGACATTGGCAATTCCTATAATTAAAAGAAATATGCCCATTTTTAACGTTTATTTTGTCGCAATTTTTAAATGTCCTTAAGTGCAGTCATCATTTGGTGATTGTTAAAACAACTGGTAACATTTTTTTAAAATAGTCTAGTCCTACTTTTATATTCTTCCTTCTTCTCTTGAAAAAAATGGGTCAAAGTAAACTTAATATTCTATCAAATAATACGCGTCAGATTTAACAGTCAAAAGTTTCACTAATAAAAAAAGAAAAGAAATATACACTTCATCGTCCAAGTTCAGTTGCCCTTTAATAACCTTTTTTTTAAAGTTTAATATCGGTAACAAAATCATTTCTGTCTGTTGAATTCTTTTCCAAAAATGAGCTCTATCGACAGCATTATTCATCTATTCACCTTTCCTATCTTCGTATGGAACTAACAGAGTGTGAACGTTATTGTCAAATTGAAGTTTTTCATTGATAACTTTGTCTGATTTGCATTCATCTTGTTTTCATATCAAGCGCTCACTGGGGCATAACTCTACGTTTTAATAAAATTTTTTAGTTCCCCAGCTATCAGCGAAATCGTAGCCGTTTCTGGTTACTTCTTTAAAATCTTTTATACAAGCTTTCTTATTGTCAAACCAACGACTCTCATTCAAGGTCCACGTTTTTTGGTTTTTCTCCTCTTTTCTTAATGCATTCCATGCTATAATTCTATCATTCTAAACCTCCACCTCTATAGGGTACTACATGCAGCATACTTGTGTGATAGCGATAGTGTATATTCAAGTTTGTTAAAATCATGATCTCTTTGTGTAGGATACGGTCATATTTGTGGGTCCAAATTTACATAGAATTTTTTTCCCCAAAAAACTTAAAGTTATTATACATAATATTACTTACAAGCCTCTTGACATATTGTTGATCTTCAGCTGTTTAATATATATTTGAACAATTGTTTAAGATCTTCTTGAGAACTGCATTGCTCAATATGAACTATATTTAAAATGACTATGAAGGCACCCTGTTATAAAAGGGGCTAAATGTTTAACATAAGAAAATCGGGGGGGAAAATTGAATCTTTTTTAAAAAACGATCTACTCTACTACATTGTCCAGATATTTTGTATATGACTCCATAATATTGCTCAGACAAGCGCTGTAACTCAAGGGCCTCTTGTTGAGTTTGCAGTCTGTAGATCGATTCCCTGAAGTTGTCAAATCTGAGTATTGATCTTTAATTTATTAACTTTTCTTTAAAGGATCACTCAATTAAGTTTTTTAAAAATTTGGTAACGTAAATTCAGACCACTTTTGGTATAAACTATAACAACGATGGTGTAAAATTAACCATGCATGCCCTTATACTGGTGACACTGTAAGATCAAGGAACACATATAACGTCCAAAGAGAAGAAAACATGATCCTCGTAAACTATTGTCATATTGTATGAACTCTGAATTTACTGGGTAGGTGTGAATAGCCTCATTAGCCTGTTTCCCTGGCCCCCCTGTAATGCTTCGCAAATAAAGGAGCATTTGCGGAGCATTATGGGTATGTCAGGGAAAAAGGCTTATTTGTAAATACCAAAATTTACACTATGACAACTTGTGAGATTGTAAATTTTGTATTTGCACCCACCTATTCACATACAAAATTTACAAATGACACTATTTTTAGATCGATGGATGTGGTTTTAAAAGCATTAAAAACAACGTGTTTCCAAGATTAAGGTAAAATAGAACCAAGATTAAGGAAAAATAGACGACACTTCATATAAACATGTCGATAACATCCTTATACTACGAAAAAAACTAGAAGTGGTCTCTAGTGGTTCATATAGGTTAAAAGCGCGGATGATGTACTAGTATTTTTTTGCAATTCAGCTACCATTCTATAAAATGAACTATCAAGGAAAGCATTATATTGTATACGTGTACGTAATACAGACATGTATACTGATAATGAATGCGCGAAAAAAAGAGCGATACATCTCATCACAGACAGAGATTGTAATATCTTATTAGAGGTTTTTTTATCCGTAAGACCATCTCGGGTTTCAGTATTAGTCTTGGGCCCGAAACGTCCTAATTCCGATATGCCTATTCTTCCGACTATCTCAGTAGTAAATCTAGCTTGACTATTTAACATTCTTTCATTCTCTGTCCTCGCTTCTCATCCCCCCTGAGACATTCTAAGCCTCATAATTACATGATTATCAACTTTAGTTTTCCTAGGGAGCTACTATTTGGCAGGTAGGCCATTCTGTCATTCTGTCATCCTGGTTTGACTTTCCTTTTCCCCTGTCTCTCATTGTATTACCGGTATTTGAGTAGTGGAAAATCGTATTTAAACTTTTTTTCTTTTTTCATAAAAGAAATGGACCCACTGAAAGGAGCGCAGGATGTCATCAGATGTGACGTCTGCTCAGACAATGAGCGGGAAAAATCGCCGGCGGAAGTCCACTGCAACACGTGTCACACTAACGTCTGCAGCCCTTGTGTCGCCAGGCACATGGCATTGGATAAATCAAAGAAACATGATATAGTTCTCTTCCATGTTGCGGACACAGAAATTATCTTGCCATCATGTTCCTCTCATCCCCAACTAAAATGCGACTTGTTTTGCAAGAAATGTTTGATTCCGATTTGTCTGAAATGCCTCTCGTCCAATCACAATAGCCACAATGTGGAAGAAGTGACAGAGTTGTGTCAAAAACTCTGTGAGGACATTCAAAACGAAACAAAGGAACTGCAACAGCGCATCATACCAGAGATCGAGAAGATTTCAGGTGAAGAGGATGAAAAACTCAAGAAATTGAATGAAGCATACGACAAATTGGAGTCATCTATTGAAGAGCACGGTAAAAATCTCCATAGAAAAGTAGATGCAGTTATAACTAAGTACAAAATCAAAGTCCAACAGAAGAAACAAGCAGATGCAAAACTTTTACAACAGCAGATGGAAAACGTAAATGGAATATTGTCACAAGCAGCACAGGCAGCTGTCAAGAACAAAGCCCTAGTAAAGTCAAAAAATGCTACAAGTCTTATAGCACACAAATCGAAAAATGTCCATCTAAGTGAAGCTCCTAATATAAGAAACATCATTCCTCCCAATTTTACACCAAAGCCAATTCCCGCAGATCTTCTGGAGAGTGCCTTTGGAGAAATAACAAATTCTCAGATTCTGTACAATCAAGAGTCCACTGTTCAACCAAACGATAACCAAGTAGCCGCCGTTGTTGCATCCACAGACAGGGTGTTGTCTACATTCTCTACTCCCTATAAGCAGCTCTACAGACTAGCCTGTACACATTTTGGGTTGAAATATGTATGGACAAGTGGCAATGAAAATATATTAAGATGTTTGAGTATGCAGACTGGATATCTAGTGGGCACCGCAGTCGTCGGTCTGAATCCCATTGCAATTTGTGTCAATAGTCTTAATGAGATCTTGATCTGTGACCGTAAAACAGTTTACAAAGGACATTTGACTGGAGTCAAAAAGCCATGTTGCAGTGTTCCTTTCGGATGGAATGCCGAGGCCTTGGCAGAGTCTGCAGAGTTGAATGGGTTTTTCTTGGTCCTTAGGCGTGATGACAACAGACAAAGTAAAGTTCTCCGAATAGTCGATGGCCAAGTCCGAGGGGAATATCAGTATGACGACAATGGAAAAGACCTTGTTATCTCAAACTGCTACGATTTCTTTCTTGCTGAAAACCGAAATGGTGATATTTGTGTATCCGATACAGCATCACTGGTCGTGTTAGAAAGAACCGGCAAGTTCAGATTTAGATACCACGGTAAGGTGTTCGATACTTTCGACAAGCCATTCAAACCGAGAGGCGTTTCTACCGACTCTCAGGGAAATATCTTTCTGGTGGATCTGGACAACAGATGTATTCATATGCTAAATAAGGATGGACGATTTGTTCGCTATATTACATGTGGAGGGTCGTTAGATAAGTTGGCCGATGTGAGCTGCGACGACGAAAAAGGACGAATCTGGGTGGCGGAAAGACATACTGCTAAAGTCAAATGTATCGAGTATCATCTGTAAAGAATACAGAGACTTGTCAGACAATGTGTCAAAGACCATTGCTATAAAACACTACTTTTTTTTTATAAGACATTAGAATATTCCTTTATGTTGATATAAAAATTTGAATAATATTTAATACAGTATATGACATCGTCGGAAACCCACGGTTAATTACGCGTCGTTACTCTCTCCATCACCCGTGTGATAGAGAGAGGAACGACGCGTAATCAACCGTGGGTTTCCGACGATTAGTAAATGATATATTTTTTATTAATGGTATAGAAAAAAGCAATTGATTTTTTACTATAGGGAACGAAACAGTGTCGCATTTTTGATAGCAAACAAAATCATCACAAATTCTTTTCATTTTAGTATGTCATTTTTATTCAAAACCAGTATTTGAATTATGCAACGACTCGTTTTTAGTTTTCTTTTTAATACAATTTAAAAAAATCATTACTGTCCTTTGTTCTCAAGAAGTCCATATAACTCTTTTGCAAGTTGAAGAACAAGATTTTGTTCAAAAAGATGCACAAAAATGCATAAAAAATGCTTGTACGATATAAAGGACATGATACGAGCATTTGATAACAACCGTCGGAATGGGTTTTTATGTTCTTATTCGTTCCACTCAAACGAACATAAATAATTTATAAAATAAAACACAAACACGTATGTTAGGATGTGAAGCGCTCTGAAGTGCAGTTTACTTATTCATGAAAATACACAAATCTAAATGCATTGTTTTCCTCTTTATCTTCATTTCTACAAAATAAAACAATACTTTAACATAATATTCCGATAAACATCAAAAGCAAGGACAGGTGGGTGGGAATTAAGTTATCTGCACTGAAAAGAGCCTTCGAATGGCTATATAACTTTCCGCGCTAACATCAGTCAGTTAAAACCCGTACAATGAATATTTAAATGTCACCTGACAAGGTGACCAACAACTAACCAATAGATTACAGGTGTAAATAAACACGAACACGTGTTATTCGAACCTTTAATAAATACATCTAATGCATCTAGGTTAGTGACCAAAATTAGATGGGCAGTTGAATCTGCAAATGGTAGACTAAAACGATGGAAATTCTTAGCAAATATAGTTTCAAACACGCAAATTATGTTTATTGGAGACTATATACGTATTGTGGGATCATTGATCAATGCATTTAGACCACCTCTATTGTCTGATTCTGCGACCGATTTAGAATTGTCAAAGAAAATGCTTCAAAAATAAAAAAATAACCCTTTAAGAGATATGTTTATTGATGACTCTGGTAAACGAATTTTATCAAAGAAAAATTAACAAAGATAGACGCATCGGACGCAGTACCAGATTTCCCTGTTCTATCGAAAGATTACCGTCGATGTCTTACATGGGATGTACCAAATAAAACAGGCATTTTCACATACACTTGAACATTTAGATGAAGACGGGGGGTATGACATTTATGTAGGGAAAACCATGCCAAATATAATACAGGGGAAAATACAATCTAGACACGTATCCTCAAAGTCATATTACCTGTGGGTACAATTCGATTCCGAGGACGAATTAGATACAGTAAAATTCTGGTATTGTCAATGTAAGCCGGGGGCTCGTCTCGTGGGAAGTTGTGCCTACGTCGCTTCCCTTCTTTGGTATATAGGCATCCAGAGGCACAAGGACATTTCATTAAACACTCAGATAATGCCGGAGAATGTGTTGGATTGTAATAAATCTAGTAGTGAATCTTCATCTAGTGATGTAACAGACTCTTCATCTGAATCATCATCGAATAAAAATAAAAACATGCTTAGCATTTATTCCATGCGCCGATAAAATTTTAACCAGAGAATCTTTCACTTTCATTCCAAAGATATGTTGATAATATACTTAGTATTAAGATAAAAAGGAAAAAATACATCAAAACTACAATTATTATTATGATTATTTTTTATTTTTTTTTGAGTCCTGTTAGCTATGATGATTTTTTAATTATTATTGCTCATTTTGAAAAAAAAAACCACCTTGGGTTAGAGGAATCGAAAGTTAAATATGACTGAATTCTAGAAAAGACATTTAATTAAGCAGATTACTAGTATTCAACAAAAATGTCATTATGGTAATTAAAAAAATTAAAAAGATTTCACTAACCTTTAATCCCCCTCCTGCAAACATACACACACTTGAACAATTAAATATAACAAATAAAAAAAAAATTTTAAAAAGCCAACAAAAAAAACGTAAGAAAACCCCAAAAGAAAAAAAAAGAAAAGAAAGAAAGAAAGAAAGAAAAATAACAAAAAAAAATAAATATTACTCCCATGAGTATACTCGGTACTTTGATTTTCGACTGGTAAATGTTGTCACGTGATATGTAAAACAGCTGTTCAATGTATTGACAGGCACATCACTCTATTGTACTAAGACCCGCCCATTATTTTCATCTTTATTCATATACAACAAATGGCCACAAACCATGGCGAATTCCCGCTGTGGTGGGGTCTTAAAAAACAACGATAATGCAGATACCCTCATAGTTATAATGTGTTAGAACTTTTGAACCAATTTAAAAGGCATCATATTTATGTACTCTTGTTTGAAAACTATCAAACTTTTTGTAGATTTGATATAATTCGTAGTACAAAAAGGGGCCGCAGGCAATAGTTTCGGCACATGATCCTTTTAACGGGTGCCGAAACACCCTGGTTCCTAAACGACTAATCCTCCGCTGCACTTTGTCAACGGGGTCATGCATTGAGGTAGGGCAATCTTCAATTGTATCTGTTCCCATCTTTGTCTGTGTTTTTAAGAATCCCTAAGCTACAGGAATTTTTGTTATCCCGAAAATTTAGGTTAAACGGTATCAACCCAATTTTTGGAAGCTATTGTTTCTCGGTCCTCCTCTTTTGTCCTTAAGAGGATTGTCTTCCGGGTTTGCTAAAAATAAATCAATTTTAATGATGTTCATTTGCAGATTAACTCAATTTCAAAACACGTAGTTCTGTTTTTGTTGTTGTTTTTAAACACATTAAACGTAAATTAACAAAACATTGTCTCTGAATTTGTGGAATCTGTGCATAGTAAAGATGATAAATACAGTACTACCCCCATTATACATTTATTCACCTATTTTTAGGCATACGTAAATATAGGGTACATGTATAACAATCCAAAAGACAAACTTGATACTTTTTGTTCTCTCTAACCTTCTTCAATTTTTTCCCATGAAGGTTATGGACCCAAATGAAAGGAGCGCAGGATGTCATCAGATGTGATGTCTGCTCAGACAATGAGCGGGAAAAATCGCCAGCGGAAGTCCACTGCAACACGTGTCACACTAACGTCTGCAGCCCTTGTGTCGGCAGGCACATGGCATTGGATAAATCAAAGAAACACGATATAGTTCTCTTTCATGTTGTTAGCACAGAAATTATTTTGCCATCATGTTCTTCTCATCCCCAACTAAAATGCGACTTGTTTTGCAAAATATGTTCGATTCCGATTTGTCTGAAATGCCTCTCCTCCAATCACAATAGCCACACTGTGGAAGAAGTAACAGAATTGTGTCAAAAAATCTGCAAGGACATTCAAAACGAAACGAAGGAACTGCAACACCGCATCATACCAGATTTTGAAAAAATTTCAAGTGAGGAGGATGAAAAACTCAAGAAATTGAATGAAGCATACGACAAATTGGATTCATCTATTGAAGAGCATGGTAAAGATCTTCATAGAAAAGTTGATGCAGTATATCCAAGTACAAAACCAAAGTCCAACAGAAGAAACAAGCAGATGCAAAGATTCTACAACAGCAAATGGAAGAAGTAAACGAAATATTGTCAGAAGCAAAACAAGCTGCTGTCAAGAACGAAGCCCTTTTAAAGTCAAAGAATGCTTCAAGTCTTATTGCACACAAATCAGAAAATGCATATCTAAGTAAAGTTCCTAATCTGAGAAACATCATCCTTCCCGATTTCACACCAAAGCCTATTCCCGCAGATCTTCTGGACAGTGCCTTTGGAGAAATACCGGATTCTCAGTTTTGGTTCAGACAAGAGTCCATTATTCAAACAAATGATAATCAAGTAGCCGCTGTTGGCGCATCCACAGATAGAGTATTGTCTACATTTTCTACCCCCTATAAGCAGCTTTACAGACTAGCCTGTACACGTTCTGGACAGTTGTGGACAAGTGGCGACGAAAACACCTTAAGGTGTCTAAATATGCACACCGGTTCTATAGTGGCCACTGCAATCCTTGGACTGAATCCCATTGCTATATGTGTCAATACAGCTAATGAGCTGTTGATATGTGACGGCATTACAGTTTACAAACGAGAGTTGACGGGAGACATACGGCCATGTTGCAGTGTTCCATTCGGATGGAATGCCGAGGCCCTGGCGAATTCTTCATCTGCAGGGTCAAGGGGATTTTTCCTGTTCCTTAGGCGTGATGACAACAGACAAAGTAAAGTTCTGCGAATAGTCGATGGCCAAGCCCAAGGAGAATATCAGTATGACGACAATGGCAAAGAACTGTTCAACTCAAACTGCTACGATGTCTTTTTTGCTGAAAACCAAAATGGCGACATTTGTGTATCGGATAAAGCATCACTGGTCGTATTAGAAAGAACCGGCAAATTCAGATTTAGATACCACGGTAAGGTGTTCGATACTTTCGACATGCCCGTCAAACCGAGAGGCGTTTCTACCGACTCTCAGGGAAATATCTTTCTGGTGGATCTGGACAACAGATGCATACATGTGCTAGATAAGGATGGGCGATTCGTTCGCTATATTACATGTGGAGGGTCGTTAGGTAAGCTGTGCGATGTGAGCTGCGACGAGAAAGGACGAATATGGGCGGCGGAAAGACATACTGCTAATATCAAATGTATCGAGTATCATCTGTAAAGAATACACTTATATAAAGGGACTCGAGGACAGCATGACACTGCTGGTGATAAATGTGCAAAAAAACCCCAAAAGAAATGACAATTATGCATGAATGGAACGTGAAATTGTTATTCATTTGAATTCAAATTTTGAAAAAGGTCACAAAGTGTATTGTCAATATTGTTGGTAGGATTAAAATATATATATATATATTCAAACATCGACAAGACATGCATTAAATGAATGTTCATAATTAAATGTCGTATTTTCGCATCAACTCTTATCCTCTCCTACGTTGGATTTAAAAAAAAAACAACTAATTTTATAATTATGATAAATGTACATGTACTCTAATTAATCAAACCAGATCTATCTTTTTTTGCAAAACCTAAAGCCAAATCCGATGGTTGTTATTATATAAATACTCTAATTGAATCGTATACTTCTTGTTTGCAGTTTGTGCATCTTTTTCAAAAAGCTCTTCTTATTCTTCATCTTGCAAAGGACACATATGGACTTCATGAGAAAAAAGGACAATATATTTTTTTATTTGCTTTAAAAAGAAAAACAAAATATGGTTGTTGCATAATTCAAATACTGATTTTGAAAAAAATGACATATTTTAAAGTTGGAAAAATCAACATTAAAGTTGGAATTTCCAACTTTAAAGTTGGAAATTCCAAGATTAAAGTTGGAAATTCCAACTATAAAGTTGAAAATTTTAAGACGTGGCACTAATACGCTTCCGTAGTAGTTTTATACTATTAATGTTCTAGTATTATCATCATTCAATTTTTTTTGTTACATTGAATCAAAAATGGGTAAGGATTTGAAAACCAATAGAGGAAATTCGGACAGGAATATTTTAATAAATTGTTATTTGATCCCCGGGGTAGAGTGGGGCCACAATGGGGGTCGAATTTTTTACTTAGAAATATATAGAGAAAAATCTTCTTTTCAAGAACCATTTAGCCAGAAGAGCTGTTACTTGTGTGAAATCTTGGGTAGTGTAGATTAATGTTTGGGATTGGGATATATAGATGAATATCGTTAAAAAAAATCATATTAAACCTATTTGGCCAGAAATGCTCTAACTTGTGCAGAAGCATTCTTAGGTAGTGTTCAATTTGTTCAAATCATGATCTCCGGGGGTAGGGTGGGGTTACGATTGGGGGCCGAATTTATACGTAGAAATATATATAGAAAAAACGTCTAAATCTTTGCAAAAACCAATTGGCAAAGGTATTGTTTTTCTTTCACGAGAAGCATGATACGAGAATAGAAAGTTTAAATTATCTGATCTGATTTTTTTTTCAAACCGTTGTGTGATTTCCTATGTACATGTAGAAGCCGCCGTCACCAAGTCAATACTCATGTTCAAGTCTTAACTTTTCTGTAAAGGATCACTCAATTAAGTGTTTTGAAAATTTTGTTTGAGATGATCCTTACCACTATGGTATGAAATATAACAACGATGGTATAAAATTAACCATGCAAGCCCTAATGTGTGTGATATTGTAAGATCAAGAAAAAATAAAACGACCAAAGAGAGCAAAACAAAATATTGAGATTTTATTACAAAATGAACTTGGGGTCATAACTGGCACAAAGGACGACGAATAGCAGGGCTCTGCAATTCTACTCTTTAACTGATACAGGTTTTCGTGATCTTTTAAAGATTCTCTGTAAAATAAATTTCTATGGCTGTTCTCAGGTGAGCTTAAAAAAAATCCAGAGGATGAAAACATAGCCGTATGTACTTACTTACTTAGGCCTCTTCATGTCAGGTGGCACATAAGGCAGCCACACAGTCCCTCCACCCAGTCCGATCCTTTGCTTTTGCCACCACCGTTCTCCACGATAATTTTTGTCTTTTTCAACTCACTCTCTGCTGTTCTTCGCCATGTTGTTTTTGGCCTGCCACTTTTTCTTTTGCCATCAGCCGTCCAGAAGATGCTTTTTCTGGTAATGTCGTGCTGGTCTTTTTTGAGCACATGGCCGATCCATCTCCATTTTCTTCTAGCAATCCACAGCTATTTTTTGCAATTGCTGTCCTGCCATCTCTCTGAGTTCGTTGTAAGATACTACTTTTGGCATTTGATTTTAAATATGGACCGTAGGCATCGATCAGTTTCCTTGTGAAGTCTTTCCGGAGCTTAATGGCCGTATGTACAATAAATTAAACCTCCGCTTTGAAACCCAATTGATAAATACCATTTTAAAGAATCTTTTCATATATTTATTCAATTATCATTCATAGATAATATTGAATAATGTTTGAATTATGTCTTATCAATTTGCCCTTCGTAGACTATTGTGATATTGTATGAAATATGAATTTACTGGGTGGGTGTAAATAGCCTGTTTCCCAGGCCTACCTATAATGCTTCACAAATGTAGCAGCATTTGCGGAGCATTATGGGTAAGTATATTGTAAACGTGTACATAATACATAAACGTATACTGATAATGAATGCGCGAAAAAGAAATGAGCAATATATCTTATCACAGACAGAGTTTGTTAGCTCTTATTAGAGTTTTTTTTATCCGTAAGACAATATAATTCATCTGTTTTATCGGGTTTCAGTATTAGTCTTGTCCCGAAAAATACTAAATCCGATATGCTCATCCTTCCGACTATCTCAGCAGTAAATCTAGCTTGACTGTTTAACATTCTTTCATTCTCTGTCCTAGCTTCTCACCCTCTCTGAGACATTCTAAGCCACATCATTATCAATTTAGTTTTCCTAGGGAGCTACCATTTGGCAGGTAAGTTTTTTTTTCTTCCTTGATTGACTCTCCTTTTTACCCTACCTGTCTGTCATTTTATTATTTGAGTAATGGACAATCATGTTGGTATTTAGACTCTTTTTTATCATAAAGGAAATGCATCAAATAAAAGGAGCGCAGGATGTCATCAGATGTGATGTCTGCTCAGACAATGAGACAATGAGCGGGAAAAATCGCTAGCGGAAGTCCACTGCAACACGTGTCACACTAACGTCTGCGTCCCTTGTGTCGCCAGGCACAAGGCATTTGATAAATCAAAGAAACGCGATATAGTTCTCTTTCATGTTGCAAAAACAAACTATTTTGCCATCACGTTCCTCTCATCCCCAACTAAAACACGACTTATTTTGCCAGAAATGTTCGATTCCTATTTGTCTGAAATGCCTCTCCTTCGAAAAGGTAAAGTAAATGCGATAATAATTAAGTATAGTACGAAACCAATGTCTAACAGATGAAACAAACTGATGCAAACATTCTACAACAGCAGATGGAAGAAGTAGATGGAATATTGTCAGAAGCAAAACAGGCTGCTGTCATAAACAAACCCTTGTAAAGTCAAAGAATATGCAAAAAGTCCTACAGCAAACAAATCGGAAAATGTCAAATGACTTTAAGTAAAGTTTCTAATCTAGGAAACATTACACCTCCCGATATCACACGAAAGTCAATGCCTGGAGATCTTCTGGACAGTGTCTTTGAAGAAATTACAGATTCTCGAATATTTTATGATTACCAATTATGCTATGTTGAGCAACCAAAGCTCTATAGAAAATGACAGAATTGAAATCCACACGATCCAGTTCTAACCAGTTAACGATCGTTCGAAACCTTCACAACCTAATACTGCACGACATTACGGCAGAGTCAAACTCCCATACATAGACGAAAAGTCATTTCTTCTGTCTAACAATTAATTCAATTATTTGTAAAAGGAAAGGTGTAAATATAAACAGTTAAACGCTATATTTCTATAAGAAATCCTCAATTTTATTGTCAATTATCGAGTTGCAATCGAGATGCAGAGGTTCTCTTTTTAGCTCATCTAAACCGAAGGGTCAAGGGAGATTTTCTGATCACCTGTTGTCCGTCATCCGTCCGTCTGTCCGTCCGTCTGTAAACTTTTCACATTTTTAATTTCTTCTCTAGAACCACTGGACAAAATTTAACCAAACTTGGTACAAAGCATCCTTATGAAAAGGGGATTCTAAATTGTTAAAAAAAAGAAGAAGAACGAACCCCTTTTTAAAAGGGAGATGATTATGAAACGGTGAAAATAGGGTCTTAGAAATCTTCTTCTCAATAACAACTGCAGAACAAATGCCAATACTTACACCAAAGCATCTGTGTGTATTGAATATTCTAAATTGTTAAAACTGTAACCCCCGGACCAATACGTGGGCCCCAAGAGGGGGTCAAAGTTTAACATAAAAATATATAGGGAACATGTTTAAAAATCTTCTTCTCAAGACCTACAAAGCTACAATTTATGAGATTACTATGCAAGCATCCTTAGATTATGTAGATTCTAAATTGGTAAAACCGTGACCTTAGACCAATACTGGGGCCTCAGGAGGGGTTTACAGTTAAACATAGAAATATATAGAGAAATGTTTTAAAATCCTCTTCACAAGAACTACAATGCTGCAATTTGTGAATTACTATGCAAGCATCCTCAGATAGTGTAGATTCTAAGATGCTTAAATCGTGACCCTAGGTCAATACTCGGGCTAGGGGGTTCAAAGTTAAACATAGAAATATATAGCTAAATGTTTAAAAATCTTCTTCTCAAGAACTACAATGTTACAATATGTGAAATTACTATGCAATTA
>WFKH01010931.1:17201012-17224333 GCA_016163765.1 Magallana hongkongensis | reverse complement strand
CATTCCGAGCCCGACTCTTCCGAGCCCGACCTTTAATTGTCACAATAGTTTACATTCTAAATGTGGGGGCCTTTCTATTGGATTGCACACGTGTACAGTGAACTTGCTCAATGCTGCTTTTTACATCCAATACGACATTTTTGTTTTTCTTTTTAAAAATAATAATATCAACCGATGCATGTTTAATGTGCCATCCTTAAATTTAATTGCCTCGTTTGGTAATAACTTGTTGTGATCACACCCCCTCCCCCTCAACCGTTCAAACATTTAAGCACGACAAGGTATTAGCTTTTTAAAAAGCTAAGAAAGTCAGCCAGCGGAATTTTAATTTTAGGGCAAAAGTGAATACACAATCTTTTAAAATACTAGGTAAATAGTTTCCAGAACAATAATAATATGCGGGTGCACATATGTAGTTTGCAGCCTTATTTTTATGGCTGTACATGTAGGTGACGAGATAAGCGTGTAGCGGTGTACATGCAATGTATGACTGCACACCTAATTAATACCTTAAGTTTTAATTTGTTGACATAGCTCTCTGATTTTCATGGTTTGGTGGCAAACTACTTAATTTCAACATATTTACTTTTCAAACCCACTTAGTGAGTTGGGAAGATATACGCGGACTCTGGACTGTGGCTGCAGACGATTCCCAATGGAAGATGCGCAGTTTGACCTAGAAACTGACCGGTTTCATAACGTCTTCGAATATTTCTAACACGAACTGTCTAATTTCTTCCCAGAACTCCAATTTACGCAAGCGCAAACCTTAGATATGCCTGACGTCATGACGTCAGGCAATAAGGTATCACACCGGTAATTGTTTTCACTATATATAACACTATAAGGGGAAAAAAATTCTTAAAAATCAGTTTGTATTTCTCATGACAAAATATTCGGAGGAAATGTTATTTGTTACCTATCTCATCAGCTAACACCATAAAAAGGGCACACGATATACGGCATTTTCTCAAAATATCTAGCTTCAAACAGGTCTACCCTCAAAACCACGTGTTTTCTGTTTGTATGTAAACAGAATGCACACTCCCAAGGAAGCTGCTGCATGTGCCCTGAAAGAAGTAGTCCTTGTGAAAAAAGATCATCATCTAACAAAATACATGAAATATCCTTCTCAGTGACCAGTACAAAAATTTTTAAAACTGAGTAAAGGAAAATGTAAAAATGCACTCAAGGAAAAAAATAATTCTGAAGTATATATGGAACTACAATTGATAAGTTCATTTTGATTGGTCGATTACCGGTGTGATACCTATATCCAGGCACTATAACCAGGATGTGTGCATGCGTGAACCAATTTTCCATCCGGTAAACGTTTGGGAGGAAATTCGAAAGCTATTTGGAGGAACTTCGAATTGATATATGATCAATTTAAAAAAGTACAGGAAAATGCGATTTTTATATTATATGTTCATTAAATGTGATAAAAATGTTATGTACATTAGATTTTACACCAAAAAGTTAAATAAATATTTGAGAGAACAATAAAAAGCAAAGTTACAGAAAAACAACAGGCACTTAGCATCGGAGGGGGGAGGGGTGTGGAGTGGGGCAGGGGCAAGGGGACGGGACTCCCCCCTCCACCACACATTTTCTCGCAGCAAACATTTTTCTTGAATTTACAAATAAAAAAGTGAATTTAACTTAGAGTTTCCCCCCCCCCCCCCAATGATTTTGGGACCATGTAAAAATTGAAATGAAAGGGGGGAAATAAACTGTGACATTGAAGTTAAAGGTATACTTAGACCCCTACCCCCACGGATTAGGATTTTCAATTTTCAAAAAGTATTTTTGGGGGTTTTTTTCATTCATTACGTCGACTATAATATTCATATAGGTCTTATTTTCTGATATCTAAAAATCAAATTTCTCTGATATCAGAAATTACGTACCATTTTTGCTATCAGATTTTTTTTATATCAAGATTTCGATGTTTTAATATCAATAAATCAATATTAATTATTTCCTGATATCAACAATTCGATTTTTTGATATAAATAGTTTATTTTTGATATCAATTTTTATTTAAATAAAAAATGAATTATAGTCCAGTCAATCTAGCTAAAAAAAAGTCGCCCAATCTGAAAGTAATTGCAACAAAAGGTTTCTTGGTATAATTCGATCTATTGACATATGCTATTGATCATATAAAAAATCGACAGAAATCCATCGGCTACTTTTTGCGCATTTGGGGTCAAAAAATGGGTTTTTGCACAAAAATCGCTGAAAACTGGAAAATTTCTAAAATTTATTTCTTTTGACAAAACTGTAAGAAATGAGCTAAAATATATAATGACATTTATGCGGATTTATTATTAAAGACACAGTACTTAAAAAAAAACATGTTAAAAAGTGGAAATTTTGGGGTTAAAAACTGCATTTTTGTGACAAAATCGATAAAAACTGGAAATAAGTCATTATATACAGTATAGCCTATGTAAAAACAAGTCGATTTTGTAAAACCTTTTAGACAGCACACTACATCACAATACAATGCTAATCTTTATGTTTATGTAGCCATCCGAATTTTGGGTCAAATACTTATTTTTTTAAGAAAAAAGGAGAAAAACTGAAATTTAAGACTGTCATCTTTTTAAAATGGTCTATTGATAAAACCCGCTATATTTTTTATATAATTTGATTCTGGTTGTACCACGCTTTCTGAATGGCTAAAAAATATTGTTTTTATCTACAATTAATAGCAAAAAAATTAAATCATAAGCAATGAATTCAATATTTATTAGTTATATACGATATAAAGTGGTTTATAAAGCGTATACTGGCCCAAACCAGTTTATATCATATATATAACTAATAAATAATGAATTTATTTCTTAAGTAAATAAGTGATGCAATATTCATGAAAAGAATCATATGGAGCTTATTTGAAATCTTCAAATAAATTAAAAGACATATTTAGGTACACGTAGTTACCTCCTTAAAGTATATAATATATAACTGTAAATATAAATATATTCAATTGTTTTAACTTGAGCCAAAGAAAAGTTTGTCATCTTCTATTTATATGACACCATGCCTTGAAATAAACCATTTATTTGTACAATACAATTAAAAACATCAAAACCAAACATTAAAACAACTATGGAAAAAGTTGATTTGCTTCAGATTCTTACAGTGATTTGACACAATGTGTAACGTTCTTAATTGGAAAAGTGATGTTCGATATTAATGAAGGTCTGCATGTGATTATAATCATTTTCTAAACTATTACCGAAGGCAATGAGTTCAGCGGATCAATAATATCGTAATGACGTAATGATGGCTTCTACCTTGTTAGAATCTCTATACATTTGTTCGTGGAAACAATAGATAGATTCGCAAAAGACAACTATGCGTGTAAGGCTACATTCATAAGGCTAGATTGTTAATTTAACATTTTCTCGTTTACGATTTTCATTTCTGAAAGAAATATGTTTTTTTAAACAATAAATTGAGTTTTACTCGTAATTTTTAAATTTCTTGTATAACATGATGATGGTTTTATTTTTATTTTTTATTTCTTCTTCTTATATAATATTAAAATGAATTTATTCTTATATCGCAGAAATTGAAGTGAAATATATAAACTATATATTGTACTATTTATATTCGACTATTATGGAAAATTAAATTGTGTAACAATGTTGATGCGACATTATGTACATGTATTCTACGAAAGAGGATACATTTCTCCGTACTAAAACACTTACTGTATTCAGAAAGAACGGAAGACAGATATTTATTTTTATGGATAAGAAATGAAATATATAAACTATATATTGTACTACATGTATTTATATTCGACTATTATGGAAAATTAAATTGTGTAACAATGTTGATGCGATATTATGTATTCTACGAAAGAGGATAAATTTCTCCGTACTAAACAGAAAGAACGGAAGGCAGACATTTATTTTTATGGATAAGAAATGAAGTTATATTAAGCACTCAAGTTTGGATATTGATATCAAAACTGAGTGAGAATTTTTTGTCAATGATTTTCTTAAAATATATATATAGATTGTATAATTCCATTCCCGAAATGAAGTGCGAGTCATTTGTATGTTCAGTAAAGTATATATACACAATACTGATGACCCGTTTGATACTTCACCACATTTTGTACAGCATTCAAGAACAGTGATTAATTATTCAAACAAAATTAAAACTGGTTACATCGTGAGCATGCCGACGCTGAGACATGTCATTAATGATGGAAAGGGACCTGAAAGATTATAAAAAAAATACATACATGCGTATATGGCATACATGTATAACCTTTACGATAATTATTTATCATAACCCATCACTAATATCCTTTGAGGCGGATACACTGTATTTTTTTCAGTTAGACTCATTAAACATTTTACAAATAAGTTATTTCTGGGAAATTTCTAGATCTGTTGACTGAAATATTGACTCATCCTTCAAAGGGCCATTTTGTCTCCGCAGCATATCGGTAATCTACATGTATACACTTTACTTAGTTAAATTATTTATCTAAATATACAGAACGCTATTAATTCTATGTTCATAAAGATTACCTTTAGGCAATGCACCAGTCTACACAGAATCTCTATATATAACTATTAATTATACGAACAAGTCAGACGCGAGTTCGATGACGAACCTTTTAAATCACGAATTAAACTTTTAATTGTATCTACGGGATTTAGAAAAATTAAAACATTTCATAGAAACTAGTATGTATTTAAACATTTCAGAAGAAGACGCAATGTTAAAAATATTTGAATATCATAGAGCCGCCAAAATTAATTTTGAAAAAAAATATAAATATATGAAATTAAATGGTATTAAAAAGGCGTATTAAAAAGTACAAATATTAATCATATCAGGAATTCATTTGTTGATATCAGAAAATTCCTCAAAAGTTTTAAAACGGCGCCTCATATTCCTCGACTATGTTACCACTGTAGCAATACATGAATAGAGTAATCTTTAATATGCATAAAAGAAACATGATCAATAAAATTTAATGGCCTTATAAATACTCTCTCCATTGATTTTCTCAAATTAAGAAAGCTGAAAGAAAACAATTTACCCATCAGATTTACCTTAAGATTTCAAAAATAATTTGTTTAGCTAAAAACTACATATGTGTATCATGTAGCAAAGGAAATATCCACTTATCATAGCTTTAATTGTTTGAATTTTCCTAAGTAGATTTATATAGTCTACTGAGAGAGAGAGAGAGAGAGAGAGAGAGAGAGAGAGAGAGAGAGAGAAAGAGAGAGAGACTGCAAAAAAAATAAATAAATAAAGACATTGCCTCCACTCCACAAGCATTGTATAAGCCTGGAAGTTGTTCGTATTCAAAATTGTTTTCATCCTTTCATGTACCTTACATTTGGAACAGACCGATAAGCGGCTATCACCTGACGGCTGACGACCACTCATGTGTCAAAATTTTGACCCTGAATGTAATTCCATATTTTCTTTACCCACAGCTTATGGTAATCTGAGTAGCTACATGTAGGGAAGAGATGTGCATGCTATTCATTTTATAAACCATTGCACATTGGGGGCTACACAAGATGTGGGGACTGTCCGCAGTACGAGTTATTGCCCCTGTTAAGAGCGTCGTCCGGAGTTGCGTGATAATCCCAGTGAATAAGACAGGACGTGTACACATACAGTGTCTGTCCACCAAAATGCCGAGCATTTCACCACCACCCCAGAGTCTGATGAAGCCTATGGATTTCCCACAGAAGCTGTTGATGGGACCAGGGCCTTCTAATTGTCCTCCACGTGTGCTGAATGCCTCTGCATTACCGCTGCTCGGGCACCTGCACCCCGAATTTACTCAGGTACCGATATGATACAGTTTACGTGGTTTAGCGTGTATGCGACATAGATATTCATGACTTGTTTATATAAAGTCAGACATATATTGCTATGGATGGATGGCTATCTAGAATTACATGTATGTGCTGTTGTTAGTGTTTCACCAAGATATTCAACCAGAATTAATATGTAGGACAACCACATTAGGGGTTGTCTCAAAAGTTTCAAATAAAGTTGAACTTAACACATATATGACCATAATCATGACAATGTATTTCTTATTTTTAGAATTAATCATGTACATTCAAAATAATTAAATTATACTACAGAGTAAATAATATGGTGCCTATATGTGAAATTTATTGAACAAGAATTTAATAATGTAAAAATTTCTGATTTTCAACAGATAATGGATGAAGTTAAAGCAGGAATCCAGTATGCATTTCAGACCAAAAATCAGTGGACAGTGTGTGTTTCTGGAACAGGTAATAAAATATTGAAAAGATGAAAACGTAAGATCAATTATAAAATTTAAAAAATGATGGAAAACTAATTAATAGGAATGTGGAGAGTCTTAATACATTTACAATTTGCCTATTACGAAATTGCTCAATATATCTTATAGAATTTTTTATTTGTAAACAATGATTTATAATAGAAATACTATGCTTTAGGTCATGGTGCTATGGAGGCAGCCTGCACCAATCTGTTAGAGCCCGGTGAGACGGTCCTTGTGTGTGAGAATGGACTGTGGGGGCAGAGGTTTGCGGACATGTGTACTCGAAATGGTAAATATTTTCTTGTAAGAAAGAATGCAATTCTGCAAACTGTGAAGGATCTCGCCATTTCAAAGCAAATTGATATGTATACATAATGTTGGCTTACAGTCATATTGCCTTTGTAAAAGGAAAATTTTGATTCAGGCAGTAGGAGAAGGAAATAGATGAATTTAGGAAGAAGGCAAAAGAAAGTTTAAGAACTTTATTTTGTCCAGTTTTGTACTGTACCAATAGATGTGGTCAAATCAAATGGCAAAATCAATTTTAAGAAATCCCCCAAAACAGCGCATTTTGAATATGACTTAATTTCTATGCATTTAAAAGTAAGTTGGAGAGATTGATATCATATGCATGGCTTAACAACTACAGAATGAAAGTGTTATGTGACAATGAGTAGCAATTATCCTGACATGCCGCTTGTGTTATTTTAGGTGCTGTTGTCCAGAAAATTGTCAAGCCAATGGGACAAGTGTTTACACTACAGGATGTGGAAGCAGTAAGTCAGATCTATAATGCAATGATCATATGGTCTTTCAGCTTCTCTCAGGATATCCTTGTTTTTAATCTGATTATCCACTACTGAAAGTTCAACTGATTGATGAATACTTTAATTCTCATTGAAGATAAGAATGCTAAGATTTGTTTCACCAAAACTCAATTCTTGCTCTTAAACTCTTTTGACAAAATTTAAGACTTTTGTATTGTAAGCCATAGGATAAATTTTTTTGGAAAAAATATATTCAAAATTATTTTGATGTAACACAGGGACTGCAGCAGCATAAGCCGGTGCTGGTGTTTGTGACCCACGGAGAATCCTCGGGATCCACCCTGCAGCCCCTGGAAGGACTGGGCCAGCTCTGCCACAAGTAGGAACTAAAACAAAACCTTTTTATATTGATTCAGAAACTAAAATTACTATTGCGATATTTACTAGGTTCAAATATTTTTTGACATTCAGATAAATCTGCATTGAATTTAGATTGCTGTTGATACTAACAATAATCTATATGAAACTGTTGAGGAAAGAGCAGAATGTCTGAAGTCAGTTGCAAATTGCCCCTTTCATTATTCATACAGTGATTATAGAATATTCACCATGCCACTGACTTTTTTTTTTTTTTACAGATATAACAGTCTACTGTTGGTGGACTCTGTGGCAGCTTGTGGTGGAGTACCACTGTTTGTGGATGACTGGGGTAATCCTTGTTCTATTTATAACAGAGAGAACAGTCTGATATGAGAGACAGAGAGAGAGAGAGAGGGAGACAGAGAGAGGAGAGAGAGAGAGAGATGCTTTTGCTGCAGTATGTTCATTTTTTGTGTTAGAATTATTTAACATATTGACACAGGGTCATTTAACTTAGTTAACGGCCGCTTGTATAAAGATAATCAACATCAACTCACTCTGGGAGAAAGAGAGAGAGTGCAAGAGAGAGCAGGGCTGCGTTCAAAATCGTAGCTGCTACATAGGGCTACATAGCAGCTACGCTGTTGAACGGTCAGCTAACCTAGCCACTACATAGATATCCGTAGCCTAAATATTTTATGCTATGAATCAAATTCAAGATGGTCACCTTAGTTACCACTTTGTAACAAACATGAAATCTATTTATTTAGTGATATTTTGTTCATCCTATAAGTTATAATGAATTTTAACATGTATATTTCTGCTTGAAATTAACAAATTATGTCGATTGATTAGTCTTTAGTTGAATATTAATTTCCAACTTCAAATCAGAGACCTAGCAGCTAACCGAGCAATCTGTTCAATAGACCTAGTTGTTTTCCTTTGGACAGAAATGTCACACTTTCATTGGTTTATACATGACACGTGACTGCCGGATTTATCTCTATGTCTGTCTGGCGAGAATTAATATAATCGGCAATATGGCCGAAGCTTTGTCTACTCATCTTGACATTCATAATATTTAATACAAAACCTCTTTCCGTAAGTTCTTAAGATATTTGGAGTAGTTGCCCTTTGGGATGACTTTTGAATTAAAGTAGTTGCCCTTTGAATTGATGTCACATTGTTGTGCCTGGAGCAGAATAAAATGGCAGCGTCGTGATTTGCTCAAACCTCTGTAGGGGTAAGGGAGAAATAAACAGTTAAAATTGAAAAGCAACAAGACATTGTATGTAAACAAGGGTGCAGCAAAAATTTTCAGAGTATTTGAAAGGTGAGAATGATAATTTTGAAGAGTTTGATTTTGTAACATTGGACGAGATGTAAGGCCACTTTTACATGGATTTCTGTAGATCATCGCTTTTTGTGAATCTTCGCCTCGCTGTCTATGAGATTGATCAACCGGATATATTTCGGCTTCGCCTCGCCATCTATGAGATTGATAAACCTGATATATTTCTGTAGTCAGTCAGTAACAAACCTAATAATGATATCTACGACCAAGCGACTAGGCTAGCTGCTACGATCTTGAACGCAGCCCAGATATACATGACATGTATACAGTATTTGATGTACATGTTTAGACTAATGTTTGTTTTCCATTATAGAGATAGATGCCATTTACACAGGGGCTCAGAAAGTGCTGAGTGCACCCCCAGGGGCCAGTCCATTGTCCTTTTCTGAGAGGGCCAAGTATGTACACAGCTAAAGTAATAATGCAAAAAAATTTTTGGATAGTTGCTGAAATTTATGTGAGGATACAATTGTCATGTTTGAACATTTTGCTGTATCTTATATATTGTATAAACAGGTATATAATTATGTACCTGTATGGATTATGTGTGCTAGTTGGTTATATTTCATTTTATAAGAATTCAGTGTATCCAACATCTTGTAGGAACAAGGTGCTGAATCGTAAGACACCCATCAGGTCGTACTACTTTGACATGACACACCTGGCTAATTACTGGGGCTGTGATGGCAGTGCTAGAAGGTATTTTACGATAGGAAATAGATATAATTTAGAAAATTGTATCAACATTTTTAATTATTATGCACTACTATACAGTTAATTTATATTAGATAATGGTACAAAACTTAAATCTTTCCTTTTATATCAAGACTGATACAATGGTAAAAATTTTTTCTATGAAACGTTAAGAATGCTCAAGATGGACTTTAATCCAATTCCTCCATTTTGTTCCCTTGTATTAGGTACCACCACACCGGTCCTATATCCAGCGTGTACGCCATCAGGGAGGGTCTGGCCAGGCTGGCAGAGGAGGTCAGAATTAAATGTTGTAAACCATCTTTTATTTGCTTGTGAGATAATTTTGCGAGATTGACAAAAACGTTATCATCATGAATATTTTTGCTGTTTCGTGTGTCGGTTAGAGGTTATCTATGTAGGCTTAGTCACAAAAATGAATTGTCACAAAGCAGTCTATTGCTGATAAATCACAAATAAAAGTTGGTGTATGGTATGAGTAATAGATTAGTAAAGCAAATTATTGATATTTAGTTGTCTTGATTGGAAGCTTGATTCAAGAGAGATAATGCATGGGAATGTTTATATTGACAGGGACTTGAGAAGAGTTGGGAAACACACAGGAAGTGTGCTGAAATGTTGTGGGAAGGAGCAGAAAAACTGGGATTGGAATTACTGGTCCAGGACAAGGTTTGTGAGGGAAACAGAATATACGTTTCAAAAATATACAAGATTTATACTGTAAGAGATTTTCATGTACAGTGGCCTCCAGGTATAACGAGATGCTGGGGACATCATTTCATTTCTCGTTATAACCGATACTTGTTATATCCGAGGTTGGCATTTCCCAAGGTGACACATGATCTTTTTTTTTTACATTTCAAATAACGTTTATAAACAAGTGATAATGAAATAGATATAATTTATTCAAACTTTGTTCAAAAGTAACATACTTACAGCATGTTGATGTAAATGGACATGGAATAATTACATGTACAATTGTAAACACGAGTTACTTTCACTTAATTCACGAGAAACAAAAACTGTGTGATGGACGGTTGTTTTTTATTAATTCTTTGGTAAGTTTCAATAATGTCAATCAGTCTTTGTAACACACTGAATTTGGAATCTTCGGTGTCTGTTTTCTGCATGAAGAAGGTTTGTAAAATCGTTACAGCTTTTAACACATCTTTTTGCAGAAATTTCTGGAGTTTCTGGAGTATCTGCCGACACACCAATTATCATCACCACCTTTTTCGGTTTCTGTCTCGTCACCATCTTCAATTTCACCCCGAATTTTACTAACTTAGTATCTCTTTCGAAATAACCAGTGAATCAACATCGACATAATGGGAAGGCTCAAAGTCAGTATCGCTATTTTTAGAGTCATGCGCTTTTCGCAACAAGTCCGCTAACTCTGCCAAGCTTTCTAAAATCACATCTTTGTTTTTTAAAAAGGTACTAAATGTTCTTGATCCATAGTTTTTTGCAATTTCACTTTTTGTTTTTAATCCATTTCAAACTTCGTTAATTATTTCTAAATATGTACTTTTGTTTCTAGCGAAATTACTTTCCTCTTCTTTGAATTTGAAGCCATGACTGTGAACATTGCAATAAAAACAACTCATCATTATTTCTGAGTACTTTTAATCTATTGTCATGTGTATACATACCTGTGAAAATTACCTGGCCATACCATTAGTTACCTGGGACTAGTGTGTTCAATCAAGTGTGCGGCGAGTACCTCGTTATATCCGATAGCACCTACAACAAACGGGCACAAATTTTTACCTCGTAATATACGGAGTCTCCTTATAAACGATCTCGTTGTATCCGGAATTTTTTAAAAGAAAATATTAAAGAAATAATTTGGGACCAAAAAACATCTTGTTGTAAGCGCTACCTCGTAGTATCCAAGCTCGTTATACCCGGAGGCCACTGTATATTTTGTTTTTATGGTTTATTTTCTTGCATTCATAAATTATGTATCAGTGTACTTTCTTATATTACCCAGGCCAACAGACTGCCATGTGTGACAGGTATCAAAGTTCCAGATGGGGTCAACTGGAAAGATGTGTCCGATTTTGCCATGAAGACGTAAGTACCTAATATATATAAACTTATGCGGCCATAAAGACAATATTGGGTAGCTTTAATATTTCTAAGTTCATATTTGATATTTGCTAGTACACATTTCTCTCAAAATAAGATTCAAGTTCAATAGAATTTTACAGCAAGTTTTATAACTAAAAAAGTGTTTATCGGTAATTGTAAAATCTTGCCAAAACACTTAAAAAATATGTATGTATATATTTTATTTGTTACTTGTAGACATGTCCACAGCAAACAATTACATGTAGATGCCCCATGTCTTCGTTTTCATTTTGTAAATACATGTGTAAAACTTTAACTTTTCAGATATAAAGTAGAGATATCTGGAGGTCTGGGGGCTCAAGCTGGAAAGATTTGGCGAGTTGGAATCATGGGATACAACGCCACCCCAGAAAACGTCCAGAAAGTATTACGAGCTCTAGAAGAGGGACTGAAGAGTGTCAGAGGTAATCCCCGCTCCCGATTGTAGGCAGCTATCTTGTCGTTGCTAGGGTACGACAGGTCACATGATTTAAGACCAGTCAGGAGGCAGCTGCAACACCTAGTGTATGTCATGATTGTGGTTCAGTCCCACTGCTTAGCAGCTAGCTACAGTATTGTGATAATTATTATATTACCGGTATCTGTGTGATATGATTGTATTGATATACATGTAGAGTAAATCTTTGATCTGTATATTTTTTCCCCAAATGACAGCTAGAGACTTAATGCATTTCATCAAAAAAATTTATGTGCCTTAAATTTGTTAAAATATGTTTTATATACAGGTATCTAATGTTATGTATCAATGTTGTTCAATTGTTAAATACAATATTTACACAAAAGATATACATGTACATATCCAGAATTACAGATTCAGTGCTATATTACATTTTTGTGTTGTTGCTTTTATGAATTAATGTACATTGATTTTATAATTTTTTTACTATATGTACATGTATAATGTATTTTGGTAACCAATTGTGATTGGGAGGTCAATGGTTACCATAGCAATAATCTCTTCCCTGTTGGCCTGTTCATTGGGTAAGACTTCAGTGATTTCCTTCAGTTTGTTACTAACTCTTTCTGCATAAGCTTTTTTACAGCATGTAAATTTTATTTTGCTGTTTGTTGAGTTCAAATTCAAGTTCTTTTTTTTAAATCGTTACTTTTGCTACTTAAGGAGGTTAGGAGGTGAATGCCATTTTATGTAAACGTTTTCAGATATTTTTGATGAATTTTTAATTTCAAAATGCAAGTGGTTTTTTTAATGTGCAAAGATGTCATCAGTAAATTAACTAATGTTTTGAGGAACTATTGACCACCAAACCTCTATGATTTAATGACTTGTGTAATGGCATCATTGAAACTTGTGGTTGATTTACTACAAACAGTAACATTAAGTTTTTACGGCATTTTAAAGTCTACCCTGTGTTTAAAATTGTTGATTATCCAGAAAACAAGTTATTCATGAACATGTACTGCATGAGACAGATTATTAGACTAAGTACAACCTGTGCTACAGACAATCGGATCCCACTAGAACTGCATGTGTTATAATGATTTTGTATTGTGTGTCTGAACCACAGGCACCTGACGTCATATATTTTTCTCATAATAAAAAAAATACTCCGCTTACCTAATAATTGACAAGGTACCCATCCCCGCCATCTTGGATTTTTTTTAAACTGTCACATCGCCGTGAATTTTCGCTTATAACTCAGCGGTAACATTTTTCTGCGATCATCTCCGCCGTCCGATCGGTCATTCAATATCTTAGCTTACTGCTGATTCAACCAAAACGGCCCATAACATCGTTTATTATTAAAAATATCTCCTCATTCTGCATCTACTGCTGCTGATTTGCGACAAAAAGCTAAAGGGTGGACGGAAGTTGACATAAATTGCGTCATAATTTGGGTAATCCCTTCCAAATATAGCACTGATACGAATATTCAAAAGGCGTCAATTTTGAATTCGATCAACATACGAGTTAAAATTAAGAAAAGGGATACTATAAACAGTCAATTATAACTTTTGTTACACAAAGTTTATATAAACATGTTTATAAATGCATATATTTTGAAATATTGAAACAAACACACGTTGCAGGGAAATCTCATTTACATATTGGTGACAACTTCCGTCCACCCTTTAGACATTTATCGCATATCTAAGGCAGTAGATGCAGATCGAGTGGTTATTTTTATTAATGACAGGTGTAATGCACCGTTTTGGTTGAATTGGTTGTAAGCTTAGATGTTGAATGACCGATCGGGAGACGGAGAGGATTGCAAAATAATTTTAGCGATGAGTTTCAAGCAAAACTTCCAGCTGATGTGCCAGTTTGAAATAAATCCAAGATGGCGGGGATGGGTACCTTGTCATTTATTAGGTAAGCGGAGTATTTTTTTTATTATGAGAAAAATATATGACGTCAGGTGCCTGTGGTCTGAACGTATAGAATGAGGGAAAGGACAGGGGCGTACAAGGCGTTACATACCTCCCACTTGAAGCAATAAAAAAGAACTTGTTCAAATGTTAATAAAATATATTATGTATTCTTGGCTTGTATGCATTGTTTATACTATAAATTTCACGATGCATGTCAATAATGTGTTTTCATTATATAAACCCCAAGAGGTATAGATTTCCATATTAAGCCACACGACGTTTTGTGCCTAAATCTTGACCATTTACTGTGATAAATTGCAATTTTTTGGTACGAATAGGTCTAGAATCCATCCTAAAAGTACTTTTATTAAAAGGATAAGTTGTCATTCTTTTTTATTATTGATTTATTAAAGTGGAGTCTAGACCCAGTATAGGTCAAAATTCGTGGTTTTTACAAAAACTTCAAAAGTTATTTATAATTGTCAAACAATAAAAGTTATTCACAATTGGTATGTGTCAACGTAGCTCAGTGTGATAGGCGGAGGACTGTAGACAGTACCTCTCAGTTGAGAGGGTGTTCGAATCATAGTGGACTTTTCTTTTTTAATTCTGCGCTTTTGCTTCCTTTAAGGTAAAACATTATTTTTCAAAATTTTTATGTTATAGATCTAGAATTATTTTGGAAAAGCTTTAAAACTCTTCAGATAACGACAAAAAATACATAATGATCCTGCCCATTTCAAATAACGTTTAATAAACAATAGCGCTAGCACAGTCAAAGATTGTTTGAGATCACATTGTAATGTTAAGAAAACAATCATAGAAATGAAAAGTAAAAAGTATAAAATTAATGTATGTTTGTTAATGATCAGGTAATGTAGTTTTATTTTATACATGTACTGATGCACGCCTTCCAGGTTCCTTTATTTATGCATATATGTCGTTTAAATGTCCTAGGTGCGGGGGATCCAACTGGCAAACACTCTTCTTCTTTAGTCTATATTTAATTTCTTACATAATTTACAATTATTGTATTAATTTTGAATGATATGGCACATACAATGTATATTATTGTTGTTTTTTAACATATCATTGTCACATTCTTTAAGCATTTCCCTTTTTATTTCAGGTTGACCTCCAGCTCTGTAGATTTGACCTTTTGACACCCACTTTCAGTGGAACAATGAACATTGCTAATGTTAAACATTCCTAGTTGCTCATCATTCCAATGCTAGCCATTTTATATGATTGTTATTGATCTTGTTATGAATATTTTATACATTATACGTATTATAACAAATTACCTATAATACAATGTAGTTGTAAAATCATTAAAATTAGACAAGCAAGTGAAGTCTTCCTTTGTTGTTCTTAGCTGCAGAGGCAAACGTGGCTCACAATTGTACAATTTTCATGTGAATATTATGCCAACACATTCGCATGAGAAACTTTTCATCTGATTTTTGCATGATTTTCATATGAAAAGCAAATCGCATGAAAATCATGCGAGCCTCTTTTCCCTGTTTATCTATCAAGCAGTAAGCATACTGCCTGGTAATACAAGTATAGTCGACAGTTGTTACACTTGTATCTTGTAGTCTGCAGATGTTCTGATTTGATCATATCAAGGCATTTTGGAAAGAAATTCTGCAACTAGGGACTCCAGCATTGTAAAAGGGTGCAAGAAAGATTTTTGGTTTTGGGAAAATACGAACATACCAGTATACGGTAGTTCAGATATCGAAGAAAATGTCCAAATGAGTACAATAATTCGAACACCAAATATAAGATGTCCATCACCACATTTCCCCCTGAATGGGGGCCCCATAATGCTAAGTGCTCCTTCAGTAAAATGTGCAGAATCGAGTTTGAAATAAGATTTGGAGAAGTAATCATCTATTCTTGAACTCCAACATTTGCAGCAATTACATGTACAAGAACGTTTTTAATGAAAATTTTCTACATCCACTTACTGGGCATGTATCATTTTTGTCACCAACCTCTGGAATATTGCTGATATTTGTAAGCAAACGGGATTTGTTCACTGTTTTGAGTTTGAAGACAACAAAACTGTAGTATATGTATGCACACTTTAATCATTGCTCTCTGCTGTGAAGAAATAAAGATAAAAAAGTGAACAGATGTACAAAACACGATGAGAGAAAGAAAGAGATAGCAAAAATCAACATCAAAACAAAACAAACTTGCTGCAAGGAGGAAAAAAAATTCTAAAAAATAAAATTCAGATAAAATTGGACGAAATGAATTGACTTAGAACAACTTTGACTTAGAGTCAGAGTTCATCACAATTTGTTCATTGCCTAATCATGTAAACATAAAAATAGATTAAAAGAAATTCATTGCTTTATCACAGAAAATGAATTAAAATAAAATCAGATAAAACTTTTGAATCAAGATAAAAATCATACAATAATTCAAAAATGAAGAATTCACAACAAATACAAAACAATATTTGGTAAAATAGAATAATCTGTGGACCTTTTTTCTACTGTTACCATATTAGTAACTTGATGTGCTGGGACAAAAGCCAAAAAAACATCTAGTATAATGGTAATATATCATCAACTAATTCTACTTATTAAGTAACATCAAATAAATAGTATAACTATAAATCCTAACAGTTTGCTCTCTGAAACGAACCGGCCCAAGATGGATTTCATTTATGCATAACTGACTCTGAAAAAAGCAGCATCTTAAAAGTATATTCTAATTAAAATATCACTGATTGGCGAAAAAAAAAATCTTTTTAATATCAAATTACCAACATTAATTCTGATAATTAATTCTCATACTGGGACCAGCTCCGAAAAAAAGATCCTTGCTTTTTTTTTTTACGCTATGTCAGTTCCATGGACGGAATATGCAATAAAAATTACCAAAATGAATCTCTAAAAAAGAATTCAAATTGGTCGTTATATCACAGCACTGTGTTCATGATTAATTAACAAAGACAGCCTACATAGTAACATAATACTGATGGATATATATAATATTCCTAAAGACACACAACATAAAAAAAAAAAATCAACTCTGGAATAACAAGAAATTCTTCCATTTAAAACCTTTCCCCATTTCAATTTTTTCACAGAAACACCCAGATGCTATGATTAATACAGTGAATCCTCATCACTATTGTGACTCAAAATCATAAATATAAAAACCTAAATAATATACCTATCTAAACATTTGATTTTTCTTTCAGCCACAAGACTGCTGCCATGCTCTTAATGCTGGAATGTCTTATTTTTTTCTCTCATAAAAATGGAATGAAAGATTCACACAAACTTCTAGTCATCAATTTTCCCCTTTCTTTCCTACATGAAATGTTCATTCTTGCATAGATTTAAAAGCAAGATGTTACAAAAATAAATATAGTCTGTTATATCTACACAAGTGATATCTGTTAAATAGGCAGTTATTTCTGGAGTTTCTTTCGGAGGGATAGTGGACTCATACTACGACGGACGTTGGGGGTGGATGTGAGTCCGCCGTATCTTCTGTAATCCCGCCCGGGACTCAATCTACGGCGAGGGGCAGACTGGCTCGGATAACTGCGTTCGAAGTTCATGGAATCGTCTAATTTCCTGGTCTCTGTTTCCAGAAGCAGTGGATCCAGGGACTGATCCCGCATGACGTTGGTCAGGGAATTATCCAAGACACCACGGATGTCTCGGATTTCATCCCCAGTGCGGGCGCTTCGAGAGATGTACTGCTGTCTCTTCCTCATCTCAGTGGCAAGCTGATCCTTCAGTGTGGCAACCTGAAATTCAAACAGAGAAAAACGTTAAATATTTGCACAGGATTCTCCAAAGACAAAAAGATGCTACAAGCAACACAGCTGGGTGTTATTTGTTTATAAATAGAGTCTATCACTCACTGTTTCTTCAAGTCCCTTGACCTTAGCCCGGTGAGCGCGCTCACGAGTTTCCAGCATTCTCTCAGCCTGAGTTTGAGCTGATCTTAGTCTCTCAGTCTCCATCTCTGTCTCAGCTCTGTGTCTTGTGGTTAGATCAATCAACCTGTAATGTAATACATGTATCGGTATATCATTAAATTATTACACTATATAACATCATGTTCATATGAAACATGGGCACCATTTTTACAATCATTCAAAAATTCTACTGCTGACTGGGAAAGCAGCCAAATATTGCCAATTAATGAATATAAAAATTTGTAAAAATATTTTGAACTTCTAAAAATCAACTGCATCATTTTTAAGCCAATTATATAGAAAAATATTTGACATATGTACAGTAACTCCTCATTAAACCAACAGCAATCAACAATAATGCTAACTAAAAAGATAAAACCCAACTAAATGCATGCATCAACTTCATAAAATAAAATATAACTGAAGAAAAGTTTGGGTCATGCTTTGGTCATACTTTAACACATCCTTGATACACCATTTATTCTCTGATGAGGACAAGAGAATACTCAATCTGGAGGCAAAGTGTCTTAAAAACAAAGAAACAAGCAGATGTATCAATCCCCTTGCAGCTGAATGCTAGGAGAGCCTAATTCTGCAACCCTTCAGCCTACATCTCTCTGAACCTTAATATCTACATAGCAACCCCATTCACAAAGCTCCATTAGCAATTATCTCGGGCTCCAACAAATAAAAACATTCACTTGCATTTGTCCGAAACTCAGAAGATGGTTTTTCCAAATATTTTTTACGAAAGTTCCGCTCAAACTAAATAAAAACAGAGTGAGATTTGCCTGAGTGTTTATAAATCATGTGACATTCAGCATTCCTTACTGTGAACAATCGACAACACTAGTTTACCCATACCTCCAAATATGCTCGGTCTGCATTGTACTGAAGCTATGGAAAGGACCTATACATTAATTTTTTCCCTAATTTCTTACTTTCAGAGACAAATAGTAGACTAGAGAATATCCTCTAAGAAAATTTTTCCAATTATAATACCATATACAATGTAACTGTTTTTTCTGCAGGTTCATTTTTGTGCTTTTTCTTTCTTTTTTTTTTTACTAAAATAGGTATAATTAATTTTTATGGTTTTATTTTTTTTACAATTTCAGAATAAGCGGCTATAAGATTAATATAATATACATTGTTTGTGCTTCAGATAAATCAGATGATACTGCAAAATTTAGCAAAAAACAGAACCCCACAGAAAATTCCAGTTATACAATATGTCATACAGAAATCTTTTTGAATCACAGGCACAGATTACTATAGTCTTCCGATAGACATTGGGAACATGTGAGTGAATAAGTGCTTAGTGAGGACAATATTTTGGGGCCTACCTCTGGGCGTGCTGTTGTTCCGCCTCAGCAAGCTGTGCCTGGAGTTGCTGGACCTGTTTCTGGAGATCTGTGTTATCGTCCTCCAGACGGTTCAGGGTGCGATCCAGGTTACCTTTCTCCATGACTGATTTACTGGCGATCTCCTCAGTACGAAGCTTTTCTCTCTCAACCTTTAACAATGTTATAATGAGATATCTGAGGATTCAAGACAAAAGTACTTAAAGAACAAGCGGACTTCCAAATCACTCGATGTATTCATGGTAATTGAGATAATAGTGTTTCAAACACAGAAGTGCAACAGAAATTGCTTAAGAAAAGTTCCTCTTATACAGTACATGTGAATGGACTGTTAGAGGACATGTTTTTACCATTTATCAATTATCATTAAGAATTTATTTTGCAATTTCTTTACAAAGTAAACACTTGAAAACTGTCAATAAATATGATTCATACTTTGTCCAATGTCTTCTTCAGGGCAGACTTGTCTTTCTCCAGTCTGGCAGAGGAGCGCTCCATCTCAGATTTCTCGGTCTCGAGATTGGCCATCTGTCGAGAGAGTTCCTGTACTCGCTCATGCAACAGCTGTTTCTCTGAGCTGATCTTCTGAATGTTCTGGTTAAGGTCCTGCTCTCTTTCTTGTCTCTGCACCAACATCTAAAAGAACAAACACAAATTCTTTGATACCCTACAGTGTTAGCATTTTATGATTTGCATTATATTTGTGATGATGAAGTATACTGACTGTGTGAGATTGACGGAGCTGGCCCTCCAATTCAGCGCGACGGACATCACTATCTGCAACCTCATTCTGAAGTCCCTGGACACGCTCCAATAAACCATGGTTCTGTTTCTTAGCTTCATTCAGGGCTTGTCTACAAAAATGTGATCAAATAATAATCATGACTAACTGGTTCTCTCATAGAATAAACCATTTACATGGTATTTCTTGTCTTGGGATAAATTTTACTTCAACTTTAACACTCTAGGCAATTTCCAGCAAACATTTCTTGGTGTAATTCTTAAGCATTTTAAAAACTATTGAATTTAAAAGAAATAACTATTTACAACGGTAGATCACTTTTGCCAAATGTTACAGCATTTTATCAAGTTGTACCTGTATTAAAATCCTCACCTATCCAATATTATCCAGTTACACCTATACACACAAAACAGATGAGCCAAGTTTACCTGGTGGAGTCGAGCCTCTCCTGCAGGACTCGGCGATCATGCTCACTGCTAGTGAGCCCCTTCTGGAGCTGGCTGATGCGGTCCTGGAGCTCATTAATGATGGCCTGGTTGTCGGACAGGGTCAGATTGAGAGACTGCACTCGCTCCTTTTGGTTAGATTCCTCCTCCTCCGTCTTCTGTAGGTTGGTGGTCAAGCGGTCAATGGTCAGCTGGAGGGACTGAGATTTGGACTCAAGGTTCTGGATCTGTTTGTTTAGGGCCTCAATGCGATCCTGTAGGACCTGTTTGTGACAATATAAAAATATAAGAACTTACTTTTTGAAGAAATTTTTACAAAATCTCTATTTTCACACAGGTTTTCAATGCTCATGCAAAAAATTTCCATCTTGCACATTTATAACAAGAAGAAATGCACAGAATCTAAAATTCCAATATGGAAGCCACATTTTTCTCAAAATATTCTACAACACTTTAACTTAACAGATTCATGACCTTGATGTGCCTCATTTCAACACTATTTGTATCACCAGCCTCTGAGTCTTCTGCCACAAAAACCATCCTAAACCTATCCTGTTGTAAGTGTCTGAGCACAATATCAGGAATTGGTCCACGAGACAAGTCATTTTGACACTGGTAAACCTTCTTGTCCTCTATATTGTAAGAACCCCCACTTCCTTCATACTGCTCATTCTTAACATTTGGTTTTCTGGTTCTTTTCCCAGTAGGTGGCTTATCAGGAGTATACATTGTTTTTTTAAGCACCAAAAACAAAATGCACCACGCCAGAAGTCAGCACCAGTAAACTGCACAGATTAAACACTGAAGAAGGCACCAAGATTAAAGCAGGTCTGACTGAATATCAATAATGTATGACTTCTCTGTCTAAGACTTGCTATTTTCCTCCCTCATGTAATCAATTATTCACTGGACTCCTATAAAATGAGCCTTTCTATTGTGAAATCAGACTTCAGAAATTCTGGAGTCAGTTTGTTACAGAAAACAGGTGGGAAAGTGTATGAACAAAAATGCAGACCTTTCCATTCTTCAAGGGACTAAAATACCAATAAGAAATCTACAACACCAAGGACTGGAAAGAATCTGATGTCCATACACCACATACAAGATAGATCCACTTCTCATACAGAAGCTGGATTCACCCCTTCACACAAGTTGGATCCATCCCTTACAAAAAGTTGGATTCTCCCCTTCACAAAAAATATGGATCCATATAATATGGATACATCGCACACACAGAAGCTGGATCCACCCCTCACCTGGTTCTCGGTCTCCTTGTCATTCATGACCAGCTTGAATCTCTGGAGGTCTCCGTCCAGGGACCGTCTCCCAAGCTCCAGTTTGGTGCAGCGGTTCTCCGCTTCATCCAGGGCGATCTTCAGGGCCTTCCTGTTTTCGTCCATGCGTGACTCATTAGCCTTCAGCTTGGCAATCTTCTCCTGTTTAACAAAGACAAATCTTTATTATGGTATCTGAGTTGGATTATTGCTGTACTGCATTTTCAGTGTGTAAGTGAGTATAAATCTATTGTTTTAAAAGAGCAAATTTTAATCATCTGAGGTTGATTGAGAGTATACTGCATTTTTTGTGTTTGTGTGTTTATCTATTGTTTCAAAAAAGCCAATAATCCGAGTCAGATTGAGACTATATATACTGCATTTTGTGTGTAAGTGTATGTCAAATAATCTATTGTTTCAGAAGAGCCAATTAAAAATACTCATTAATATTGTATGGATTCACAAGTGTGATAAAAGGTCACAGTGAGAAACTGGAGTGTACTCGAGGGAAACAAATTTTATCAATAATTGATGAAGGAGTAAATTACATCCAATCAACAGTCTCTTTGTAGCTGTTAATGTCTGTTACTGTCACAATAGATTTCCTATATTTTTCTTCATAAAATACAGGTATAATGCATTTTATTTTATAACAAGAGGCCAATAGGCCTTGACGGTCACCTGAGTAGCATAACCCATACACAAACTTGTCAAGGAGTCTCATATATGCATTTAATTAAGTTTTATTCTGGAATAGAAAATTTTTTAATTTGTAATGACGACCACCTCCCTGCCTGAAATCTTTCAAAAAGGACTATTAACCTATAATTTAAGCGAAAAACTTAAAAGATCATAAAAGAGTGCATGACCTGATATTGAAAAGGTGCAAGACTCTGATAGAAAATAATTTAATAATAATAACAAGGTGGCTATCATTCATGTTTTATCTAAAACAACCTCCCATCCCCCATCCCCCCGGGGCAGACAGAAACTCTCCCTGTGGGCATTTAAACAAAAAAACAAAAAAAAACAGCTTTATCGATAAAAGCCATCATGAGTTACTCACTTCTCCTGTTCCAGTTTTTGAATATTCAACATTCGTTGAGAATCACCATCTGGCATATATACCAAAAATTATTTTACCTTTATATCAGTGATTTTAGTAAGCCAATTATTACTTTACTATTAACAAGTCTATTTGTTTATTTTGAAAGTTCACAAACTGTTTTTGTTTCAAATGATAAAAAGCCTTGCATAACTCTTTTGATCATACAACTTCTTTATAATTACATTATATTCAATGATTAATTACTAAATATGAACAAGCAAAGGAAGATAACTCCATTCGGAAGAAGCAAGGGAAATCAAGATGTAATTATAATCGGGCGATTATAAGTAGTCTCCCAAACGAACAAGGCTATCATATAGAGTAGGGATGACCCACAAAGTTTCATGATGTTCCCAGGGGTCCTTTACTATATATCAGGTGAACTAACATGACCCAAGGAACAAGAATATATATGGTTTAGGGGTGGGGATATTAACCGTTTTCAAGATAT
>WFKH01010931.1:17161399-17200912 GCA_016163765.1 Magallana hongkongensis | reverse complement strand
GGCCCCACCCTAGAGCCTGAACCCCTGACCCAGGGGCCATGAATTTCACAATTTTGGTAGAGGGCTTCATGGACATCATAACCATGCAATCAGTTTTTTCCTCACATGTGTGGGAGTAGAGAAGAAGATTTTTGAAAATTTGGCTGTTTTTTGCATATTTGGCCCCACCTGTGGCACCCTGGGGGTGGTAGAGCCACCAATTTCACAATTTACATTCCTCTTACCATAAAGATGCTTCACACCAAAAATGGGAACAATTGGCCTTGTAGTTTTTAAGAAGATGTTAAAAATGTAAATTGTTAACGCACGACGCACGACGACGGACGAAAACAGATAGCAATAGGTCACCTGAGTTTACTCAGGTGACCTAAAAACCATATCGTAGGTCACAGCTAACAGATCTGATATCAAGGGGTGATATCAAAGTAGGCTGGAGTGTTTGGACAGATATTGACAGAGATAAACATGTCAGCTGACCTCCTGCTGCCTCTTTTCGGTGTCTGCTGCAGCCAGACTCCTCTCCAGGCTGTTGATCTTGTCGGCCATGACTTTACGTTCTCGTTCATTTCTGCGGATAGTTTCCTCCTGTAGCATAAGCGCAGTCTGAGCGCTGGCAAGGCGGCTGTCAATTCCCCTCTTGTCTGAGAAAAAAAATAATTCTCATTAATACACTGTCATACGAGAGAAATTCATAAAAATATTTCATTGATTGATGCACTGTCAGAACAAATTAAGCAATATCAGTTCAAATTTGAAGAGGTTTTAAAAATATAAAATACCGGTAATGATTTTTAAATGAGTTTTATCATAAAAATGTGTAATTGTATGACAGTGTGTGTGAGATGTATCTGAATTATTTATACATAGATAATGATATCAGTAAACTCTGCAGAGGCCAAATATTACGAATTTAATTTAGCTACTTTCAGTTTATCAATCCAAACAATGCATAATAGACTTTAGACAACTGTTAGGATTAAGTGGCTATTTTAGCAAGTCAGCTATCTTAGATAAATACAGTCCTGAGGATCATCGTGGGATTTTATCGTAGCTTATCCACAAGTCTCTTTAAAGTCATCAAGAAACTGAGAAGTTCGCTATATTGGTACGATACCTGGAGTTTTCGCTTAGTGAACTTTGTCCTCTAGAGCCTAATGATTCTCTCAACTTGACACTCTGGTATGTAATAGTACAAAGAAGCAATAAATACTTAATCTGGACAGGGAATGTGTGGAAAAAGATCGCAATCTCCCCCACCTATTCACTAAACTAGCAACATTCAATTGTCACTTGGGGGATTTAAATAAGTTTGTCCATGGGAATTTCTCAAATTATTTTTACAACCTTCCAGGTCTTTAAATGGAACAAAATTGCTGAATTTCAACAACAGAAAGTTTCAACAACCATACAAAAGCTAATTTTAATTGCTACAGTAGATGTTAATTTGTTTAAATCATTTTGTTTTTGTGTGAAAATTGATTTATACCAATGGCTCCATTGAACTGCTAATTTTTGTTAGGGATGTTTAATATCTGGCACAATAACAGAAGATTGCATTAGCTTATTCAGCAAAAATTCAATATATATATATGGGATTTTTCTTCACTGAGACATAAGGATTATGGAGCACGCAAGTCACCTTCCCAGCACAATAGATTTCAGTTGAATTCAGGTCATTACCTCATAATCTCTTTATAAGGTTAACTAAAAACATGTTATCTACCATTTTTGGATTCTTAAATCTTAAAAAATATTGCTGAATTTGTAAAACTTCACTGCAAATTTCCCAATAAGTATTAGGTTAAAACAATGAACATATCCTTATCAAATTGAGACAGCATTGAGATAAATTAGTTTGATTTCTAGTCTCTCTTGCCAAAGTAAATAACAATTGTTCAGATAAGCATTCTACGTACCAAAAATGTCGTAATATTGCACAGACGGAATGGGTTTGCTGAGCGGAACTTTTGCCGAGATACTTTCAAAGTCAACCGGAGGAGTATAGTTCATCATATAAATTCTGTATGCCATGATTATGGCCAAAAATAGCTGCCAATCACAAAAAAAATATCACAGAACAGTCCCTGAGATAATCTCCTCTCCTCCCAATTTTCTCATTTTAGGCCCAAAACCTCCATTTTTCTGCCATCCCCCCTAAAATTGGGGTCTTCTCTTTATCATACCACCATTTCACCTTAAAAATCTATGCAGTGAAAAACAATAACTGCATTTCCCTTTAAACTTTTATGGTTCGTAGACAGGCAATAAGCACTATTGATTTTGAGCCCATGAGACAAGTTCCAACATGTCCACCCCATTAGGACATTGGGCGGGAAGTTTCTTTTACCTACTAGTATATATTGTTAATGCATCGTGTCAATAGTTTATCATAAAGATCAGCGATACACAATAACCCCTTTAAAATGTCCTCAGCAACCAATGAAATAAATGAGAGAATGGTCATTGTGCTATTCATGCCCGTTTTTACTAATTTGGACAAAACCTGAAACCTGATCAAACAATACATAAGTACTGCTGGGGTATTTTTGTTTGAGCATATGAAAACAATATGCTGAGTAAACATTTCAGTGTGTCAAAATTTTGAAAATAAATACACAGAATGAAATATTACGTCATGGATAAGATTCAAAAGAGAATTGTATTTGTTTTAGCTTGTGTCATTTGAAATCTGATGCCTCTAAAATTTGTAGAATCACATTAGCACAGTATTAAATTTGAATGGAATATGAATTTATTTCACTGATGCAAACTTTGATATACTTCATATATTTATACATTTTATTTCATAATATCAATAACATAACTGAAGAATATGTTTCTTATTAAGTTACTAAACTTATTAATATTCAGCAGTTTTTATCTGCTAAATCATTAGGCAAAAACTATTAAATGTAAGAATACAGAGGACAATTGGCCAGTAATCAAACTCTACTATTAACTTCTGTTCTGAGTGAACCCCAGAATGAATTACTAGGGTACACTTTTCAATGTGGAATAATTTCCTGTTTTATCAATGGCAACACACATCGAAAGCCAGAGGGTTCACAGGGACATGTAGCAATCTTTAATTTTGAATGGACATATTTAAACACTACAATACATATTCAATCCCTGGGATTCTGTTTTATCAGAGAAAATCAATTTCATCGCCTTTGAGTGGCCTTTGATGATTGTCAAACACCATGGGAAGTCATACAATGATTCTAATGAACTTTAACAAGAGCTGACCAAACATGTTACTGCCACCAGAGGCAATGTAGCAGAGATATTGCTGACACTTGTTTCGCATATCAACAATCAAATCACTGCTATTAAATTCCATGTATTACAGGTGCCAGTCCTGTGCAAACCCTTATTAAAAATAATAAAAATCTTTAAACCATAAATCATTATTCCGATCAAATATTCGATGTATGGGGCATGATTGAGTTATGTGTGGCTTACCGTCAAATTGCAAATTCATTTTGGTCATCATTTGGTGTTTAAAGTTTAACCTTTTGACTTAAATCAGCTTAAAATATCTTAAATCAATCATCCTCTGTGATTAAGACATGAGTAGATGTTTAATGCGTCTTTGATTTAATTGTGTTACCACTGAGCAAGATACTGTGAAATCATTAATATTTGTGGTGGCTCTATTTTCAATTCGTGATTTTGTGGGTACTCATCTTCACATCTTTAACAAATTATATATAATTCAATCTTCATTTACTATTCATGAATAGTAAATGAAGCCATGAAGAAAGTTTCATAAAACAAGTTTCAAGTTGTTACAACACTGGATTGGCCCCCAGGAATTAAAATGATTTCACAGTATTGCCAAATAATCTACAGGTGCCCCTTACCTTCTTCCACATCACCCAGGGACTTCTGGAGGATCTGGTGTCTTCTCTCAGTCCTGTCCTTCTCTTCTTCCAGCTCCTTCAGTTGGATAGCCATGCTGCGAACATTGGCCAGAGCATCATCCTACAATCAAACCAAAAATCAGGTCATTTCTGTCTATTCATCCTTCATGACTTCATAGGAAAACTTTCAGTTTTGCTGATCAATAATTTTTTTTTTTCTAACAAACTGATCTTTGTATAAATTCAGTCAATAAAGGGGAAAGGATAAGGAAAGTTTTCACTGTCTTTTTGGATACAAAATTTTCTAAGACTTTACAATGTATCCTCACCCTTTCTCTCTCTGCTCCAGCAAGCTGTTGTACGAAATCTCTGAGGGCCATTCGGACTGCCTCTGGGTCTACGTCCAGAGCGTTAATTTCTCCAGTCCTGTCAAACCTGATCGGTGATGCACCGCGAGACATGCGGTGAGGGCTACCACTTCTCTCGGGGGAACCAGTCCTAGGGATGGGGCTTCCACGACCCTCAGTGGTGGTGGCATATGTGTTCTCAAACCCTATACGGATAATGCAAAAAAGATTAAGTCTCCTTTCAAACTATTCTAGAGTACCGTTATGTCTTGTACGTCTGAACTTCAAATATTAAATTGAAAAAAATAATGACCAGTTCTGGACCATAAAACTTCGACGAGCAAACTTTTGCACTCACTTTTCCACTTTACATGTATATCAAATGTGAGCACATTTAAGTTTTATGGCCTCAGAGTTTGATCTAGTAATGCAGTAAACAGAACCCAGATTCTACATTTAGGTCTATTCAATATGATTGATGGTTACCTTTAGATGGGGAGTTAGGTCGGGATCTCCTGGGACTCTGACTGCGGGATCTGACTGGACTTCTGGCTCGTGGCATTTCTTGTCTGAACCCAATAGTTCTCCTCAGACTGGACACAATGCTGCTCAGTTTAAACTCAACATCTTGTTTAGCTCCCTCAATCCTGGCGAGCTGAGCCTCAAGGGCATTTACTCTTCCCTCTGATCCGCTCAGCCTCAGTTTCAGTTCAGCAGCCTCTGCGTTGGTGTTCTCCAGATTAATTTCCAAGTTACGACGCTGATCCTCCAACTTCCTCTCAGCCCGGCGGCTGTCTTCTAGTGCCATCTGGTAGTCCTTCTCTTTCAGTCGGGATTCGTCAATCAGTTCACCCATCTTGCGCTGAAGATTGGCGAGCTCTTTACGAACAGCTTCACGGCTAGCTTCAGTCTCAACCACCTAATTAATGCAAATAAAAACTGTATTTTTGTCAAGCAACCATACATGTTTCATGCAAATAACCAAATAACTAATGGAAAAAAACCCATGCAAAACAAAAGGCTGAAGAAATTTTCTCAACCATAAATTGTCAATCTGTTTCATAACGAATAAAAAATTAAACTGCAAATTGAATTTCACGTTACCGAAGCATCTTTCTCTTCCTAAAAAGAATTTGTGATTCAATAATCATTGAGAAATTAATATTCTGATATTATTTTTGATATTATAACATCTCATTTTAATGGCAGTATCGGAGAACTCTCACCTTCTGCTTGAGATCAAAAGCATGTCGTCTGCCTTCCTCCTCTTTCTCCTCATCCTTGGCGACACGTGCCTGTAGATCATTAACTTCCTTGCCGAGCTTGGATCTCTCACCGTCCAGCATCTTGACCTGGCGTCTCAGATCCTGCAGCTCACGTCTCGCCTCCAGTCGTGCCTTCTCCACCTCACGCAGACTTGCCCTCAGGTCAGCAGCCTCCTTCTGAACATTGGCCTTTTGTTCCTCCAAAACTGCAAGGGTAAGGTAAGAAACAATTTAAAAGTGATATTTTTGATTAAATAATTTCATTTTCCCACTAAACTATTATATCAAATGATAAAAATCAAAGGACTGGAGCCAAGCATCAATCACCCCCTACTTACTGCTACATTTCTGTCTATGGTCACAAAGGTCCCTGTTGAGCTCAGTTTTCTCTCCCTCATTCTTTTTGATGGTGCCCCTCAGCTCATCATTAATCTTAGAGAACAGCTCCTTCTCTCTGACCTCATCATTAAGGTTTCTCTTCAGTTCCACCATGTCCTTCCTCATCAGCTCCAACATTTCCTCCTCTGCAAACAAAATACAGAACTTTACAATCAAGTGCTCAGTGCCAAGACGACCCATCCTCTAATAATTTCCAAGAACAATTCTTGATATACTGACCTTCTCTGACTTTCCTGTTGGAATCAATCAGATCTCGGCGGACATTATCCCGAGCTTCCTCAACAAGCTTGAGCTGAGTCTTGAGATCAGCAACCTCTCTCAAAGCAGCCTCTCTCTGTCTCTCCAGATCTCTGATCTGATTGGTCAGATCCTTGATCTCCTTCTGATGGCTCATGCTGCAAATCAAAAAGAACATTGCTTTAACTACAAAAATCATTTCAAATCCAATTTCTTGTTACAATATTACAATAAATTGTTACAAGATTAATAGAATTAAGAAAGGATAATTTAAAGAGCAATACTACACACCAGGTGTCCTCAAACTGTCCTCGGAGGTTCCTGAGCTCCTGGTTGAGTGCGTTCATGTTGTTCTTGTCCTGCTCCTGGCGAGCGAGGTACTCGCGCTTCAGTCGCTCGTATTCTACGCTGATATTGGCGAGCTCCATTGTCAGAGTGTTGTTCTTCTCAGCCAGAGTGCTCTTCTCTTGTTCCAGAAGAGACATGGTCTGCAAGAAGAGTAAAGTTGTAGATTCATGAACACTTAGAGGTTATAAGAAAAGGTACTATCCTATTTACAGCATGCATGTAACAGCAAAAATCACTGCCCTTTTTACAACATGCATGTAAAAGCAAACAGCACTATCCTATGAATAAAATGCTAGTACCGGTGCATGTTGGACTGAAAGTGAAAGTGTGGCATATTTTCATATGTGAATGTCAGTGATATTTTAAAAATTTTATGACTGCAATAAAACACCTAACACTGAGTTTAGAGAGTTAATAACAACTCTTATCTTCTAGAATGATAAATTAAAGGGCAAATGTGGATCAACATAATAATTGTATAAATCTTGTGTTAAATAAACATGATATAAAAAGTTGTGATGTAGATACATGTATCTCTATCATGCATGATTACTGATATCTAATCAATATTCTTAATAACTTTTAAGATTATTCAACAATAGAGAAGCTGTAAAAGCATTTCCAGTAAGAAATTATAGGTCAGTGGATTTCATGGAAATATACATAATATACCCATAGAATACATGTACTGGGTACATTCTATACAGATATTCTGGGTACTTTACATGGAGATATACTGGATACATTACATGTAGATATACATGTACTAGTCACATTACATGGAGATACACAGAGTATATGTGTAGATATGCTACAATGTAGCTACATTACATATAGATCTATATATTAAACTAGATATGTTACCTGTTGCTTGTCATTCTCAGCCATCAACAGCTGGTTGTCTCGCTCTCGCTGCAGATTGGCCAGTTCCTCTTGGAGATCCTCTCGCTCTCGGTCAAAGCGGTTCAACAACTCCTCCTTCTCCATGGCATTCTGGTGTACCATCTCGTCTCGCTCTGTCTCAAACTCATGACGCTGCTGCTCCTGTGTCACAAATGTTCAACAACTGTTATTCTCCTTAACATCAGATACCTGTACTCTATTTTCTAATAAAGTCAGATAAAAGGCATATATTTTTATTTTAGCATTTATAAAGTCTCTCTCTTACCCTTTCTTTAACTAGTCTCTCCACATCGTCCTCATGAGCCTGCTTCTCCTGGGTGAGGGCCAGCTGCATGTCTCGCTCGAGTTGAGCCAAACGTCTCTGTAGGTCCTCCTTAATGCGCTCAAACTTCTCCAGGTCAGCCTCCTTCTCCTTAATGAGACGGTGGATCTCACCTAAGATAAAATGAAAAATCAGAATTAACGCAAGACATAACAAAAGTCCCATATTAATTACATGTAGATATATTAACAATTTTTAAGTATTGCAGTAATTGATGTATAGTATATACAAGGGGAGCTTACCCTGCAGGTTTTCTTTCCTGAGGATCAGTTCCTGATTCTCTCCCTCTAGCTGCTCCTTCCTGACATTGAGCTGACTCTCAGACTGCTGAGACTCATAGAGGGCGCTCTCCAAGCTGTCCTTCTCACTGCGAAGGGCCGAAATTACCTCACTCTGCTGGCGATTCTCACGCTCTGTGGTAAAATCAAAGCTCAGTGTTATAAAACATTATTAATATATCTTTCTGTGTTTTATATGGAATCGAGATACTGTGAAAATATTATTTTAATACTTGTGATGGCTCAATTTTCTATGATTTGATAAGTACCCCTTGCCATCAAATTAACATCTCCAACGAATTATGAAACACAGTGTTCATTCATTGTAAGTTGAAGCACATCCACCATATTACATTCTAATGAATTTTAAAAAAAAATTGACAATCCATGTAAAAATTGGCTCCCCTGAATTTAAATGATACCCTTTATTCTGTCTTTCTGTGTAGTATATGGAAGTGATATATACATGTGATATATACATGTAACATTGTTTCCCTTGGTTACCTGTGGCAGTGACCTGAACAATGAGTTCTCCCTTGTCCTGGGTCAGGATCTCCTTCTCCTTGGCGACCTTGACATAGTTTTGGTTCTGCCTCTCCACTTCACGCCGGGCCTGCAACAGTTCCTCAGCGAGAGCCTGCTTCTGGCGGGAAACCTACACAACAGAAATATGGTTCACATCAGTGGTTGGTTCATTCAACACAAGTCAATTGCAATTACACCGGTACAGTTAAAACCATAAGTGTGGTTGATATTGTTGCTTGTAATGCATTGCATTAAAATGAATTCAATTATTCACACAGAATAAATAAAATTAACATAACAAAATAAAAAATGCAACTTGAATCAAGATTTTGACACATGATTTTGAAAGTTAAAAAAACACAAAAAACTTGCAGAACAAAATATTTAAAACACCAATTTTCAGAATTTGAAAATTGAAGTTGGTCATGCTTATTTAAACTCTAATAAACAAAACAAGAAGGAACAGTATTTCATTAGTATACCTCCTCCTGCAAAGAATTATAAGTGGTTTATAAACAGAGAACCATCTCTGTAAGGAATTATAAAATGTGTAATAAATGCAAAGACCACTTGACCCTCTAAAATTTCTACTTTTTCAATAAAACACATGCCTATATAATGACTAAATGTTACAGTAGTATTTTTTTGGAGAAAATATATGTATTATACCAGTAATAGTGGTTTCTTGAATTGTGTGATGACTAAATTCATGTTTTTAATGTTAGATCTTTTGGAGGAAATCATTATCATGATATAACTGTGGGTTCTAAAGATGCTGGTTTGATTGCTTACAGAAGACAGTTGTTCCTGGATGTCTCCCTTTTCACGGTTCAGGGCCTGGATTTCTTCCTCCAGTTGCTGGCGTGTCATCTCACTCAGCTCCAGAGTCTGGTTCAAGCCTGCACAGATAGAAAGTTCAACAATATAGTGGAAGTCAAACAAAATACCATAGTATGCATGCACCAAAATTAAAGATAGATCACCTATTGATGTGTTGAGCTTTGAGGAAATATGTGTTCATGTACCAATATGTAGTGGGGTATTCCATTGCAGAGATACAGACGGATCAGATCAGATTATAATTATGAATTGATTAGGAGTGACAAAAGAACAACTTGGAGAGCTGACATGCAAACTTGATATCGTATATGTAAAGCTAAGGACACCTGATCTCCTGTGACACATTTCATATCCTCATGGGATGAACAAGGAATTAGATATGCCTTTTGTTTCATTATCAGATAAGGATATAGGATACCACTTTTTGCATCAAAAAACTAGTACAATGTTATCAAGTGTTATGTGATCATTATAAATTCATACCAAATAGCGCTTCTCACGACAACTCTCAGTATCTAATGTTACCAGTACAGTATATGGGTAACCCCTCCCCCCTGACTGCCTATTATTGATAGATTTTATGCAGTGAGTTGTGCACCTACCCATTTTCTCGGTGTCGAGGTCCATCTTCTCCTGCTCCACACGGACCAGCTCCTCCTTGATGCCAGTCTTCTCCATCTCTAGAGCCTCCTTCTCTCCGGTCAGGCTGGCCTGCTCAGCCTCCATCTACAACCATACCACACCATCACTGTTAACATTGTTTGACTTTGTCATGCCATCATTCACTTTTGCCAGACTTTTCCACACTGCTCATAAACATACACTTTTTCGACATTTAAATGCTGATTTTTATCATTTTACTTAAAAAATTCTGTTATTCCAAATGTTTGATATGATCAAGTTAAAAAAATACTAAACCCAGAGAACAAAAGAAGGATTTAACTTCATGAATATTCAAGCTTTCATAAAGTTTTTTTTCCACTCTTGCATGGAAATCTTTCTCTATACATACACACACACTGATTTCTTGATATACCGGTAACACAAGTTCAGTGCTTTCATCAAAGTAATTTTCCATTCATGCATGTAATTCTCTCTCTCTTTCTAAACACACACACTGCCTTCTCGATATAAGACCAGTAAGAATCTAAGATGAAGGAGGGTGTGTTGTTACCTGCATGATGATTTTGTTCAGCTCAACCTTGTCCTGTCCTAGACCCTCGTTCATGGCCTGCATCTTCAGCAGGGCGTCCTTCAGGGTGGCTTCCTCTGTCTTAGCCTTGTTGATCTCCAGCTCCAACTCGGCCTTCTGTAGCTCAGCCTTAGACAGGGCATCACCTGAAGAGAGGAATCAAAATCACTTTATTTTAAGGAAATAAAAAGACTGCTTGATGAAATGAATTATATTACAAAACAAAAAACAGTTAAAGTAAAGAGCCAGGGACAAGATCTTTTCATTCCTTATGAACATAATTCATTTTATCTCATAAATTAGTTTATAGTACATTTCAAGATCAGGGGGAATGAAATTGACATTGTTGTAAGTTTGAATTCTTTTTATTAAGTATGTATGCTGTTACCATGCTTTCTGTAATCACATATTTCTATGTACTTGTAGGTATGCAAAAATCATGACACATGCACTCTATTTGATCAAATTTTAATTTACTTACTGACTTCAGACTTCTGTTGCTCCAGCACCTCCTTATCCAGGAGAGCTCTGTTGAGAGCCTCCTTAGTAGAGACCAGTTCCTCCTTGATGGTGCTATTCTTGTGCTCCAGCTGGTCAATTACTCTGTGGCTAAAAGGCAGACATCCAATTAATACACAGCAGACAGGTCATTCATATACAGAAGTTTACATAGCCTTTTCAAAAAAATAATTAATAAGGGGTACTTAAGCGTCTGTGTTGGTTTTAATTATTTTCAAAAGAGAATAAAGCTTCGGTCAGGATGTTTACTCAAAAAGTAAACACGAAGCACCACAATGGTCACTTCAGACACTAAGAGTGCAGGCACAGGCACTTATGCCCATTCAATGAGCCCTAACTGACAAAAAATCCAAATTCTCCTTACCATCTATCGTTCTCCTTGATCTGTCGCTCCTTGTCCTTGGTGACGTCGTCTTTCTCGTCCTCCAGTTGGTCCCTCTGTCTCTGGAGATCCGTGTTAGCCGCCTGGAGTTTCTCATTCTCCTGCTGCATCATCTCGATCTGCTCATTCAGCTCATTTCTGATCTTCTCCAGCTGAGATTTCTCACTTCCTGTGAGACTCAGAGCATTCTTCACCCTGTCACGGTCTCTGGATGTATCCTCTCTTTCTCTTCTCCTACAATACAGAGATGAGAAAAAATGTTATAGATGGAAATTGCAGCAAAATTAAGCATAATGCAGTTATCATTTTATTGATCAATTGCAATTACTGTGGTTTCATCAATATTCGTTAAACACCAAATATTATTTGTCAATTTCACTGTTGAGTTGATACAAAAAATCAATTATTCATTAAAAATGGAAAGTGACAACAAATTTTATTGACAAGACCATTGTTCACAAACTTACATCTAATCAAAACTGTCAATTTTAATAAATCCACAAAAAATTGATCCCTATAAATATCAATGAAACCTCTATATCAAAGTTATTTAAAAGACTTACAGAATGTCAACATCCTCCTTAAGCTGCAGGATCTGTAACTCCATGCGCCTGCGCTCATTGTCAAGGTCATCCATCTGCTTCCTGATGGACGCATTGTGGTCCTGGCTGGCCCTCAGTTTGGCCCGGGCCTCAGACAGCTGAAGCTGGCGCTTGTTCAGGGCAGCCTGGACAGCAGAGAATGTGGCATCAGCCAGCGCTGGGGACCGAGACCTAGCCATGGGAGACTTGGATCTATCCCTGAGCATGGGAGAGCGTGCCCGGGCAGAGGGGGAAATGGAACGAGCCCTGGATGGGGAGATTGATCTTCGGCCATCCTTGCCGTCAAATTCGTCAGCGTCATTAATGACAGCCTCTGCGATGTTACGGAGGGCATCATGAAGAGCCTCAGTCTCGCCTCGGATCTGTCTAGCTGTGTCAGTCTCGGGAAGGTCGTAGCTGGTTCTCTCTCCAAGTCTGGTCTCCAGGTTGTTGATCTGGCGCTGCAGAGAGTTGATGGACTTGTCTCTCTCCTCCAGCTGTATCTTCAGTTTCTCATTCATCATGGTCAGTTCGTTTACCCTGCAAGTAACAAATCAAAATATCAGTAGATGTTTTCTTACAATATTGCACAAAGCTTCACAGCTTTAAATAATGAAGATTCTAAATACAAAATGACTCACTTGGCATTCAGTTCGTAGCTGTGAGCATCATAACGTGACTGGAGTTCAGAAATTTCACGGTTTTTCTCTCTCAGCTGGTTGTCAATGGCTGCTCTGTCTGAACGTTCACGATCCAACAAAACCTAAAATGAACGATGATCAAAAATCAATGAAAAATTCTCACTCAATTATCTACATGTACCCAACTCATAAAACTCTTATTTACCTTTGTTATTAGTAAGCTATACATAATTTTTAAGAACTTTTCAATATCAAGCAGCGTATTGAGCAGAATTTTTTTTTTATCACAGAATGTCAATCAGTACCTTAACCTAGCACTTTCAATCATCAAAGTGTCAATTCATCTAGAAATGCACACCTGCCACGTAATTCAAACTGACCATTGGCATGTCTTTGTGGATACACCTTTTTTTCTTACCTGGGACTGAGTGTCAGAGTTTCTGACGTTGGCGGCCAGATTGAGGCAGGCAGAGTGCATGCTTCTGGAGGCGCGGGTCACATCGTTCCTCACGTGGGACAAGTCGCGCTCCGTTGCCGTCTTCAGATCTCCGAAAGATCGACGGAAGGCCACGACCTGTCTCCAGAGAGTCAGAAGTCGACCGTGCTCAGCACTGAAGTACTCATTGAAGGACTAAAAAAAAGAAAGAGATAATCACTATGCTGTATACATATTTATTGCAAGTGTGCATGTACCATTATTCTTGGAATCATAATATGCACTGAAAGACACTATAAATCAAATATCTTGGAATGCAATAAGCATTTAACCTTGTTATCAAAGCCTATTTACCTGTTCCTCATCACGCCACTCTCGTTCCTTGATGTCGAGCTCTTCCCTGGCAGCCTGCCAATCCTGGGTCAACTTGTGGATGTCAGAGGTCAAGGACTGGTTGGCGGCGGTGGCCTGATCCAGCTGTTCTCTCAGCATGGCATTCACATGGGCCAGACTAGCACTCCTGTCACAAAAATTACATCATAAAGCTTAACATCTTTCTCTCTCTTTTACTTGTTATTTCATATTTCATTATCATGGTTACAGATATTAATATACATTATTTGAAAACTGTGCCCTTGGAAATTGCATATATCTTACCGTTAAAAGAGGTATCAATTAAAAATTTGTCATCCTTTAATATTGTTTTCTCTCTTCAGGGAAAATATTATAATAGTTAACCTAACCTAACCTAACTAAAGCTTGCCTTGCATCTATATTTGATTCAATAAACATTTAGCTTTCAAGTCTGCACTATTTAGGTTTCTTTAATCTAAAATTCAGGCCTATTGGAGAACATTATAGATCATAAATATTACAAAGGCATCATCCTATAGTTAGGTTTTTGATAGGTGAAGCTTTAATTCATAATCAATGAATTTTTTCTATTTCAATTCATGAAAAAATAATCTGATTCTGCAGCAAAAACTATTCACCTTAAACAAACATTGACCTGAGTCAAGTTCACACTATTAATATTGCAGGGGAAACTTAATGAATGGTGAATGAAAAAGAAAAAAAAAAGAATCTTGGCAGATCTCTGGATAGGCTTGATCTACTTTAAAGGACCCCTACATAGCTGAAACCATAGAGAAAAGATAAAAACAAATCTATGGCCTTATCTATGACAAGGCAATGTTTAAATAATTAAAGGCATAGAACAAACCGGCCAAAGCTCTCCACATAAAATATTCATTGCCATTAAAAACTGGAAATCATTTCAAAACCTTCCTAGTTAATGGGGGTCTCGTGAAAGTACAGGAAATTTCATGACTTGGGAAGTGGCTAGTTTTTAATAAATAATGACTGGATTTCTGTGTTCCATTTTAAATTGCTTAAGGGAGATATCTCAGTCATTCTCTGTCATAGATAAATCCCATTTTTGGGCTAAGTTTCTATTATCAGTGATTTTCCATCAGGAGTGTACCTGGTTCCCATTCAGAGTTTTCATACAGAACAATGTGTATCAATTAACGTTCATTCTTTAAAGTTCTCCTTGACTTTTGAAACCTTTAAACTGTTTGGCAATGGCTTTACATGTTTTAACTCTGTGCTCTGTAAATCCTAGTAAGGACCAACTCAGCAAATGTTGAACCTACAAAATCCCTTGGGTCTGATTCAATTAAATTTGAATTTTAAATGAAGGTAAGGGATGCTTGTTGATTGAATTGCATGTATTTTTTATGCAAAGCTAAGAAATAAAATTTTAGTTGTTGAATGCTATTTTGCTTCACCCTGGTGAAAGGCATTAAAAATTCTTCTGAAATCTTTGCTAATGCATTCTTAAACAAGGCATCTACCAACTAATATTTAAAATATGGCTATGAAGATCATTTGTTGATTAAATTCCAAATATGAAAATTGAAATAATTCAGATCCAATTAATAATGAGGACACAAACATGTTGCATGTAAATCACAAATGCATCTCTTGAATCCTCTAACTGTTTCACATAAGAGGTGAGCTAGCCTATGTCCTTGTAGCCTAAAGTCTATAGCCTGGACCTGTAAGTCTGGGCCATGTAGCTTATGGCCTATAGCCAGGGCCCTGTAGCCTATGGTATGTAGCCTATAGTATAATGCCTGTAGCCTATGGCCTGCAGTGTATAGTCTATATCATATAGCCTATGGCCTGCAGTGTATAGTCTATATCCTGTAGCCTATAGCCTGTGCCCTTACCTCTGCTGTTCCTCCTCCAGCTTTATCAGCGTGTTCTCCAAGTCCATGTTGCGGCTCTCGGAGGCTTCCAAACTCTTTTTGTATGACTCCTCTGTGGATTGAAGCTGTGCAAAAGGAAATATTCTTAGCTGAGTACAGCATACTTGGGAATACTAGTTTTGTTCTCATAACAGATACAAAGTTTAATTACCAATATATTTGAGATTTGCAACTAAAATATTTAATTATAAATGTTTTCAAACATGCAAGATTAATATTCAATAAGTTCTATATAAATAAATTCTTTATGCAGCTCAGTTATATATGTTCCATTTGTAAGATTAAATTTCATATTAATTACTGACAAAAAATTGAACACATAAAAAGGATTGAACCTGTGAGAATTTATGTGGCAGTTCACGTCAAAATACAGCAATAACACATCCTCCCCCCATACTAATGACCTTGACATCACAACCCTTTGCAAAGGTCAGAAGCCAAAAGTGATGGTCAAATAGTGCATTGGATAGCAAAAGAGTGCTGAATAGTTTCCACAGTGAAGGTAACACACAAGTAAAAGGGTGGGAGAGTTGCTAAAGTTATTAAAGAGGAGAAAGGAGGCAGAAGCTGTGCAGAAATATTCCTACCAACCTACCCACGGAAACCACCACAAATCTGAGGCAATCCAATACTTAAGGCAATTCCTTAATTTCTTAGTTTCCATATTACTTTATCAATTTCATAAATATACTTTTAAGTCTAGTTTCTGATTTTTTTTTCATTATTGAATACTACTGTATTTTACAAGTTACCTAAAAATACATTAGAATTCATTTTGAATACTGTTCAATCTTGATCAACTTGGTATTTTTGTCACATAGGGTTAACTGAATTCTATAAATTTATGGTAGTCTAGATTGATGGTTTTAGTTTGTAAGTCTAGCCAACAACCACACCATTAGAAATTATAGTCACTTTATATTAGGATGGCTGAAACCATATGGGATTGCAGGGGAAATAATACTCACTTTACTTTCTATCTGATCCTCGAGATCAGAGCATTTATGCTTGTATTGTAGGACCTATGAAATGAAACAAGACAATGCTGTTGCAAAAAGAGTAAAATAATGAACAAGCTACCATCAACCCAACGCAGTTGATCTGACTCCTGGTCATGCAAGTGTTTTAGAGAAGCACACCCAACAAAATGAAGACACCAACAGTGATGAGAGAGCACATGCACCACTAGATGGCGCCTTCACATGACCCTTACCAACTTAAGGTTATCGTAACGGGATTTCAAATCCCCCTTTTCTGCCTCAAAATCCTCACACTTTTTCTTGTACTGTAAGACCTAGAGTTGTATATATGGAGGGTTATTTGAGATATACACTGATATACATGGTGTTTTGGCCCACGTTGTGGCCTTTTACCTTCTGGTTGGCGAATTGGTAATGAAAATCTTTGTTGCGCATAGCATCTTCCAAGTCTGTACATTTTTTCTTGTATTGCAAAAGCTGTTAAAATCAAAATCTTATAATGATATGACATTGCAATTATTTTTTAATGTAGGGGCTCTGGTAATCTTCATAACTTGAATGACAAGTGGATTTTTAATCAGAAAAATCCTACTATTAAAATTAAAGATATTCTTTTCAACATAAAATTACCTAGTCAAGCAAATAACTATAAAAAATCTAATCTAGTTTGAATTAAAAAGTTACATTAAAAAATGTTGTTAAATATAACATAAACATGCATTGGGTCAATTATCTGTTTCTACATAATGGTAGCAATTCCTCTTCTGACTATTCAAATAAAAGAATACTGAGGGAAAGCTAGTAAAAAATCTGATGAGGAATTCACCCTTTTTATCTCAACCTGAAGTGAAGAAAATCAAAATTATTTGTTCAAATCAATGTAAAACTAACAATAATCATCTTATAAATACACACCTAAAATGCGCAAATCCAACAATTTCATCAATCTAGCCAGCATTAGGGGTAGCTCTCTATAGAATGTTGTATGACTTACTCCCGCAGAAATCGCTAAGCCTAACATAAATAATTCCTACATCCTCACAATTTCATGCTCTTATTAGGATGTGTTTACATAGGGGAATAATTTCCCGCTAAAAATTATTTTTCGCTCAGCTTTAATATTTATATACCATGGTAGGTAATTAACTTTCTATTCACACCTTCAGACCGGGCTCCTGAGAGGACAATGTTATAATATTTACCTTGCACCAAGAAAAGCCAATCAGATCATTGAAATAAGGTTTATACAATGTTACATTTCAGAGACTTTGAAGTCAGAACATGAATATATACTTTTGTTATGATAGAAATTCAAAGCATAAAGCAGTTAAGTGCACTTGATATTTACCTTAGCTTGTAGCTTCTGAACAAGCTGAGCTTGTCGCTGCTGTCCGTCTTGATAAGCTTGTAGTTTGCGCTTGTAGCTCGCGTGCTCGTCCTCGAGCTTTCGTCTGAGCTCAATGTTTTGTTGGACAAGGTTTTTGGAGGGGGCCTCTAGTGATTCACCTCCTTGTCCTCTCAAAGACTGTTCTAACTGTAAAACCAGACAAAGGGACCCATCATAATTCACATAGAAAATGTATAAACAAAATAAACAGCATCACAAAACTGGTGCCTGCAATCTAATAAGAAGATGTATTGCTGCCTTAAAGACAATGAATAATTCAACATCTAGATTATCTCTTTAGGCTTACATAATCACCATTTTCACCTGTTAATGGCTTCTATAGTATATATTCTTCCCTTCCTTATTCCCTAAAACATCAGCCATTATTCCATATTGGATACAGCCTCTGAAAGCACCAAAGACCCTGCCTCTGACATTGTGTCACAGTTTTCACACCCAAATGCTATAGAATAATCATTACTGGGGACAGACTACAAGCTCACGGCTTATTTGCACAGGTAGATGAGTTCTATAATTGAAATTCAATATCCATCAGTGACTGGAATGCTCAGATGGCAAGAACTATGGATATAGCTATTGTATTCCTATTCATCACCAGTAAATAAATTAACCTCAACATGACTTAAACTTTTTTTTTTTCAAGTCATGTCATGTTTATGACTGCTCTCTAAAATTATTAAATTTTACTGTTGCTTAAAATAAGCCTTTGGTGTGTCTTATATTATTCAACTTAGTTAACTATCCTTTTTTCTTCTAAGTATTCAAATATCCATACTCAACAAAGAACCTTACCAACTAAGCAATTTAAATGCTGATTGTGTGATAGGGAATTATTACAACATTTCAGATTATAACCATGAATTAGCCAATAATAGATTATTCCCACAAACTCTAATACTCTCTAATTAGAAAAGGCTTATCTAAGCAAAATACTTTTCCTTATCCTTTAATACATAACATTAAATTCAATTGCCGGCCAATCTACCAAAGCTCTGAATTTCATGTGCCATAAAGCAGTGATTTAAAGGACATAAAAAGTTAACACGATCATAAGGATCTAAATTGATGTCACTACCTTGAGTTAACTGCAACATCAAGTACAAATGTACTTTACACGTACGTCAAATGATCCAACAAATGATTCATTAAAAAAAAGCCTGTTATATTCAACATGATTGAGGATTTTGTAAAAATAAGAAATGGACTAAATTTCTCCACTGCAACCCCCTTTCTCTCTTATTTCCCTACCCCTCTTTGTTTCTATATAAGAGATTAACGGCATTGAGAAATAGAACGATTGTAGTTAGGTCCCTTTCCTGTGGCCAACCAATGTTTGACCTTCGTGTTTAACTCTTCTTGCCTCATTTAACTAAAAAGCTTTACCAACACCTGATGGCAATCAGTCACACACACAGCCATTGTTTGGTTATTCGTTGATCCTTCTAATGCATTTAAAATTCTGTCTTCTTACCAAACCTACTTAAAATCAAACTTTAACTGAAGCTTCAACCATACTATGGAAGTCCTTAAAACAGTTTCAATAGGCAAATGTCAAGATGCTTTTCTGACATACATAAACCTCTGTAATTATTAGAAATTATGAACATTCACCAGATATAAAAGTCAATAGATTAGTGTATCTGACATCAGAACAATGCTTTTGCAAATACATGTTCACTATGTTCACTATTGTACAAACAGCACATTATTGACTTATCCATATATCAGTTTCGTGTTAAGTAAAAAAGAACTACAGACTGTAGGTTCTATGTAATGAAGATAATTACAAACTCTGCAATGGAGAAGGCTTACACTCTCTATTGGATGTTCTTTGCCCCAGTTTGTATATTATAGTGCCTTAAATGCTCAGAACCAGATTGAGTCTTGAATAACAGACAAATATCTATTCCTTGAACAAAAACCAAAAACCATTCATGCCCAAACATATAGGCTTAAACTTGCTTGCAGTGAAAGTAAGTGAAGATCGAACAAAATGGTGGTCCAATGAAAGCAAAGTTCAAAAAGGTTATTTAACCTATAATGCAGTTATTATAACACTCAGCTAGGGTCCCCACAAGTAGACACGGACAATGAAGCATCATAATAAAGCATTCAATAAATTTTGCAAAATGCACATCTAGATGCATTATGGGATACTGACTGCATCAACTTTCTGCCGAACAAATCCCGGCTTAGGAACTTCAGGAACATCCGTTTCCATGTCACTGCCCTCTTTCTCTATTTGGAAATCTTCTGACATTTTTCCTGGTAAACAAATTGATCACTTCATTTGATCTCCTCCAGAGTAGTAATATTTTTCTACTTTCAACTATTTAAAATTGTCCAGTTATTGATATTGAGCATTTGTTAAGAATTGTATGTACAAAGGTAGGATAGATCTACAGTAAGGTGATGATATGTTTGCATTCCCTTCCAAAGTCAGCTTTGCCAAGGGTCAATATCCCAGGCTGTTGACAGCCAGTAAAAGATAGTAATATTCTGTCAGTGTGTATTAAGACCACTTGAAAACTTCAATATTTCCCTGGAATTGACTATTAATCTTTATCGACCATTCCAGCCTGGAAACAAGTAGGTTCTACAGTTTTGTATTTGCACGATCAGAAAACGAAATGAAAGTTTGAAACACTTTGACAAATCAAGCTCTCCACCTGACAAAGGCTCTCACTGTTGAATGAAATGCACGAACTACGAAATCATCCACGTATTACACTCTTTCAATGTAAACTATCGTTTATGTAATCAATACAATTGATGTGCTCATCAATAGGCTTGTTCTTTTTTTTCAAGGATGTCAAGTTCTTACACACAGGGAGAAGTTCAATAGAAAAACAAATAAAGGCAATCCAAGAGATCTGTTCAAAACTTCAATAAACTTCCAGAAAGTTTTTGCACAGGCCAATTCTTATCAGTGTTCCTAGCTTTCACTATGCAAGTAGTCCACCGAAATTCAATTCTATCACACAGAAACTTAAACCAAGAAGTACAGAAAGTTAATCAACTTGCAATGAAGGTCAGATAATCCACAGGAGTTTTAGAGTCAGGTGCAAAATTCAAACACTTAATTCCCATTTTGAACTCTGGAAACAAGGACAACACCTAGCATGAAGCCATTGATTTTGTGTCTCAGGACCCCTTATCAATGTAAAATGCTCAACAAAGAAATAATAATCCTTTCAATACAATTCATTCAGATTTCTTAAATGATCACAAATTTCATCTGAATGTGCATTGTATGTTCACAAAAGAAATGTTTGTATAGATCCAGGCATTAATAAACCCTGAAATAGAAGTTCTACTCAGATGTTGAAGAGAAGAAACTTGAAGTTCCACAGTCATGAATTATCTCCCTTTGGTATAGATGAATAGTTCTACCATCTGAGTTGAGATGCAAGCAATTGTGGACATAAAACTAGAAAATCAAAGTCCACACCAATGAGACTAGAAGACCTGAAGAGTTCTAGAAGTCAGGGAATTATGGGTACTTGGTTGTAAATCTTTTTGATAAGTGTTGACACGTTTTGTGACTATTGTCTTAAGTTTAAATACACCACTGTTTGACATATTCAGCACCTGAATGCCTTGTGGGGGTCAACCATAGATACAGTAATGCACAGTTTTAACCCAACTATACACCAATTACCACTAAGCTTTTAATTTAGTTAATCCATTTCTACCTGCAACGATTTATACACTAAATCACTTTCATGACTTACCGGCAACAAAAATCTATTGGCAAAGTAGAGGATTGATTTTCAATTTTTCGTTTATGCAGATTTTATCATTACTAAAATATTTATAGAAATTCTAAAAAAAAAATTGTTCAGACTGTTTCTAGTTAAAGTTTGAACCAGTAACCAATAACTCTTAAATACATATTGATTAGTTTAGAACAAGTTTCCCTTACTAGGTAAATTCCATTGCAATTACTTGAAGTGGCTGTTGAACTTTTTTCCTTTCAGTTTTGCATGACTAGAACTGCGGGGCAAACAAAGGATTGTGTGTAGGAATGGATTTATTCAATTAAATGTCTTTGTTTTCAGTGGTTCTCCATATCCAGATTATTTCTTTCACTCAAATACTGTCAAGAACATAATACTACCACTTCAGAACAATACAATTAGTGGTAGATTTATTTTTGTCAGGCTTTTATAAGACTTTGCGAAGTAAACAACTTTATTAATCTGTGCTAAATCAAATTTGTTCAGAAATTTTTAAACTGACAAGTTGACAAAACTTTCATTTCTAAATGTGACAGAGAAATTAAAACTTTGAATAACCAAGAGTGTCCCTATATAAACCTTCTCGTCACCAGAAAGCTTTATCAGCAAAAAGCTCTCTGTTTTACAATTAGGTCAGTATGAATGAATGACTCACAAACAAGATGGATATGGGAATTGTTGGCAAACATTTCCATCTCAGGCTCAGACAAATTTTCATACAATTACCTAACATAAAAGGTACGTCCCAAATCATTTGCCAAGTCTCCAAAAGATTAGTGGTTAAAGTGCATTCCGTCATATATCATTGGACTGAAGACAAAGGGCCCATTTAGTCTTTGAAATGCAAATACTTGTGTTCTTCAGTTGATGATAAAGCATATAAGAAATTGAGGATTTGATAACAGCAATTCATATCTGATTCAGATTTTCTCATATCACAACTTTATCAGGCAGAGATAAAAATGAATGATTCTTTGGGAAAATATAGGCCTTGTTTTAATGCTGGGATTAATGCTATTCAAATAAGAAAGGGCCTAAAGATTTACAACAAAATGGGTTTGTTTTGGGGGTTAAAACCCCCCTTTTTTTCATCATAACTTGAAGAATTGAAATTTCTACTACGTTGGAAGATATTTAAGCAAATCTTCTACATTTATTCTTCAATATGATGTTATATTAAAAAACCTGTTGAGATATTTAAGCAACCTTGCTTTAAAATCAGTTCGCTTATTGGCATTTTTTTCACTAGATCTTAATTTTTTCATTCAATTTTACTGTTTCATTTTACTATTGTCAGGAGATGTCGAAATGAACCCAGGTCCTACATATGAACATGTACTTGACATTATTCACCTGAATATAAGAAGCATAAGACACAAACTTGATTTTTTAAACACATTTTTGCACGATTTTGACATTGCATGCTTCACCGAAACTCATCTAGATGACAACATTTTAGACGAACAACTGGAACTTGATGGTTTTAATTCCATTTACCGTAAAGATAGAAATTCTTTTGGCGGGGGTGTAATGATTTATTTATCGAATGCCGTTCGTGCTAGCAGACGCGTAGATCTTGAACCAAACAATGTAGAATGCATTTGGCTAGAAATTGAAGATCCTACCTGTAAATATTTCTTATGTTGTCTTTATCGTCCACCTCACACAAATTCTACATTTTGGAAGAATCTTTCATGGTCTTTAGATAAAGTTAATGAAATATCCGATAAAATCATCATTGTAGGCGATGTCAACGTTGACTTTCTTAATATCCCAACCACACACGAAATACGCGACATTTTGTCTATTAACAATCTCACCAATAGAATTTCTGAACCTACGAGAATCACGAATACCACGCGAACACTTATTGACCCAATTCTAACAACAAACAGCATTGAAGTTATTGAAGCAAGCACTCTCAATGTCGATACTTACGTCAGCGACCACAGGGCTACTTTTATTTCAATTTCTCTTAAATATAATTTAAACCGCTCATATACCCGTAAAATTTGGCAATACAAACATGCAGATTCCGATAAATTAAACTTACTCATCATGAATACTGACTGGGGTAGTGTAATATGCGACGCTGAAGATATTGATACTGCAACTTTAAATTTTTCCTCAAAATTATTGACACTTATCCGCGAATGTATTCCAGAGAAGACAGTTACAATTAGGCCGAAAGATAAGCCATGGTTCGATTCGTTGTTAAGGAGAACAATTAGAAAGCGTGATCGTTTACGTAATTTGGCTCTAAAATATAAACGCGAAACGGACTGGATCAAATTCAGAAAGACCAGAAACCAGGTTAACAATATGAAAAAACATGCACTTTCCAACTATTATGACAACATTGAATTACATTTAGATGAAGCATTCAAAGACAATAATAAGCTATATTGGAAACTCATGAAAGACACATTTAAAACCAAACCAAGTTCAGATATTCCACCTATACATCATGTCTGCGACAAAGGAGAACAATTTGTAGCTTTTTCAGATTTAGATAAGGTGGAGCTGCTTAATAATTTTTTCTCATCTGTTTGCAATGTCTATGACACAGGCCATGTTTTGCCGTCAATGTATTCACTCTGTAATAATAAATTATCAAATATTGTTATTTACGAAGAAGAAATCATAGATATCATTTCAATTTTGCCAGCTAACAAAGCTATTGGGCCTGACAATATTAGTCACAAAATGCTAAAACTTACAAAATTTACTATTTCCAAGCCATTGTGTCTTTTATTTAATAGGTCATTAGCTGAAAACAAGTTTCCAAACAATTGGAAACTTGCGCATGTTATTCCGTTGTTTAAGAAAGATGATCCATCTGTAGCCTCTAATTACAGACCTGTGTCATTATTAAGCTGTGTTAGTAAATTATTGGAACGTATAATTTTTAAACATGTGTACAATTTCTTTCATTGCAATAACTTGTTTTATAAATACCAAGCCGGTTTTCTTCCCGGCCACTCAACTGTGTACCAGTTAATTGAAACATATCACAATATTGTGAAAAGTATTGATGACGGGAAATCATGTTGTATAGTTTTTTGTGACTTATCAAAAGCTTTTGATAGAGTTTGGCACAAAGGTCTCCTTTTTAAATTAGAAACATACGGAATAACCGGCAATGTTTTACAATGGTTTAAAAGTTATTTATGTAATAGAAGTCAAAGAGTAATGTACAAAGATGTTTTATCATCTAATACTTGTATAAAATCTGGTGTACCGCAAGGTTCAGTGTTAGGACCCTTGCTCTTTTTGATATATGTTAATGATGTCTCAAACAATATGTTATCATTTTGTCGACTTTTCGCAGATGACAATTGTATCCAATATGCATCGCATGATTTTTCTAGCATTGAACACAATATCAATCATGATTTGTACATTTTGGAACAGTGGTCTAGTCGATGGTTACTTAAATTTAATCCAAACAAAACTAAGGCTGTCTTTTTCACCACAAAATCAAGCTACGAATTACCCGAAATATTTTTTCAGCATTGTAAGTTAGAATATATCTCAACACACAAACACTTAGGTTTACATCTAGCAAGCGATCTAAAATGGTCGGAGCACATTAATATTATAGTTAACAAAGCACTAAAAAAATTAGGTCTCTTGAAAAAACTTAAATTTAGTCTTGGAAAAAACAGCCTTTCCAAAATGTACATTACATTTGTAAGGCCAATTCTCGAATATGCCTCAGTTGTTTGGGATGGCTGTAGCCAACATGACATTGACAAATTAGAGAAAGTTCAGTTATACGCTGCCCGCATTGTTACAGGGTTACCAATTATTGCTTCAAAAACATCCTTATATTTTGAAACGGGCTGGGAAACTCTTTCAGCTAGAAGAATGACGTCTAAACTTACCACTATGTACAAGATCCACAATAAGTGTGTCCCCGAATATTTGTCTCAGATTATTCCCAATACTAGGAGTAACGATTCTGCATATAGAACTAGGAACATTGAAAATTATAGTTTACCTAGGTGTAGAACAGAATTATTTAAGAAATCATTTATACCTGACACTATTCAATTGTGGAATACATTAAGCATAGGAGTAAGAAATGAAACTTCCATACAAAGATTTAAGAATTCATTATATAAAACTAAAAACATAGCTAAAGCTCCCTCCTTTTTTACACATGGTAAGCGCAAGCTAAACATAATACATACCAAGCTAAGACACCATTGCATACTCAATTATGATTTACACAAAATAAATATTATTGAAAGCGGTAATTGTCGGTGTGGTTCACTCGAAGATGCTTACCATTTTTTCTTCAAATGCAAAAATTATACTATCGCTAGAAATAATTTTTTTCTTAATCTGCTACAACTAGACCATTTTCATATAATTAATACTCATCTTTTATTATGGGGCGATGAGTCATTATCCATTGAAATTAACAAGCAATTATTCTCATTAGTTCAATTGTATATCAACGAAACTGGTAGATTTGTTTAATATAGTTTATGTGCTTGTTTCTTATTCTCGTATATATCACTTATTTTCATTTATTGTAATAACAATTTAATATCATGTTATAACAGTTGTAAGTTTTGTATAATTTTTCTATTTATGGTAAAGACCTAGTAAGTTGTCAGAACTTGTGTCCGAACCATTTGTATATGTATCCTTATATATATACAATAAAATATGTTCAATTCAATTGAAATTTGATTTATCGGGGTTTGCATAAAGTTCCCAATAATATTATCATCCAAACTTATTATAATGATGTATGTCTATGTAACAATTAATGCATCTAATGAAAGATGGTTTTGTTCTTGCATTGGTTCTTGGTTCCTCCAATCAAAACATTTATCAGATAGGTAACCATTTTCTCAAAGCTCTGACGATTGACCATATCACTGAAGTCAAACACCGAGAGTGCCTGTGTAAACAGAAGTCAACAAAAGGTGCTCAGAATGATACCAGTTCCTCTACATGCTCAGCCCCCAAGTCAATAAAATCGCAGGACAAAGTGGTAAATTGTGAGATAACTTAGCAAAAAGCACACACCAATTCCAAAGGGACTGACCAATTTCAGTCAAATTAACACGGTGTTCCAGATAAAAACTGATTGGGTCTCTAGCTTGCATTCCAGAGCAGACCTCTGCCTTTGACCACTGTTCTCACTTCACGAATTGGACTTATGTCAACATATTTCTCCATAACTAGTGCTTGTTCAGCTCTCACAAGCCTCTTCACATCTATATCGACAGTTAAACTTCCTATATTTTATCTTGTGACATGCTGAGACATTTTGGCCACTGGGGGTATAGGAGAGGCATTTGTCCTTTAGTTCACTTAACCTTTTCCAAAGACTGCTTACTAAGGGTAATACCAAAATCTAATTTCAGTAGTGAAGATTTACACCCTTCTAAGGAAATTTTTCGATATGGCTGATGCATATATAAAGTTGTCCATGTCAAAGAACCCTCTTAAGTGTTATGATATATCATCTGGAATGTTCATCAAATCCTCAATAACAGCATGAACACCAATTTTATCTAGCTAATCAAAAAGTGTAAACACAAATACAGTAGTCAAATAACAGTGCCAATTGACTATACCAAATGGATAAGTCATGTTTTAAATTAAAATCACAATATCATCAAAAATCAATCTACATCTTAATACATTTTTCGATTTCAACAAAAAAAAGGCTAATCCATAAAATGTGATAAATCAAGCTTACAAGGCACTGTAGACCAATAAGAGGTAATAGGCTTTACCTACGTAACCAATCCAGACGGCTTAGGAGGCACAGGAACCCACCCGGATATCACACCTGGATCATTGTATAACCCTGTATTGTACATAAAGCCTATTTGATTTTGCCCTGCAAATTCTGCCAATATACACCTTGTTGAGAAGTATTATGTAACGGAGGTACATAAATCTGTATACTTGTGCATGGCCAACTGTGTTATGTAGAGCTTCTATTATTCCTGCCAGTCTGCAGACTATATTGGTCTGACTGTCTTTTGCTGATAAAGCATGTTTACAGAAACAAAATTTACTGGGGATATAATACTTCAAAGGAACTCTTGCATGTACTTATACCATCGATTCATTTTAATTTCATCAATCAATAAAGTTTATTGCTTAGCTAGAATATAATTGAAAAAGAAAAAGCGAACCTAGGTTTTACTTGACAGACTATTTCTAATTCTAAGGTCACTTAATGACCCTTATACGTCTGCCAGAACTTTCAATCTGAGCAATTAGTAAAACGTTTCACTGATTAAATTTTTCAAGTGCTTACTATATTCATCTATGAACAGATGAACGATTCAACAACTTATGCAAAGATTTTCAAGAAAGAAGTTAACTCTTTTACAGAGAAACTGTATATATGCAGGTCAATCTACGTCTTTCTTAAATTTCGAACTTAACAAAAGTGTCTGTGAGGCATTTTTTCTCTCCTTTGCTTGCTTGGTTAATCTGCAGTAAGTATTGCAAATAAAAGCTGTAATCTTTTAAAGTTCAATTCTAATGACAACACCAACTCTACACTGGGCATTTTAACTTTCACTATTGTTGCAAAATCAAACATTTTCAACTATAACTGACATGGCGTGTCTCTCTCCTAAACAGACAAAGTCACAATCCACTGCATGCATTGTTTTACTTTGTGCCAAATTTCTAAAAGAATACACAATTAATAACTTTAACGATTTATTAATTACTCCTATTGAAAGAATTTCTACAGGTGTACCTTAAATTCTTCCTTTAACATGCAAAGACATCAATTCTGACCCAATTTATATCTGGACAAAATGCTCGCTATTGTTACTAGACAAAAGATGTCTCAAACTCGGTGGACTTCACAATGAGAGATAGATCCATCGATACAAATCTACATGTTACACTAGTTACATTTGGAGCTGACTTGGCAGTATCTCCTTCTATGTGACTTGTTTAAAACTGAAGAATTCACAATATCAATAACATATTCCTTCTATGCACACAACACATTCCTATATTTGCAAACATACTGCTTAGAGATTGCAAAATGTACAAATGAATATGTCCATCAAAGACTTTTATTAGTTCCTTAATCAAATACATGTACGCTTCTTTTATATCTATAATTCTTAAAATTCGATTAAAAAAAAACATTCAAACAGTTATTCCACCGAGTCATTATTAAAAAATCCAAAAATTAAGCTTTCAGTATAAAAATATAACACATTTTCTTTGAGAATGTGATTGTTAAAAAATTGCAAATTATACTTTTGCCTAAACTGCATTGCAATACAGCAAATTCACAGCTCTAATGTCATCCAATAGAATCACAAGGATCGACAAATTTAGCCACGGACCCTCACTTCAAATAATTGCTACAATTAAGAGCAACAAACAAACAAAATACCTGAGAATAGTCCATTCTATCCATTTAAAATTCTGCCCAAGATTGCTCATAAAGAGGCAATAAATTTTTCCCAGCAAATTTAAAGAGATAACATTGGTAAATCATAGGTCTTACAGGAGAAATCATCTCCAAAAAGAAGATCTCCCCAATGGATGCCCTCAGTTATCTCCCTTTTATACTTGTTTATATCTTTAACAAGCACTGAAGCAGGATAATAATATAACAGATATTCACCTGGATGTGTCTGCAAGGTCTTCCCTCTCACAATGTGTTCATGTCATGTAACACCACTCTTTGCACACACTAGTTCTGTACGGACATGTTTTATGAAATTTCCCGCTGAGTTCGTTTATTGGTAGATATCCGCATGCTTATAGTCTCTGCCATTTAAATTTGCACCCAAGTAAGGAACTCAGACTAAACAATAGGCTTGGTCTTATCGAGTTTGATATTTAAAAGGTTTTTGCGGATCTAGGTGAAATAAAAGCTTAAGTAATGATTAATTTTCATTTTCTGTTTTGGCCAGTGGTCCACGTTATGCTATTATACATTGCGCATACAAAATAATATATAGACGGCTAAGCCTCAGTACTAGAGCTTAATCCCTTTGTATTTCATAGAAAATGAAAAATGGATGATTAATTTCTAGCCACACTACAGCTATTTGACATTTAAACTTGAACAAAGGTTTTGAGAGGAGATATTCAATGAGCCCCAGGGACAGAATTGGTTGTATTATAAGATAAAAGCTATGTAAAGGTGGACAATTATTTGACACTGTAAAGTTTTTAAATTTTCTATGACACAAAGTATATCAATCCTCTACCTACCCCCCCCCCCCCCTTTCCTTATCTCATCATTTCTTACTAAAGGTGACTTATAACACCAAGAGTGAGCATTTAAACGTCTACAAATTTCAAAGTCAAAAATATTTTGATTACCAAAACCATAACAGTGGGACGAGGATACAAACCAAAGAATTCATTCTCATTTCACAATGCAAAATTGGCTGGATTCTATTTTAACACACATATTAAAACTTCATATTTTCAGAGCTGAACAATGAAAAACAAACAGAATTATAATCCTGTTTGCTCTATGTTGAATTGTCCTCCACAAGGGTGCTGCATTCTACAAAACATCAAAGTCGAACACGAACAGCAGAAAACTCGGGATTAAAGTTTGGCTATAGATCCAGATGAATGGAACTATTTGTAAAAGCACAGAAAATATTGTCGTGAAATGTTAATGGCCCACAATTCATTTACTAAAATCAACCTTTGCAGGTACTTCATTCAATGCAATACAAGCAGATGATGATGCTTTGAATTGGATATTAAAAAGTGAAGAGCAATCTACCATGTAGAAATAAATGGTTGCTAAGTATATATGCTTACATTGTATACTACAAACGTCACATACAGACAAAACCATACAACCAATATAAAGGCAGTCAGAATAACAAACAGAAATTGCAAAACAAATGAGTAAAAATACTCACTGCATATATAAGACTATAAAGCAAACCCAGGTTCCGGTGCTACGTGTATAAAACACTGCTTAATTGATATTTTTTGAAGTTATTGTTCATAACCCCGTTAAACAGACCACAATGAAGTGACCCAATTTATTGAATAGATGTGCTAGCTGGTAAATCATATTTTACGTATTATCAAATTTTGGCAGATAGATGTAAAGATAGGTCTGTCTGGTATACAAAACACAAAGGGACTGCAAGCTCAGAAGAAGTCCAGCAGATAGACTAGTTGGCGTAGATAAGACATACATCAAATCATTCTGGATAATCAGGGTGATTATTATGGTTAGATCTTTCGAATTCTGATTATCTCAATTTTAAAAATTACATAACTTCATAAAACCGTGATTTTAATCGAGAACGAACTGCAAAATCGGAGGATTTTAGTCTACTTATCACGATAATCTCATTGACAATCAGGTTATTTTTAATTTGAACCATGGATTTTGATTAAAAAATCAACTCAGCATGCATTTTTTTCAGATCTGTTTAGTATTTACAAACATGAATAAAAAAGAGGTCCAAATATTTCCAAGTTGATCCTATCATCATAAAGCATAAATATCCGATATATAATAAATACCAACAACGCAAATAAGCCTTACTATTCACATATATTTGTCTACACATTACTTAATCTAATTTTTATCATTAAACATGAAAAAAATTTCTCATCATGAAACATGAGCTAGCAAAATGATTATTTTTTAAAGACTTAATCTGATTAAGTTGTTTGACACGTATTTATACATGTACATTGGTGTAATGATTTGCCATTTAAGGTCAGAACTGAATAAAGTAATCATTTTATTTAAATCTTTAACATGCATGCATGATCACACGTACAGAGTTTTTTTTTCTCACTACAATTAAATTGGGATTTAATTGCTAAACAATCCTAGAAAAAACAAGAAATGTTTGTTTTTCTATCATTGTGATCTTCTAAGATAATAAGATAAGAGAGCAATTCCAAGGGAACAAACTCCACCCCAACACAATAAATAAAATTTAATACAAAGCACAAATTCCCACTAGATTTAAGAAAAGCTAATTCACATATTATAGGTTACACCTTTCTGTTTACAATTCAATCTATAACTATTCTCAGCATATATCTTTTAAGTTGATTGAACTTCAGCAGAAATTTCTGTTACTCTAATGCAGATTCCTGTATTTGGAAAAATAAGTATGGGTATACATTGATTTCCTTCTTGGAAACCTTGCCAATAAGAAACTGAATACCCTATTATACCCTTTAGCCAGTTAAAGCATGCACAGTTTCCTTGGGAGTGGCAAAAATACATTAAGACCTAAAATCTACATTTCTGAGAATGAAAATCTCTCAACCTTTTAGCCTCTCCTCTGTTATCAGTATATATATATATCTCTGCCACTTTTGCACTAAAATGCTTTTGGATATGTCGAAACTTGCTATTCCATAAAACTACTATGTCAAACGTGATCGAAGCATATTGACTATACTATTGTACTTTCATTTTTAATTTGGCATTGGGGTGGCAGGTTTCCATTCAAAATCGATAAGAACCAAGAAAACATTGGAAATAATAGTTTTCGCTGAATTTCTTTTTCTGGGTAACGAGACATGTCTCATGTGCCTAAGAGGCATTATCAACAAATCAAGCTGTTCCTGTTCTTACATAATTTCTGTTTGATTAATTAAAGACTTTACAATAGAGTAAGTACCTTTTAATCAAATTGTAACACTGGAAGAATAGAAACCATTTAAGCGCACTCTTTACATTTCAGATAGGTTTATTCATGAATTCACCTACTGTTTGGAATTCATTAAAAATTACTGTTTGAGTACAATTTAAGTTTTAAAAAGTGAAGACTTTAGTTAATCTGACTAAGTATAATCCACAGTTGTCATGAAGCATTTCAAGGACATATGCACCTGTTCCAGGTCTTAACTACACAACTGCATGCATATACACAATCATGTAATAACAAAGAATGATTTTTATGGGTCTGGATTTCCTACAATTTCTTCTCACTTTTTCAGCATTGAATGGTAAAAAAGATGGGGTAATTAAATTTTTCAAACGGGCAACAGCTTAATATGTGAAAGAAGTAATGGTCTATAAAATCTAGCTCCGCATTCTGAATGCTACATTTGTAGCTGATATTTCTTTTGTTTTATTCCTTTTCAGATTCAGTGTATTCATACTGAATGAAACAAATAATGGCTTGAATAATCATATATGATGTACATCTACTGGTAATACATAACATCAAATGTTAATGATTTTTATAATGCAAAATTTTGTGTCCCTTAATATCGCATTTTGTAAATCACACTTGTTATGGTTTGTTACGTCTTTTCCAATATTTAGTCAACAGTTAGGTATGTAACTGGAAAACATCACCATTGAGTGCAATTTTGAAGGGCAAATACCTACAGTGAAGACAAATTACATGCCATTTCAAACCTGATTAAGGAAAAAATGCAATGCACCAACCCAAAGGATCGGAACATTAATATACATAGGTCAAAATGTTAACGGATTATTTCATAGCATGAACTATCAAACATGTGATTACCCCTTTTTAAAAGTCTAGCTTTGATCTAAACAGGCCCAGAAGATTTCATTTCACTATCATCGCTAGCCATCCGCCAGCCCTTTTAAAGTTGCTTAATTGCCAGTAAATTTGTTATACCTGTCCAGTACATGTGTTAGCATTTGAACACTCCCCAAGTTTCATTTCAGAGTGTAATGTAAATTTAATTTCCCTTGTCCATTCATAAAAAACAAATGACATAGGTTTGAAGACATGTCTAAGCCTGGAATTAAAGCTTGGTACACTGAAATATCCAATGCGGATGCATATAAAATATCACAAGTAATGTATTCAAAGTAAACACCTTCCATCAATTGGATTCTTTGAAAACATTGACATGTTCTGGGTATTTCCATAATCATTTGATATCTCAGTTATTTGGTAAATTATATGAAGATCCGATTTTAACTGAGTTAATTCACAATGGTTTTTCTCTTTGGTAGTTATACTTTCTACAGATTCTAATAAATACAGAGATTTTAAAGGTCTACTTAATTTGCAATCTATTGCATGAAATGCATTTTTAAGGATAAAATGGCTATTAATTTTCCACATTTTCCATGTTCTCTCTGGATCTAGGAAAGTGCAGCAAAAATGAAAAATAAAATAAAAACAAAACTAAATGACATTTGCACTATTTTTAAAAAAAATTTTGAATATTATATTTATTTGAACTATTTACAAAAACCACTTAAATTTAACAATGATCAGAAGTCTTTGAAAAATCCTGAGACTTTCATACCACATTTGAATTTGCTCATGTATATATATTTAGAACCCATCTAAATTTGTGATCAATGTAAAATCTGAAAGCAGGCGGCCGTTAGCTGTTGTTAAAAATCAAGTTAAAGATAACTTTGGTCTACAAAGTGCAAGGTACTATGCAAATATACCATACCCAAAGAGCACAAATAGATCAGAGATCAGAGATATGAAAATAAATAGTAAAATCACCAGGATATAAAGGGCCTTCTGAAGAATACCCCTCTGTTGTAGAGTTAGATTCATATAGATCTCTCCATATATATAAACAGCATTCCTGACTTCCGGAGGAGATCACTCATTTTATATGATCTTTCCTAATGCTTCATGCAACTTTTTCTGACTAAGTCAGTTTTTTGATGATGAAATATGCCAATAGGGACTTAAATGATCAATAACATATTAATCATTAACTTATTCTCTGTAGATGAGTTTTACCTGGTATCGTATCAGCTTGAACTTTAATATTTTGGATTTTTACATTCTGGCATTGAGGATCAACTACCATGTAACTGCCTGTGTGAATGAAAAAATATGGTGGGATGATAGTATACAAATGAACAATTTTAGTGTAAGGTATGGTTTAAAAACATTGGACAGTTCAGGTAACACATATAGAGCAAACACAATGGAAAATAATAAATCAATATAATCATTTAACATGTTATTAAAAAATAAAAACCCTAACTTTTAATTGAGTCTGGTTAATAATGCATACATGTACAATAAACTCCGAGTTGATTGAAAAAATAAACTTGAATGGGTTTTTATTTTCATATTCATTTAAGTTTTTCTATAAACTTTTGATAACCAATAGAGCTTTGCACTATTACTTTTCCTCTTACACCTTTTTTCTAAATTCAGTTTGTTTTTTCGCATCATAAAAACTTCTAAATTAACAAAAAAAATTCCAACAGAGCTAGCACTCACTCTTATGCTTTGTAGGTCTGAGGGGCTTTATTGCAACAAATCACTTAATCTAAGCCCTCCCGTGGAGCAGACAGTGCATTTATTGTTTTTTGGTGTGAAATATTCACACATTTCAAATAAGTCCTTATCAACTAGTACACTCCAGGAACAGAACACTCCGCCTGTGAATATATATTTTACCTCGATACCCTAGATGACAATAGAGAAATAGCACGGTCCTAGTTAAATACACAACTGTATTTATATTACAGATTATCTCTTAAGAAAATTCAACACAATCTATCATGTCTATTTATATTAGTGTGTCTGGGTGAAAGTGAGGTTAGGGTTGACAAATGATTCTATGTGACGAGTCGTGTTTATTACTAGTAACAAAACCTGGTTATCTCAATCAAAGAATACAGTATGTTCAGTAGCTTTGAGCCCTTAATAAAAAGAAAACTGCTCAAGTGAAAATGCATTTTTCAAAATAGACTCTACCCACACATGCAATCTCTGTGTGGCAAGTTGCATAATAATAACTTTCTTGTCTAATGTTTCACATGAAGTTTCCCTTTCACTTCATTTGGTTAATTGAGGTTTTCGCTGAGCTAAGTGTTTGATTTCACACAATGATCAATCGATCTATTGATTGATCCATATGCTACATAAAGTAGGGTATGAGATTCATGCTTCACCAATCGGATCTGCTTTAATCTATTTTTCATTACAGTCATCTTTTGCATCATTGATCTATGTCATATAATGTGTCTGCTTTTCATGCTGCAGCCATCAATTTCCGATAAATGTATTAAAAGGTTTACATTTGTTCTGAACAAATGTAAACCTGCAGAGCAATTTCATATCAATTAAACATACTACATGTATTAACTATGGAAGCCATTTAGTAAACAGGTTTTCATTCAGAAATCATCATAATAGCTAAGAACAGGTTTACTGGGATGAAATTTATTGCAGACAGTTACAGAGCCATGCAATCGATTATTTTCACCATCACTTACCTTCAATACATGTACATTTGTCTACAAACTTCTCTACTTGCCTTAAATATCCCCAAAACTGTACTTTCTGCAACCTTGCATTCTTCATCTTTGATGTTTACCAAGGTACTAACCATTCAGTCATCTCTACATCTCTTTATTTCTCTAGTTTCCACACTTCCAATTTCTCTAACTTTTTGTGTATAAGCCTGAAGCTTTACCTACCTTTCTTTATCTCTCATCAGCATCTATAAAGTTACAACTCTTCCAATTTCTCTAAACCTTCTGTGTAAGCTTGCAGCTTTCCTACCTGTCTTCATCTTTCATCCACAATGTGCCATCTCTCTACAATCTAGACTCACCTTGTCACTGATAGCGTTGTACTTGATCCCAAGCTCATCTCGCTCGGCTCGACTTGCTGCCAACAGGTCCTCAACTCGGTTGAGCTCAGTGGCGAGGAGCCTGTTCTCCTCCTGGAGCTGACCAACGGTGGGGGTGGTTGACATGGTGGGTGGGGTGTAGTCTTCGTCGCCCTGCAGGTGCTTGGTGATGATCTCCCTGACGCGGGCGGGGAGCTTGGCCGGCTGATTGTCCTCACCGAGGACTGTGTAATCGTCTCGCAGCGAGTCCTCTAATCTCTGTAAGTATACATCATTATTTACTCTTCTAAAAATCAAATTGATTTTCACATTTAGATAAACAATTTTTCTTCAAAAATTTATTGTTCTCAAAATCAAATTGTAATTTCTTAATGCATATGACAAAGATAAATGAATAAAAAAGAGTACAATTTACATGTAATATCAAATATTGATAAGTAACTCAGTAAGTCTCAATCAACATTTTCCATTTGGAAAAATCATACTTCTAGAAATCATTATATGGATTTTTTTATATATATACTAGCAACAACGATTTAAATAAACATTAATAAATAAATAAGAGTGCAACATCTAAATATGATACATATTTTAATAAATAATATAGATTACAAGTCAATATATGGGATTGTACAATCAACTCTCAATATACCTAGAAGAGGTCTTTTTTTATTTTTTACTTTCAGTTTAAAGGACGTTCACATTGGAACATTCTAGGTACCGGTAGTCTACAGACTACAAATGAGCTGAAGTTAGCAATGTCATTGTATGAAACGATAATGCAGAGCCAGCAATTTATCAATTAATGTACCATTTAACCCACACGCACAATGTACCATTTAGCCCACACACCGTCTTTGAGCTGATTACAAAAGTATTACTTCATCAATTATTCAATCTGTTTATTAGAACACAATCAAAATTTCACAATTGTCAAACTTTTTCTACTGCTTCTAGAAAGCATACAATGGAATATTCATGCTTATATTGATTTGAGTTGGTGACAAAACTTGCTGTTTCACTTAATTTTGAAATGGATTCCCATTGTTCACAATACCTACAGCATACATATGCTGTGTTTGCTGTTTAAATATTGTGGACTACTACTTTCCCTCTGATAGTCAACATGACAGATTTAATTCTCACAGGCATCAGCTCTTGGTAATGTTGTCCAACAAAGCTGAACAAACACTTTTGAAAGTACTGAGCTTGCTACCAGTAGTGTTATGGGCTGCACAATTTTGTTTTAATTGTTACACTCTGTAGGTGTATTAGACTTGAACATATTGAAAAATAATTTGCAAAAGATACCACGTCACATTGTTATTATTTTTTTACTTCTGAGTTTGCTCAATACATATTAAACATGTACATGTATATATGTTTTCAATGTCTCCTTCACATCAGTTATTTCCAAAATAATGTATACAAAAAGATTTTCCAATCATCCTACATTTAATAGCAAATTTTAAAAGCCTTGGATTCATTATTCTAGTATGGTACACTGCACATTGTACATGTAGAGCAAAACTCAATTGCATTTCCAATGAAATTTATGTGACCAAAAGGAAAATTTTCACTAATAATTTTACAAGTAAAATTGCATATTTTATCCAATTATATGCATTGGGTTTTTGTAATACTGTTTATATTTGTATGAGGTGTTGCAAATCTTTCTACATTTTGTTTTCAGCATGCTGATGTATATTGTATGTTTTCATGAATCCCATCCCTGCAAGATGAGGTAAAATTCTAAACTATATATCAATTAAGATACAAATCCAGTTACCAGGTTACATCATTAATGCAGATCAATACACATCTTATTCCAACAAAGTCTTCAAACATTTCTTGTCCCAACAAATAAACTACAAAGTGTTCCTCAAGCATGAAATTTGTTTTCAATTAAGGAGAGTTAAAGGCAAGTCTTACATTAACAGAAGGGGGTTACAGTGTTATATTTGCCTAGAGAATGAGTTCCATCTGATAAATAAACAAAACTCAACCACTTTTGTACTAGCCTTGAATGAATTTTTGAGTTTTATGAAAGGAGCAGATATAAATGGAAATAACTTTACGAAATAAAAAATATCTGACTTTGATGATATTCTAAGTTGTTTCAAGCAAAATGTCTTCAGTTAATTACTTCGTTAAGTCTGCTGAAGGGAACAAATTATTGAGAAAATTGTCAACTTAATATATCATGTAATAAAAAGAATCTGAAATATATTTAGCACAATACTGAGTTCTTGCTCAGAATCTCTCATTTTTTACTATACAAAAAAATGGTATGTAGATGTTTCAAATACAGACATCATGTATTTAAGAAAACTAATTTTATAAAATCAAAGGCTTCTTTTACTTACTATTGAATGTAATTATTAGACATATTTTCATTAGCAGCTGCAAAAACATGCATCTAATTATAGATAAATGGCCTATCTTTCGTGATCAAATTTGGAAAACATTTTATTTCAATTAACTATTAATGAATATTTAAAGATAGCATTACAACATTTTCATGTTCTAATTTATTTTTTCACCTCAGAAAAAATACAAATGTTTTATGTAATAGTTAGATCATAATAAGTAAAATTTTAGTGATTAAGAAGGGGGCAGAGGGAGCGAAACAACCGAGCCCCCGTTTAATCGCTAAAATTTTACTTAATATACTCTGTCCCGGGTTTTTGCTTCCACAACTTTTCGCTCAATATTTCGATAATAATAAATACCTTTATGCTCAAACTACGTTCATCCACTAATATGAAAAATGTCCAGATTATCTGTTTTGAAACGCCCCCTCTACCGCTTCAGGTTTCAATACAAATCCCAAAATAGAAAGTCTACGGAGATTTTGCATTGCATCAGCCATAAATAAGCCCGGATGATAACGTTGAAAAATTGCGCGAGGTGTCCCGAGTACTTCCGAATGGAGGAAAGATGTAAACATTTCCCATTATAAATCTCCGTAAGAAATTTGTTTTCGTTCCTGTAAATGTTTATGAGTGAAAAGGGATAATTTGTCAATGAAGATATCTTTGATATTTTCCATTTCATCAATTTCAACTGTACTTCTTTCACAGGTATGTGTATTTTTATTAAAAATCATCAAAAAGTGATGGAAGCAATAACTTGGGACAGACTATAATATGATCTAACTTACTTATAAGAACATAACATAACCCACTTTGGCTGATTAAAAGCTCTACACAAATCAAATATTACCTCTCTTTTGTTTTCCACTCTCTAAGCTGTCAATCAAAAATTTGACCTCGCTGTAAAGTTGGAGAAATTCGTAACGATTAAAAAAATAACTTAATAGAGTACATGTATTTATCAACTGCTTATTGGATGAAAAAGTGGGTTATGTTCTAAATATTGCTAGTGCAAATAAGATAGAAAAATTACCAGTTATTAAAAAAATAGTAGGTAAATTACTAGGGCAGTTGGCATTAAT
>WFKH01010931.1:17116564-17123590 GCA_016163765.1 Magallana hongkongensis | reverse complement strand
AATCAAATACATTCAGTACATATTTATTTATTATAAGTGTTTTTTTTAAAAAATGGTTTAAGAGAGGGTGTTCGTGACAGTAGCACTATGTGATTTGAAAAGAACACATAGTTTCAAAAATAATCAACAAGTACTCGACTATTGCTCGACTAAAGCCCCCGATTAATCGACTAAGCCAACCGAGTAAAATTGACATCCCTAATTATAATTGAAATAAAAAGAATTATTAATTAAAATAATAAGATCAGCAGATTATTGTTGTAGCTGGTATCTTTTTATTTTAGTTTCAAAAACTTAAATAATTTATGAATAATTTTTAGATCCGTAAAATGTTGAGATGGCTTGATATCTCGCTGAAGCTAGCGGCAGTGTGCAATTTCCTTGTCTTCCTTCAGAGGGGTGTGTACCAAACTATTACAGAGAGACTGCTGGGGATACAGGCCATGTTTCCCTCCCGGCAAGGAATCAGACAGGTGATTAAACCTTAAAAACTACTCCAACAGGTTTATCATTATAACTGTACCCATGGGTATTTGCAAATTAATATGGATTGAAGTCTAAAAATAGTACTTGTATTTATGACATTGTTGACTACTGTCAAATGAATACTTAGATGATGATATAGTCTAGAGAACTATATTCTCAATTAACCCTCGGGCTGTGACTTAGTAAAGAAAATAGATAGAAAATTGACCCCCTGCAAAGATTTTTCAGTACTGGTAAATGTTTTTGCGTTTACTATAAACTTCTTGTGATTTTGATACTGGAGAAACTTTTTGTCAATTGAAGTTTTTCATAACATCCTAGTTGTTGTAAATGTAATTTCATTAACTGGTTTAACAAATAGGCTGCAGTGTAATATGAATAATATGTATTTTAGGTCAGCTTTGAATACATGACAAGGGAACTACTTTGGCACGGATTCTCGGTAAGTTTAAAATTTACTACCATACTTTTTTTTTTATCTATACTAATTGTTTTAACAACAATATTAGTGCAATTTTGTAGAATTAGAAACAGTTAAAACCTTCTTTTGTAAGCATATATTTATTTATAGATAAGTGGCCAAGTCTGATTTTGTCTCCTGAATTGTGGTGTTACATGCTTACATATATATGCATGTATGTTTGATGGTCAAGTGAGTCACGTGTTAAAGTTTTAAGTGCAGTATCTTCTTACAAACATTATGTCAGAGGAGAGTAGATTAGTTACACATGACTAGACTAAAGCGTTGTACTCAAGTGACTCATTTCTTCCCTTTGAGACTTTGTTTTTATATATTCAAATGAATTTGATGTCCTATTTTTAGCTCACCTGAGCTATTAGCTAAATTGAACTTCCTGGTCTGGCAACTATCCATTGTCTGTCCCTCCATTTTTTCATTTCATTTCATTTTATTCAGGTAAATATATCACAGAATGCCATGATTACACATAAAAAATATAACAAATAAAAAAACCCAGACATTATCACAGCACTATGCAACTTCTTAAGAATCAATTTGTTCAATATTGTTATTATATTGATTACATGACATACAAATGATAATTATTACCTAAGGAGTGTAAACATTTTATATTTCGAACTTCTCCTCAAAGGCGCTTGATGTTAAAAATATTTCTTTTAATAATAAAATTATCCCCTGTACTATAATACTAACAAGGTTCATCACGGTCGCCACTTACGACTTTTGTGTGTATAGTTGCTCATCATCCATATTAATTAACTATACAACCATTCCTTTATTAAAAATCATGGTCCAAATTCAGCCTACTGCTCTCATATTTCATAGCGGGCAAGAGATTTAAGTCTGCCGATTTACATCGAAACAAGCAGTCGACTTTCGGACAAATTTCCCCGTATTACTTACAATAGAACTAGTCCAAAATTCAGTAGAGACTTTGACAGATATTGCACATTTATCACGCGAAAATTGTTCTATATTAATAATAACTGCATATATATCTACTATACTATGGGTTAATTATAATACAACAACTAGCAACTAGAATTTCCATCAGAGCAGACTACAGAGCGCTTGATTTTCAGCTACGTTTCATAATGTATACGGATCGTTTATGTATGCTTATATAAAAATGAATGTCACTAAATGAATCTAAATTATTAAACTTTAAAGTATATGTGTTGAGTTTCTGCTAGGAATAGGAAAACTGTTATGTAAACCCCCTCCCCCAATTTATACACCACAAAGCTTGGGGATTGGGATTAAATAGATATTACATGTATGTATTCAAAGTGGTTTAAGGAAATACTTTCTTTATTTTGATCTGATAAATTTACATGTATTTTCCTAAATAACGTATTCCCCCGTACAATAAGTCATGTCGCGAGGGGATGCTCCGCTTAGCAGTGCCCTTGTTATTATTATAGTACAGGGGATAATTTTATTATTAAAAGAAATATTCTTAACATCAGGTGCCTGTGCTTCTTCTCAAGAACCGGAGGTTCATGCATATAAATGCATATAAATGCATGACACTGTTAACCATTATCATAGAAAAGAAGGTTTTTCACAAAGTCTTGTAAATCAAAATTTGGTATTAATTTTTCAGGAATTTTTGTTTTTTACCCTTCCGCTGGTGAATTTCCAACGAGTAAAGAACTTTGTGAGGCGACACATTTTATATGGCCAAGAGGACCCAGCTCACGACGGTCTGAGGGTGATGGAGTGTGCAGTGTGTGAGGATGTCCCAACCAACCCCCAGGAGATAGGCTGCCCCCATCTGTTTTGTTACTACTGTGTACAGGTTAATACTGATGTCCAATAACACCTGGCAGTATTGAAAATACTGTGGAATCATAAATGTTCATGGTGACTCAATTGTCATGGATTTCATGGGCAACATTCTCCAACCAATTTTCATCCTCATTGGATAATGAATTTGATCTATATTTACTATACACAAAATTAAATTGGCCCCAATGAATTTTAATGATTTCACAGTAATGTTACCTTTTTTTTAAAAATCTTTTAACATCTGACATCAGATAGTCAAGAACTTTGAATGGGTTTAGGCTGTGCCTCAAACATATTGGTTTGACATAGTGGTCATCTTTTATTTGTTTTGTGCATAACTTTACAATCTTTCCTGATAACAGATTACATAGTCTATGTATAAACTGATAAACTGGTCATCAAACAACTATTTTATGTTAAGCTCTGTATTTTAAAATGAGAGGGTGAATGAAATACCAAAAATTAATAGTAACTCAATTTACTGGATGAATATGAATAAAAAGTTTATAAATATATGGATGATAGATAATTTTAAATTAATGATTGATTCTTAATTATTAAACAATCCTGCTCGAAAACTTTTCATTCATATGAAGATATTACAGTTGTTGGATTTTAACCATTGCATGCCTGGTACTTAAAAGCTTAGAAATGCTAAGGTTCTTTATCATGCAACAGTTATTGTAACATTGAACCAGGGTACCTTACCTTAGAGTAATGAGGGTTCCTCAACATGCAACATTTACTGTATTATGAGACCTGGGACCTTTGTATCAATATAGTAAAGTAAAGAGTGCTTTTGTCATACAACAGTTACTGTATTATGGCTCCTTTGTGACTTAACATAAGAGAAGAAAGGTTTTCTTATCTTGAAACAGTTACTGTATTTTGAGACATAGGTACCTAAAATTGCCTTAAGCAGTAAGGATTCTTTCTCATGCATAAGTATTGTGATGATGGGACATGGGCTCTACTGCTTTAAGCAGTGAAGTTTCTTTGTCATGGAACAGTTATATACATGTATTAGAGACCCAGAACCTACAGCATGAGACTAGTAAGAGTCGGTGACAATACATTGTAGCATGGGACCTAAGACTTTGTTGTCTTATTCATTGACTCATATTTTGTTGCCACCTTATAAAGACACACATATAGTGCCAGAAATAACTTAGCCTTAATCCCCATAAACTTATCTTTAGAACCATTACATACCCAGGCAAGCAATGTGGCCCATTGACTTCTTACTTGTATTTTTTGTTCAAATTGTATACATGTCTTTCCATTTTTCCAAATACCCTAAATTAAAATTGAGTTCAGTAGGTGTAATAGTGAGATTAACATAAAAACAATATTTTCAATTTGGTTATCAAAAGATTTTTATGTTTTTCAGAGTAACTATAAAGCAGATCCTGGTTTCTCATGTCCCAGATGTCAGACAAGTATTCCAAGTGTTGGCAGTATCCATCCATACAGAACCGTTATTTCATAACCAATTGCACTATCCCCATCATAAGCCTTATGTCTTTCAATTGAGAGAGAAAGAGAGAGAGAGAGAGAGAGAGAGAGAGAGATTATGCTGAATAAAATTTGAATATTAAATATAATCTTTGTTTATATTTAAACTTGAGGGGCAACATTAGAGATATAACATAACAAATTATGTTTAAAGTAAAGAATTATTGTTCATTGTGACATGAAGCATTTAAGGATAATGTGGTAGTCTCACAGTTTCATCTGGCAAAATACACATCCAATTGTATTTTTTATCCACTGAGCATTCCAATGTATTCATTCTACTAGTGACAAACTGGAAACGCAATAGACTAATCAGATGAAACCAATTTGTCTTCATAGGAATACAGTAAAATTCGTTTAGTACGAACACAAATATAGCGAAATCTCGGATATAGCGAAGTTTTTTTGAGTCCCCGGTAAAATTCTTAATAAATGTTTGAAAAATTGTACGGTTATAATGAATTCGGATTTAACGAATTTACGGTTATAGCGAACTGATTTCGAGTCCCGTAGAGGTGAATAATAACGAAATTTAACACTTTTATAATGAGTTTCTTTACATTTTAAAACGTTTGCCCTCCATTTAACATAATAGTTTGAATGAATTTATTTTCACATAAATTCTTCAATTCACAATCCGATTATTAAAGGTATCAAAAGAATGTATTTTCATTCTAAGCCTCAATTACCAAAAATTGTAGTCTGGTGAAAGAGAACATGTATATAGTGAATTCGCTATTGTTATTATTACGAATTCGTTATAAGGATATAACGAATTACGGATATAACGAAGTAAACCCATTGGTCCCTAGAACTTCGCTATAACCGAGTTTTACTGTATATCTTTTCTTGAAATTTTTGAATCTGCATTCAAATGTAATATTTAGCAGTGTTCAGTCTATTGAGTGACATGAGGTTTTTTTAAAGTAATGGTATGATAGTTTATTGCTTTGTTAATGTGCATGGATTTTACCTGGTGATCAAAATTATTTGCTACATTAACAAGAAGCACTCAGGCCTTGACGGTCACCTGAGCCCTCAGATTGACATGTCAGAGAGTCTCATGTTTGCATTTTAAGCTTCATTTTGAAGTCTAAATTCTAATCTGACTATTACCCTGCTTTTATTGTTTGATGTTTGAAAAATATATATTCATAAAATGGGGGGGGTTGGGGTTCAAGAGTACGGGGAATCTTGATTTTCTATACCTTGGTTCCAGGGGCCAAAAATTTAAAACTTTAGGTTATAAAGAGACCTGCTGGCTACATATTGGCCCCACCTTAGGGCCTGAACCCCTGACCCAGGGACTATGAATTTCACCATTTAGGTAGAGGACTTCATGAAAATCATAGCCATGCATTTACTTTTTTTCAAGCACATATAGGAGTAGAGAAGATTTTTTAGGATTTAATATGTTCTAACTAAATGGCTATGTTGGCCCTGCCCTAGGGCCTGAACTCCTGACCCATGGGTCATGAATTTCACAATTTTTGGTCAAGAGCTTCATGGACATTAAAAAGTTTTTTCTCATATACATATGGCAGTAAAGAAGATTTTAAAGATCTAATACATGTTTACTATTTGATCATATTGGCCCCTCCCTAGGCCTGACCCAGGAGCCATGAATTTCACTTTTTGGTTGAGGGCTTCATGCTTGTAGTTTTTTCCCCACTTGTGTAGGAGTAGAAAAGAAGATTTTTGAAAATTTGGCTTTTTAGCTCACCTGAGCTGAAAGCTCAAGTGAGCTTTTCTGATCACTTTTTTTGTCCAGTGTCTGTCTGTCCGTCCGTCTGTAAACTTTTTACATTTTCGACTTCTTCACCAGAAACACTGGACCCATTTCAACCAAACTTGGTACAAAGCATCCTTAGGTAGAGGGGCTTCAAGTTTGTTAAAATGAAGGGCCACGTCCTCTTTCGAAGGAAGATAATTAAGATTTATTTTTAAAAATTTGTTGGTATCTTTAAAAAATCTTCTTCTCGAAAACCAATTCGCCAGAAAAGCTGCAATTTGTATGGAAGCATCCTCAGGTACAGGTAGTATAGATTCAAGTTTGTTCAAAACATATTCCCCGGGGGTAAAGTGGGGCCACAATTGGGGGTCCAATTTTTACATGATATATATAGAGATAAGCTTTAAAATCTTCTCAAAACCAATTGGCCAGAAAAGCTGTAACTTGTGTGGAAGCATCCTCAGGTAGTGTAGATTGAAGTTTTTACAAACCATGATCCCTGGGGTGTGGTAGGGCCACAATGGGGGTCAAATTTTTACAAAGGAATTTATAGAGAACAATCTTCTTAAGAACCAATTGGCCAGAAAAGCTGGGTAGTGCATGGAAGCATCCTCAGGTAGTGTAGATTCAAGTTTGTTCAAACTATGATCCCTGGGTGTGTGGTAAGGCCACAATGGGGGTCAAATTTTTACAAAGGAATATATAGAGAAAAATCTTCTTCTTGAACCAGTTGGCCAGAAAAGCTGTATCTTTTGTGGAAGCTTCCTCAGGTAGTGTAGATTCCAGTTGTTTAAATCATGATCCCCGGGGGTAGGGTAGGGCCACAATGGGGGGGGGGGGTGTCGATTTTTACTTAGGAATGTAAAGAGAAATATCTTCGTTTCGAAAATCAATTAAGCAGAAAAGCTGTAACTTGTGTGGAAGCATCCTCAGGTAGTGATATATATAGAGAAAAATCTTTAAAAATCAATTAAAAAAGGATAAGACAACAATTTGGGGGAAGGTTGAATTTTTTCATAGG
>WFKH01010931.1:17101564-17114064 GCA_016163765.1 Magallana hongkongensis | reverse complement strand
AAAATGAAATAAAATCGAACAAAATGAAATTAAGTTCATTGATATACATGTATATGTGACCATTTCAAGTGTTTATTAGTATTTTAGAAGTAACGGGTACCTGTAAACTGCGAAACGAAATAGAAACGAAGCGAAATGAAACGAAATGAAATCTACCGAAATGAAACGAAATGTACCGAAACGAAACGAAACCCACCGAAACGAAATCAAAACGAAACGAAACCAAAACGAAACGAATAAATGATTGAGTTGCGTTGAATGGAATTGTTAATATGATTGATTTGGATATATATCAGTTAGTGTTATATTATACATGCACATTTGTGCACATGTCCCATGAATTATCAAAGTGTATTCATAGAAAATTGAACGTCACAGATTTCCAATGCAAACATAAGGGGAAATATACACTGAATGTAAATATAGAGCTGTGAATATACAACCAATTTCCGAAATAAATGGAGGTAGTGAATGTAAATATATATATGAACATACAATATCATGTGTCTCTATTTGTGTGAAAAAGTATCACAAATCTAATATGAACATTATAAACATTTTGATTGTAATAGTTATCAGAACTTCATATATTTTTCGTGATATTTAGCCGGGCTCTGCTGAAAACAAAGTCCTGGCTGTAGGCAGACAAATCTTCAAAGTTACTATAAATTGTTAATGTGTCTGTAGGCAGACAAATCTTCAAAGTTACTATAAATACCACAACACGCTAACACAGCTTCTGGTATAATAAATAGTTTCACAGAGAGCATTGTTTTGTCAATGTATTGTTTTTCTATTTGTTGTTTTTTTCGCCTCCTCAACTGCCACTGGGGTGTATATACCTGTCCAGAAATCTACGGTCGGTTGCTTTCCGATCGAGGCATTTATAGGTTGCACGGACTTCTTAATGCATTAACTAATCATTGTAGTAAAATGTTTGTATAAAAAGAATAAAGGAAACTACAATCAATAAAAGATAAAATAGGATTTATTCTTTGAAAGAATTTCGAAGGTATCTGTATTATTTTGCCCAGATAGTGCTGCCTTATTTCGCATGCACATCAAACACGTGTGTCGTTCATACAGAGTGCATATCGTAGACCCAGGCGGCCCTACATCTACAAAAACACCCCGTATCTAAAATACATGCGGTCATTGCACGATCTGCCATTGTGTGTGGTTTGCACATACATGTGCGATGTTATAACAAACACAGGAGAGAGAGAGAGAGAGAGAGAGAGAGAGAGAGAGAGTATTTGCTACACTATAAGCATAAGGCCACATCAAAAGAGCCGGGCTTTCAGTATTTCAGTACTTTGATTTGGTTAGCCCCCCCCCCCCCCAAAAAAAACCCCGTCTTTATATGAATACTGTTCCTGAAACCGATATGAATACTGTTCCTGACACCGACATTTGCTATTTCCTATAAATTTCTCTTAATTCTCTGATAATCAGAAAAGTGTGCTAATTTAGTATAATTATTGTAAACTAAAGGCCCCTGAGTCAGGGATATTGGTGTTAGGGTAGGGATCTATAGTTTCCAGATAACGAATGTGCATCATTTCTTTATAAATCTTCATCTCTACAATTGGGAATCTATATTTTTTTATATAGCAGACAAACTAAATGCGTGGTTAGAATGAGCAAGGACCTGAGTCATCCAGGTGACCTAAAAGTATATTCGAGAGAAGTCCTTGGTGGAAAAAAGTGTAGGAGTCCCTATAATTGCTTGTCATATTTTTTCTTTTGAATTTTATTTTTCAAATAGGTATAACTATTTATATTTATAACTATTTATTTATCATTATAATTTAATTCATTGGGTTTAAAACTTTTTAGGAGGTGGTGAACATTAATCTCTTAAGCACTAGAATGCGCAATTTATCATCTTGCAGTCATATCTTCATGTTAAGTAAGATGTGCACGGCGTCCCCCTTGTCTTCAGTTCAGTCTTTTGACCGTACCCATCTCATCTGAAGGTGAACATTTTCAAACTTTATACCACGTACCTTTATTTTCCACGAAAAAAGATAAATGAATGTACATTGATATGATTATTTGATAATTGATAACAAGGATCTCAGTTACAAGTAGACTTGACAGATAACTGAGGGATACCAAGACTAAGACATGTCCCGTGTCGCAGGGATTAACAGCAGTCGTACGAAAATTCATGACTGGAACTATCGAATGAATAGACTGAATGATCAGATTGCGGAGAGGAGATTCAGAAGAGATGAGGAATTTCGTGGCGCAGAAGGTTTGAGCCCGCAAAGAGTCAATTCTGGGTCTAGAAACCTTGGATACGAAGATGACGAGAAACGTGAGGTCAGTAACAGAAGAGATTTCAGGATGTCTGGTGACATGGAACAGAGATATCAAAGAAATAGGGAAAGTCGAAACGCTGGATATCGAGGGCAGTTTGAAAGGTCTCAGATGTATCAAATACCGAATGGTGAGGATAGAACTAGAAGCTTTAACCGCAATCATTATCAAGAAATGGATGAAAAGGTTTACAGAGAAACAGAATTCCGCAAAGAAAGGAGAGATGACCGCCATCATTACCAGGAAATGGATGAAATGGGTTACAGAGAAACAGAATTCGGCAAAGGTAGAAGCAGAGATCAAAAGTATTATCAGGAAACAGATGAAACAGGTTACAGAGACTCAGAATTCCGCAAAGAAAGGAGAGATAATCGCAGCTATTATCAGGAAATGGATGATGAAACAGGTTGCAAAGAAACAGAATTCTGCAATGGAAATGGAAGAGCTTATAAGAATATGGGATACATGGATCGTGGGCTTCACCATCCAAGAACATCTCTGAATTATCCAGCACCAAATGCCCAGTACATTGATCGTGGATCGGATTTTCCACGATCGAATATGCAAAACCAATCCGGTTCAGCGGTTTGGAATACTCAGGCACCATTCACCGTAGAATACCAACTAGTGGGGGAGCCAAAAGGTCAGGAGGAAAATGAAGAGAAGAAGCCGCGGAAGGTATGGTGGTACACAACAAGCCGAGTATTCTCTGCCGTTTTGATTATAAGTAGTCTGGTGTCAGACTGGCTGCAGTACTTGGAAATGGACGATCCAATTGGTGAAGTGCAAGAGACGGTAGCAGATACTTTTTCATGGAAAGAATGTACAAAAGAGTCCACAAAACACACAACAAGTCAGTTTTTGTATTTTACAATAGCTGGTACGGTTCTGGCAGCATTGCAATTGGCTAACATCATTTACCAGATCGTTCAGAACCACCGAATACCCATCGATACGGATATAAAAGATTATATTGACGAACGAACTGAAGTTTTTCTAGTCAATACGTTCGTCAAATTTCCACAAACGTTTCTGATACATCGTTATGAAGTAAACTTATGTCTTGGATGCGGTACTGGACACTCTAAAAAATTGAAAGGTTTCTTGAATGGTCTTTCTTCATTGGCTAGTTCTATCTGGCGGTATGTAACTCACTTCAAAGTCTCGACTTGTAGCTGTTCCGACATGTGCAAAAGATGTGCTGCACGCTGTGGGAACTGCATTAAGAACTGCCTCTTGGGTTGCATCAAGTGCCTGTGCCGTTGTCCAGCTCGATATTGCTGCATGGAGTAAGTCCTTTACTTTTACCTGCTGCTGATCCTGCACGAATCTTGTATACATTGCACATTACACAGACCTACTAGTACATAAGTCCACAGTTATACATGTATGTACATGATGGTTTTAACGTTACCTGATATAATTTTGGACATGTTGTATAGCAGCTTTTCCCCAGAGTAGTTCACCAGAAAACTGGCTATATAATAGTCTTTTCTGAGGGATGGGGGTGGGGGTCTACTATATAGTAGCCTTTCTCCCATAGTAGGATTTCTATCACACGATTTGGGTTCAGATTTTAGAAAAAAATATTTACAGAAAGCCAATTGCAATTAAAAGTTTGTACATCCAAAGGTTGTATACATATGTGCACGTGTTTGTCGATTAATTGTTTAATATAGACAATGTTTTAATTTGGTTCATTTAAATGGTAAAATACTTCCATTGGTGCATGATTCATGCGGTATATGAAGGTAGCAACATTGCAAAAAAAAAAAAAAAAAAAAAAAAAAAAATACGTAACCCGCGTTAGCGCGCACAGGCACCTGACGTTATGTATTTTTCTTAATATAATAAAAAAATATTTACTCTCTTCCTAATAATACACAAGGTTCAAATCACCGCCATCTTGTTATTACCGTCTTCCTTGGAAGACGGTATAAAGAGTTGAAATAATTTACAGTCTCCGGGTTGTGCACTTCCTCTCCTTTGTGATTGGTAGAAAATACATGATGTGAAAATTTACATTTATTTCATTGGTTGAAAAACAGTTCGGCGCAAGGGAGATAATTTCTGATGATCTCTTTTACGTACGACTTAACAATTTTCGTAGATTTCAAATCTTAAAAAGTAAGAAAACGAAAAAACAATAAAAATTACTATGAATGAAATTCAGGCTTCAATTTTTCAGTACAACTAGTTGAAAGCAATATTCTATAATATCTATTGAAATTTTTTGTTCTTTTCTTTTTGTATTGTTTATGCAAAAACAAAAATGTGAAAATTTGATACGGTATGTCTAATATCAATAAACAAGTTTGCATATACGGTAAATTAATATCAGTGAAACAAGATGCTGAATGCTGTTGTATTAACTTTGATTTTATTATAATAATGCCACCCTTCCTAAGATCACCTTTTCCCTACTATAGTTGATCTCAACTAACAAGCACGTGGAACGCATTTCTCAATTTTAGGCACGCACGCTTAAGGCACATCATATAAAAAAGTTCCACACGCCATTGCATGTTGAGGAAGACGACATTAATATAAAAAAATAATTACAATTTTTTTTGATAACTTATTGCTGTTTAGAATTTGCTCTAAAGACGGTAAGCTTTTTTAAAAAGCTAAACTTGTATATATAAAACTGTCACATCAGATGGAATATTTTCTCGAAGCTATTCGGGAAAATTACTGTATACAGGTTTATTTTTGCGCCCCGTGTTATTTTCGTCCTTTTTCACTTGCAAACGGTTACAACCTATCTTGAATTTGTCTATACTAAGTTGTTTTTAAAGAGAAATAATATGAGACATTTGAAGTCGCCCAGTCTTATTTTCGCCCGCTGACAACGAGGGCGAAAGAGGCAAAAATAAAACGGGGGCGAATGTTTCCCTGTATACAATATTTTGCTATTTTTTCATGTTTGATAAAGAAAAAATCCATATATTTTACCTTTTTAATTTGTGTATTCCTACATTTTTATGTGGAGCTCTTCTTATTAAGGAGATCAATACAGTATAAAAATAGCACGACCAGTTCAAAATATTTCGATGGAGAGGACGTACATAATGCATCGCCGCGTTACTCGGTCGCGATGAAATTATCAAATTTTTACGCACTTTTTCCAAGCCAGGAGAGTATTATTTACAAACAGAAAATGCATATTAAACTAGAAAGAATGCACAGAATCTAGATCACGAAAGGAATACAACAGGCTATTGGTACTTTGCGGAAAGAAACGGAATGGATGCAGTTTAGAGGCCCCCATCGGCGAAAAAGAATTTAAAAAAAACCACCATTATATATTTCAATTAAACCTATCGTAAATGGAAGATAGTTTTTCAAATTTTGATGTGTAAATGCATTGTGTATTTAAAAAAAAATATGCTACTCATTGCTCTATAAATCAATACACGTTTCTTTCACGAAAGAACTTAATTTTAAAGTCACTAGTTGTTTTAAGATGTTAGAATGACAATGTAATATAAAGTTGAGATTTAAACCAAACTCAATAAATATGAAGGTGTAACATCGATGAAAAATACTTTAGTTTTCTTTCTTCTGAATAATTTTCTTCTGATTCAGTCCCGTTCCGCAAAATACAAATATCCGTGTGGAGATTGGTATTGAACGTGGATATTGGTATTTAACGGAACGGAACAGAATCTTTCAAAAATTTATAAAATATGAAAGATATCAAAACAACTATTCGCCGTTACTTGATTTTTAAAGATGAATAAAGCGAGCTATCAAATCAATTCAGTCATCTTGCGTATGTGCTGATCATTTTAGCGTTTTTGTGCTTGTGTTGTGTACAACGACAACTTTTATTGCATTTAGAATTCATAACATGTTATTTTCACTAGAGAACTTACTTGTTCGTAAGTCAAGCTAGCAAAAACACAATGAATATACATGTATTACGAAGATTTGTATAATAAACAGAGCATATTTGCAGGTAAAAAAAGATAATAAATCAATTCTTACCTTACTTCATAATTATTATCTTCTAATTCCGTGCCGATCCGCTAAATGCTATTACCCATGAGGATATTGGTATTTAACGGAACGGAACGGAATCTTTCAAACTGTTTAAAATATGAAAACTATCATAAAAAGGACACCATTTATTCAATTTATAACAAATTATATGTTATTTTACGTGACTATTTACTAGTTGGTTAATCAAGCTAGCAATAAAGAGACAATATTTTATATACATCAAGAAAATTTTTTAATAACACCAAGCCCATTCGCAGGGATAATGTCCTTTAAAAAAGTACTTGATAGCCTTAATTGAAATAGCCTACATTGAATTGAATGATGCTTTAACAAATGTTGTTACCATACTTCTGCATAATTTTCTACTGAAAACGGAACGGAGCGGAATCTTTGAAACATTTTAAAATAAGAAAAATATTATCAAGTACTTGCCGTAAGTTTTACCGTAAAAATAACGGGATTTGTTATAAATTAAATTAATGATCTCAATGATATGATATTTTTAAAGTTTTAAAACATTTGATGATGAAAAATTCTTTAGTCATCTTCCTTCTGAAATAAATTTCTTCTGATTCCCTTCCGTTCCGTTAAATACCAATATCCACATGGTTATTAATATTTTGCGGAACGGAACGGAATCAGAAGAAAATTATTCAGAAGAAAGATAACTAAGTATTTTTCATCGATTGTTACACCTACAGATTTATTAATTTTGGTTTAAATCTCAACTTTATATGTACCTTGTCATTCTAACATCTAGTGACTTTAAGTTCTTTTGTGAAAGAAGCGTGTAATGATTTATAGAGCAATGAGTAGCATATTTTAATAAATACACAGTGCATTTAAACATCAAATTTTACAAAAAAACAAAAACAAAACAAAAACAATCTTCCATTTACGATAGGTTTATTTGAAATAATGGTGTTTTTTTTTCAATTCAATTTCCCCGTTGGTGGCCTCTTAGCTGGTTCCGTTTCGTTCCGCAAAGTACCAATAGCCACACAACACGTCGGCCATGAGTTTTAGGTGTGCAATAAAATGCGAGATATGAAGGTACTTTCAGGACTCGCATGAATTATCAAAGAAAACATTTTATTGTTCATATTTACATCTCTCTATTAAAAAATTAATAAATTGGTCCGAAAAATTAAATAAATTATTGTTATGTGCATCAGCGCAATAGATAAAAGAAACAGCCAAATGGTCTTCTATGGGAACTTGAGTCTGACACCATCATTATTATTTCGTGCAGTCCGTGATTTTTCTTAGGTTGCTAATGTTTCGACCAATCGATAAACGGGGCGTGTAGATTTCAGTTCAGTCATTTTCTAAAGGGCTATGAATAACAATTAATTTTCTTAAGAAAATAGAGGGAATCTTACTTGGTGGATGCAAATATATACCTGTGTGACGCCTTTTTATGAGTGGGTTCAGCTTTAAAAATGTATAATATTATAAAGCAATCATTTGATGCCTTCTTCACTGATACATTATTTTATGATTTAATGCTGTAATATTCATCCAGTGTTTTAAATATCAAGTATATCAATGCCCCATTAATTTTTTAAGCATTTGTTTCGATTTTCTTTCGTTACATTTACATACTTGAGATGCAAGTCTTTAAGAACATTATACTACAACTGCAAGATTTTTTAGTCGGCTGGATGGTCAAAAAATTAACAATCAGATCTACCTAAAATTTTAAGATAAGATTTGTTTATCTATAAACTATTATTTAGTAAAGAAAAAAAAATCCATATATTTTGCCTTTTGAATTTCGGTATTTTCCTATTATTTCATGTAGAGCTCTTCTTCTAAAAAAGATCAGTACGTCAATCTAAAAATAAACACAACCATCGAGCCTTCTGAAAACACATATTTTGATTTAATACTCAATTTGTCAAAGCTTTATATAAGCTTTTATAATTCTAGTTTCATATGGAAGGGAATTACCGCCAAAAGTCGATGTATCTTGCTTTTATTCTTATTATGCTTACTTCCTTCTTTATTCTTCAGTACATTTACAATTGTATTTCACTTTATTGTTTTCATATTCATGTATATCCAATTTCGCTTTGATTCTCTTTTATTCTTTATGGTTTGCTTAATTCTATGTTGCAATACTCTCTTCTTATTCGTGTAATTTTAACTTTTATCTCCGTTACAAACGTGAATTCAATCACGCAACACGTATAAGATACATATATTTTTGGCGGTAATTCCCTTCCATAGTTTCAAAGCCAGTGGTTACTGAAAGTGTGTTATGAATTTATGTTTGATATCTCATTCAAATTGATATACTTTAAAAATATTTTTTCTGTTTTCTTTCATATTTTTACAATTTAGTGTTCAAGCACTTAAACATATATCAGTGAATTATGCATTGTCATTTTTTATTCTTTGACCAGTGTTTTATTTGTTGTTTTATTGTTAGGTTTTAACTTCTTTTGAATTGCAATAACCTGTATATATGTTTCAGTGCTTCATTAATTTCTGTTGTAATTAATGTTCTAGATTAAAGAATGTATTTCCATGCTGCTTTATGCACCTCGTCTGTAACAATTTCTGGATGTCTACCAACTGTTGCTGCCAATGCAAAAGGGATTCCAAGAAGTCATCTATATTAGCGGAACTAGCTAGTATCCCAACAAGCTTTGTGGGAGTTCTGTATGGGCTTAGGGTTGCGAAATACTTATGTATAATTGAGTTATCGGGTCTTATTACCTTAGTCTTTGATACTATTATTGGCTACTTTTGGAACTTGGTGTTTCATAATGAATAAACCTTTTCTTTCAACAATGTTTACATGTACGTGTGCAGATAACACGTTATGAAATATGAGACGTTTTATTAGGCGACATGTAAACATGTTTGCATTCATACTTCATGTTGTAAACAAATACTTCTATAACCCATCCTATTTCTTATAATTTTATTCATATTTTAATCAGACATGTGTAAATATTAACTTTAGGAGTTCATGAAAAATTGGTACACATAAGGCAATGAACTCAGTGTTACTTATTTTTATTCATATTTAATTTTAGGCATGTATAAACATTGAGCATCAGAACTTTTTAATAACGTAACTGAATAAACTCAAAATTAAAACTTGGTGTTGTTGTTTTTGTCAATATAGCGGTTTATTTAGATTTTAAAAAATCGTTTTGGTAGATCCTAAAGTAATATTTGCTGTGTCGTTTTGATTTTTCAATTTGACAATTTAAAGAGGATATTAAAAGGGCTGGATGGTCGTGGCCATCTTTAGATAATATGTATTTCTTTTAGAAGAGGAACTTTGTATAAAATTCAATTTAAAGAGCTAAAATGTTAGGAAGATTTTATTACTAAATATAGGGTTGTTTTTTGGAAAAATATAATTTTCAAAATATTAAGGTAGATTTGATGGTAGGTGTTACGCAATTCTATAACATAATACCTGCATAGAAACTATTATATTTATGAAATTAAAAGCTTATTGACATCATTATGAAGATAACTTATTTAACGATCCCATCTTTCTTAGATATATAAATGAGGTTATTTATTACAAATCTGTATGTTGCATAAAAAACCCATCTAGAAAACAATGTTATTGCAGACTTGTCAGACAACGGAATGACATTATTATATGTTATTGGCCTCAAGTAAAGTGTCAACCCTAACCCATCAAACCTAGTAAAACACACACGCACACGCACACACACACACACACAGAGGCGCCTTCTCATGTTTTATTTTCATTCATTTCAGGCAAAAAGGGTTTTTTCAAATATCATTTGAATACCTAATTTGCTTTTATTGAATAACATTCAGAATTGTCTCATTTCTTTAAAGAACTTTTCTTGTGTGATAGGACTCATTGGTCTTCATGCGTTCATAGGTCCATAAACACTCCAATCCGATGACGAAATACTCAGGTACCATTTACATACATGATCCACCAGGGGGGGCAACCAGTAAGTCAAGAGGGAAAGGAGTAGAAGTCGCGGACGGTATGGTAGTATACAACAACGGGTATTCTCTGCTGTTTTGATTATAATTAGTCAGACTGCCAGACTGACTGGAGTACTCGGACAAGAACGGTGCAATTGATGACATGGGAGACAAAGTAACAGACTCTTTTACAAAGGTATTTTGCTGTAAAAAGAAGAACAAAAATGAAACAAAGCAGTTTTTGTATTTTACAAAAGCTGGTGCAGTTCTGGCAGCATTGCAATTAGCTTACATCATTTACCAGGTCTTTGAGAATCTCAGAGTATTCCCTGATACAGTTTTGATATTAAGAGACTGGCTTGACGAACGAACCAAAGTTTTTCTCGTGAACGCCTTGTTAAATTTCCCTAATCATTTCTGATACATCGATATGAAGAAAACATATGTCTGAGATGTGGCACTGAAATAAGTCCTAAAAAGATAAAAGGATTGTTCAATGGAATTTCTACGTTTGCAAGTTCTATCTGGCGTTACCTTACGTGAAACTTCTTGTAGCTGCTTCAGCTTGTTTGAAAAGTGCGTCGCACTCTGCGGGAAGTGCATAAAGGGTTGCCTTTTGGGTTGCATCAAGTGCATTTGCCCATGGTGCTGTTGTTGCGTTTGGTCCGGTACATTAATGCTATTTTAATTCAGTTATTACCTTTATCATAGTTATTTATATTTATTTTTTCGAGCAGTAAGCTCTTCATTATTTGCTTTTATAATATTATTTTTAACTCCTTATTTATGCTTCATGATTAAGGTGTAAAACATTTCTTCCCTGCTTCTGTGTTTACATTATTTGTAAAATTTCTACTGATAGTGTCTGCCAAATTGGATGTAAGCTGTGTGAACCAGATTCGTCCTCCTTGTTAGCGGACCTAGCTACTTTTCCGACATTCCTCGTTGCTTTTTTGAACGTGCCCAGGTTTATCCAATACTGAGTATGCCTGTACAGGGATATATCGTTTGTCAATGAATTATTTTACGATGATATCCATGTAATAGGCTACCTTTGTGACTTGGTGTTTTAATTATTATGTTTTATTGAAGATGTTCGTGTTCAGATACACGATAAACATTATATTCTCAACACCAGTCAGTAAATGAAACTGTTCTAGTTAGATATATGAAATTTAGTGTCAAATCGTAAAAATAATTTAAATATTTTTGCACCTTTCTACACTTTTTGTTTGGGGGGGGGGGGCTAATAATCTTACGACTACTAACATTTTATCGTTTTACAAACATATCTACGTGCAGAGTAAGGCGTGCAAGGCGTCGACTAGCCTTAAGTTTACTGCATGAGGTGGATTGTGGAGGTAAGAAGCGTTGAGGTTGTCATGCCTTCCAATTTTTCAATCCAGATAGCATACAATATGGACATACACTGTACACTATGTACTGTGTTTGAATCTTAAGGGTGATTTTTTTCCCCAATCTTTATACCACGTGCATTTATTTTTCACGAAAAAAAAATAAATGCATATACATTGATTTTCTTATTTGATATTTGATAACAAGGATTGTATTAGTTGCAAGTAGACTTGCAAGGGACACCAAGACTAAGACATGTCCCGTGTCGCAGGGATTTACAGCAGTCGTTCGGATATTCATGACTGGAACTATCGAATGAATAGACTGAATGATCAGATTGTGGATAGGAGATTCAGAAGAGATGAGAGATTTAACGGTACTGAACGTTTGAGCCCGCAAAGAGTCAAATCTGGATCTAGAAATTTTGGATACGACGATGATGAGGAACGTGAGGTCAGTAACAGAAGAGATTTCAGGATGTCTGATGACATGGTACAAAGATATCAAAGAAATATGGAAGCTCATAACGCAGGAAATCGGGGACATTTTATAAAAAGGTCTCGGATTTATCAAATACCGGATAATGAAAATAGACGCGACGGTCGCAATCTTGAAGGCAATGGTAACAGGGAAACGGAATCCCGCCAAGTAAGGAGGGATTGCCGCCATCAGTATAAGGAAATGGATGAAACGGGTCACAGAGAAACAAAATTCGGCAAAGGTAGAAGAAATGACCCAAATTATTATCAGGCAATGACAGAAATAGGTTACAGAGACTCAGAATTCCGTAATAAAAAAAGAGATAAATACAACCTCTTTCAAGAAATGAATGAAACAGGTTATAGAGAAACAGAATTGCGCAAAGAAAGGAAAGATAA
>WFKH01010931.1:17058900-17077230 GCA_016163765.1 Magallana hongkongensis | reverse complement strand
GGATCACAGCGAACCTGAATTCTGCGATGTGGCAAATATCCAGAACGGAAATGCAGATCCAGGGAACTTGGAAATGGGATGCATGAATAGTGGACTTAACCATTCAGAAACCACTCTATATTATCCTTCGCCAAATGCTCAGTACATTGATCGTGGATCCGGAAATCCACAATCAAGTATGCAGAACCAACCTGGTTCAGCGGCCTGGAATACTCAGGTACCATTCTTAATCGTACAGTATCCAAAGGTCAAGCAGCCTGAAGGTCAAAACGATGAGGAAGAATCGAAGCCGCGGAACGTATGGTGGTACACAACAAGTCGGGTATTCTCTGCCTTGTTAATAATTAGTAGTCTGGTGTCAGACTGGCTGCAGTACTCGGACATGAACGACCCAGTTAGTGACCTTAAAGATTCAGTATCAGGTTACCTTACCAAGGAAGTCTGCACTGAAGAGCCAAAAGAGAACGTACCAAAGCAGTTTTTGTACTTTACAATCGTTGGTACGATTTTAGCAGCATTGCAATTGGCTAACATTATTTACCAGATCGTTCAGAATCACAGGTTAAGCCCCGACACCGAAATAAGAGATTTTCTTGACGAAAGGACGGAAGTATTCTTTGTCAACGCATTCGTTAAATTTCCACAAACCTTTCTGATACATCGCTATGAAGAAAACATTTGTTTAAAATGCGGCGCGGAAGTAAGCCCTCAAAAAGTTAAAGGAATATTGAATGGACTTTCCTCATTGGCTAGTTCTGTCTGGCGTTATCTAACTCACGTCAAAGTCTCATCCGAAGGCTCATGTAGCTGCTCAAGTATGTTTGAGAAATGTGCTGCTCGCTTTGGTGAGTGCATGAAGGGCTGTCTTTTGGGTTGTATCAAGTGTATTTGTCCCTGCTGCTGCTGTTGCATTGAGTAAGTAATATTAATATCGACGGTTTTATTATACTGAGTTTCGCACATTTTAATATTTAAATATTTATGAATAACGCCATCATTTTTACTCGATAGCATATCTTATATGTTTAAATGTTATAGATTAATATATAAAATACATATATACTTATTATATATATAAATGTAAACTTAAGACAAATCAATTGGTGTCAACTTTAAAAATAATTCAATTCTTATGCAATCTGGTATTTTCTAATACTGTATATAGTTTATGTTTAACACACAATGATGGTCGTTGTTATTTTATTTCAGTTGTAAGACATTTCTTCCCTGCTGTTGTACTTACGTTATTTGCAAAAATTCCAAGATGTCTACTGAGAGGGCATGCCAAGGTGGAATTAAGATGTGTGATCCGAAAGCCCCGTCTTTTTTTGCGGAACTGGCCAGTTATCCAACATCCCTGGTGGCATTTCTATACGCTCTGAGGATTGTAAAATATGTATGCAAAATTGATATAAATTTTATCATTAAATTTGTGTTCGATACTGTTATTGGTAATATTTGGGACAAAGTGTTTTGAGTTTCCTGTCCATTAGAATTTATGATCAGAAAACATGATAAACGTTAATAATGAAAAAATGTTATCGCAGATTTGATAATTTGATAAGTTAAAATATACCGATATCTACATATAATATTTCCATATCTAAATTCAACGAACTTATCCTTTTTTAAGTAGAAAACGTAATTTAAATAGCAGATATCGGATCAACAACTGTAACCGATTAGCAATACAACAATGAACATCTGAGCATATTACTTTGGACTTCATACAAATGTAGTTGAGAACATATGCGAACCATTTACAGTTATTAAACACGTTTATACATATATCGATTTTGAATTTTTGTTGTACCGATAATATTCCAGATATTGTATATATATTTTATTTTACAATTTAATAAACAAGGATTATATTTCTATTCTGTGTTTTATTTAATGGTCCTTGCATTCTCTGTAAAAATATATCAATACATATTTAAATTGTTTTGTTCCTTTTCAATTTTTTTTTTCAAATTTTTAAAATGATTTTTTGAGCATTTATTTTATAACATACTTCCTTCCTGGACTACATCACTATCGGATTTTACCACCATTTTAAAAAAAATCAAGAAATTTTCACCAAGGTGACGAGTACATTTATAAAACTTTAAAAATTCCAGCATGACAATAGGCTGTGACAATTCTTAAAGGCAGACATTGCCCTTAAACTTTCAGAGAGCTGAATTATGTGAACTTACAATTTTACACTGACTGACTTTATGTATATTTTAATAAATGACCTTTGAGATTGAAAATTTTATTTGTAAAAATGTCAGATATTCAAACTTTTTAATTGCAATTGTTATGAAGAAATGAATATGATGTATATATCTATATGAATAGTTATCATCCACAGGTTACACATTGCAACGTTCAATATAAAAATCATAAAATGTTTCAATATTTTTTTTAAGAGGGCACCACCTAATGGCGGCTATCCTCATTGACCCTGTATCCGAATTTGTAAATGAAATTGCAAAGTATCTTAGAATAAATTGTCATAAATTATAAATGAAAAAATTTGACGGCTATTTATTCGAGTTTGTACTTTCAGTTCTTTAATGAATAATACAACGGGCTTAGTGGCTAATTGCATGGCTGTAAATGGCTGCTGCATAGTTATTTAGTGAATGTTGTAGTTATGGCAAGTCAAAGGTTGCAATATTTGTTCTTCTCCATTTTTTACAAAATACATTTACACTTGTTTTTATAGTTTTCGATTTGCATTATTTGAATTAAGTACTAGTATTGTATATAAATGTTTAATTTTATATACAATGCAAATTAAAAGTTCTATTTATACAAAGAAAATACATTACAAATGGTTTAGATTAAATAAAGAAACGTTGGTTTTTTTTAAACTGTCATATTGTCAATGCATTAAATAACTCAGGTTTTCCTATTGATAATATTTGGGTCTTTCCCGTTGATCTTTATTTTCCTTTAACAGCCCACATATTTTTAGAGCAGGAGTACGAAATCCGGTTGGTGCTAGGTGGAAAAAAATATTTAAAACACTGGCTTTTCATATTAATTAAAACGACTTAAAGAATTCAATACGCCACATTAAGCGAATGAGCCCGTGGAACAATAAACGAAATTTTATCTGGTGAGCGCCATTTAGTGGTGACATCTGGCGGCTAGATATTGTTTTTCTTGTATTGTACTAACCGGCTTCTGTACAGTAGCTCGAATAAATGAAAGTAGAGACGGTACGTGGAAAATGTACAGAGTGTAACTGGAACACAGATATTTCTTTGATAACTCATTCTTGAACGATCTCAAAAACGTGCTTGCATTATTTTTTGAAAGGACATGTAGAGTATTTTGAAAAGACGGCAGCCGACATTGAATTAGGCAAGGATTATTGTAACACCGACTAAAAAGGAGCCAATTTTCATTGTGTTAAACAGTTTCTAAGGACTCGATCTAAAAATGTAGGTGTTGAAACGTTACATGTATGTCAGAGTAAAATATTCAGATATTATATTTTATTATACTTTCATGTTAAATACTGAAATCTGATTGGTTTAGACGCAGTTGACAATCCGTTCTCATAACCTCAGCGTTAGCAACACACTTGGCAACGGGCCGATAGAACGAATTGTTACATGCGCGTAAATTATGCGCGTACGGTTCGCCGTAGAACTCACGTCTTTTCTATAAAAGCAGTAAAAGTTCGAAAACCATTGTCAACTTCCGCTTCGCGTCGGTTGACAATGGTTTTCTCGGGGTGTCAATTTCAACTGGTACCCTCCCAAGCAGGAACTATTTATATAGTATCATTGTTCAACATTGCCAAAGAAACATTCTTTTCATGCAGCAGCACCTGTACGTAACCTGCACTGCTGATGATGACATAAATTATCTGGCTACGAGAGAATACAAAATAGATTTAAAGAGCACAATTTGATCAGAAGATTTGTGAATGATACATCGAAAGTGGTAAATTTTTTTCACATAAAATATTAATGTGAATTATTTTAAAATGAATAGTTTGCTACTTGTTATAATTAAATTACTTATATAGTCTCTTTTTTTTATAATAATCACTGACTTGCAGTTTACTACCCTATTTATGCGCGGATCCGGAATTGTTTTAAGGGTGGCGGGGTTGGCGGGGGGGGGGGGGGGGGGGGTGGGGGGGGGGGGGGGGGGGGGGGGGGACCGATAAATTATTCAGATTGCTGGAAAAGGAGGGGGGGGGGTCCGGGTTATATTTTCGGCTTCTTTATAATTTGAATTTGACAAGTTTAATTTTTCATGAAGAGCCCCTCTGTCTGCCTCTACATCCGCGCATTTTTTTTTAATTTATACATGCGCACACCGAAAAAAATGTTTGTGGCTGCTCAATAATGATCCAAATCTATTTATTTTCTCTGAAAAGGAAATATTTGTTTTCTTTTTTATGTAAATTACCTTGTAACACCTTAAAATAAAACCGGTTTTCCCAGGTTATTTTCACCGTTTTTTTCCTGTATGCAAATCAATAGTACTCTACAACTGATAAATTGTGCAGACAGTGGTTTTGGAAATTATCCAAGATTGAACAAAGAAGTCTGCGAGATCTTATTGTTACATAATTTTAACAAGATCCAAAACGGTTCCCCAAAATTTTGATAATTGGTTCTAAGCATATTGTCCAAATGCATTCTTACTGATTGGTAGGAAAACTTGTTATCAGTATAATAATTTAACATATATTAAATGTATTACTTTTAAGTTGAATTTTGCAGGACACCCCCCCCCCCCGGTTACCTTGTTACTCCTTAATTTAAACCCCCAAAAAAGGCTCCCCCCCCCCCCCCCCCGGGCAAACAAAATCATCTCTCTGACCCCTTTTCTGGATTCGCACATGTACAATTATACTGAGACGTGCTGTTTTCTATACTAGAGGTGGGCTGTGCTTTACAATGTACGTTAGGACCCGTACTCATCATAATTATAGTGAAAATACATTATTCCCCATTTAAATATCTTTTAAACTCTTAGAGTAGACATCCAACAGGCCGGTTTAGTATGAACAAAAACCTACACTATAGTTTGAAAATTAATACCCCCCGGAAAATGGGAATGGGGTACTGATGCACGCCAGCCACAATTGAACATGTCATAAAAATCATTTTATGTAACTGTGTAAAGAAAACTTTACGGAAGCAATGGAAAATGTTTTACAAGCATAGTGCATAAAATTCACTCCGATCCCATTCACTTCTTTTCAAACTAGAATATTCTTCAAATCCCTCATCTTCGCTAGCCAATGGCTTACCTCGAGTAGCGGATAAGAAACCCTTGGCTAGCGAAGAAGCAAATCCCTCGGTCGTACCAATATATTTTTATCTTTGCGTTAATATCAGTTTACACAAGCATTGCAACTTTACTTTAAAGCAGATTATAAAAATACTACAAAAGATATTTTCCTCGAATTAAAATATGTAACTACTGATATCATTTTCTACATATATGTAAGAAACACAGAACTATACCGCATTGTATTTGAAAAAGGTGGTCTCAAGATATCAAAATGCACCAAATTTTGCTATTTATTTGGCACATTACAAACGTAGGTTGCATTGGTACAGTGAAGGATAAGGTTTCTGTTCGTAAAATTTCCAAGGCGTACACTTTTTACTTTTTTCTTATGCCAATTCTTATAGAATGAAAAACTATAAAAATTAATCTTATCACAACGTCAATAATGCACAATAGCAACGCTCAGTTATCAAACGACGGAAACTCGTTAAACAAGAGGCCAATGGGCCACATCGCACTTAAACAACTGTTCATTCTGTCATTTTATTTTAGTTTTTAAATATTGCCCCAATATATTTCAAAGTTTAACATTGAAACCCTCTTAGGGTCCAAGTATTAGTCGAGGGTCACAATTTAAACAATTAAGAATCTACCCTTTCTAAGAATGCTTGCATTGTAATTGTAGCATTGTAGTTCTTGAGAATAAGATTTTTAAACATTTTCGTAATATATTTCTATGACAAACTTTGAACCCCTCTTGGGGCCCCAAGTATCAGTCTAGGCCACGATTTCAACAATTTAGAATCTACATTATTTGAGGATGCTTGCTTAGTAATGTTACAAATTGTAGCATTGTAGTTCTTGAAAAGACGAATTTTAAACATTATCCCTATATATTTCTATGTTAAACTTTGAACCCCTCTTCATGCCCCACTTTAAGTCGGGAGAAGGGGGAGGGTGTAACGATTTAACAATTTATATTCTACATTATTTAAGGATGCTTGCGTAGTAATCTCACAAATTGTATCATTGTATTTCTTGAGTAAAAGATTTTTAAACATTTTCCTATATATTTCTATATTAAACTTTAAACCCTTCTTGGGGCCCCAGTATTAGTCCAGGGGTTACTATTTTAACAATTTAGAATCTACATTATATGAGGATGCTTGCATAGTGATCTCACAAATTGTATCATTGTAGTTCTTGAGAAGAAGATTTTCCCCACAAACATGGCCTCAGCTCTGTGTACAAACATAGAATTGTAAGCAAAGCTCTGTATCTTGCTTATATCTCGAAGCTTGAAACTCAAATATGGTTAGCAAATAGAAAATTGTAAACAATAAAATCAAAGGCCGGAACGGCCACATAGGCGTCGAGCTGACATGCATTTTCTTGAATGGAGATACTATTGAATTTCTGTACGCATTGTCGTATATCATATAGTGTCAGAATAAAAAGTAAATTATGTTTTGTTTAATTCAAATTTGTGAAACTGTGATGCTTTAAAAAAATATTTTTTTAGCAATTTTAACATCACCATTTCATGTATACTCAGTATATGTATATTTCCTTATAAATTAAATAGGTAGCGATGCATTCGTAATACAATAACTCATCACGGTTTCAAAAATCGAAGACATTTTAAAGTGCAAAAATGAATAATTTTCTGTCAGCTAAAAACAGTTTTTGAACAATTTTTACAGGTTCAAGGTTCTTAGCTATAGCTAGATCGCTTTTTCTTTAAAATAAAAAATCTCGTCAATCGCCTATCAAAAAATAATTTGAATACAAGGATCTGATACAACTCATTTATAGTATTCCCCTAATTATAATAAACATACTTTTATTTATTTCCTTTCCCATTTGAAACAAGATTACTTATGGTGAGGTTGTTTACAAACAAACCCACACCACGTGCGGCGATCTGTCGTATCTATAGTCTATAATGCTCAACCAAACCATCTGCAATATCATGTTTACTTTTTGCAAAAAAATCAGAAGATAAATTTATCGCTTTTATTTTCATTTTTTTTTTTTTTTTTTTTTGGAGACCGTGAGCGTAAAAATTAAATTTACTAATAAAATCTAATTTTTATCGGGCACGGCCTCCAAATAAAATAGAAGCATTAAACTTATTATTATTTGGTGAATTTTTACACCATTTGTGTTTTCGTGTTCCGTATTCATCCGCCATTTCTTGATTAAGCAAACTTATGCTTTTACAATGAGTTGTCAATAACTTGGGAGAAACAGCTGGGTTTTTTGTGCACAATTTATTTTACTAAATGAAAAAAAATCTATTGATACTTTAAGGAACTTAACGACGGACGGACGGACGGACGGATGGACAGAATGACGACGGACAACGGGCGATTAGGAAAGCTCACCTGAGGTGAGCTAAAAAATAAAAGGTGAAAATACACGTTATTGTATAAAAATGCCTTAAAACCTGCACAATGAAACTAAAGTCGGCCACTTTAATATTTGTTTGTCTCTTTGTCTTTCAGAAGATGAATACGACTCTGGTACTACTAGTCAGCATATGTCTGTTGCAAGTTGGTGTTGCGTGGGCAGACAAATGTCCTGCACAGTGTTTTTGCAATAAATGACCTACCAAAACAGGTAGAAAAATTGTACCTACAGCACAACGAAATCGCGGATCTAGAGCCAAACTCTCTGTGTGGGCTTTCCGAATTGCAGGAACTTTATCTACAGAATAACAAACTTTCCCTTATAAAGAGTTCGACATTCACTGGCACCTGTTTACCGAATTTAAAAGTGATACGACTTGACAACAATCGCATCAGTTCTTTGAAAGAAAATGCATTTTTCAACCTGACAAACCTCAACACGACCTATTTCACCAATAACAAGATCACACATATAAATACACGGTCATTTTTTGAATGTTTTAAGATGTCTTTCTTGCATTTGGGACAAAACAATTTAGATCACATTCCAGCAATCTCATTACTAACTGGACTACAGCAACTCAGCATACAAGGGAACAAAGTTAAGAACGCAACATTTCCAACTAGTTATGAAAATTATACACTGCTATCAACAATTGGTCTAAGCACAAATTTCATACAAAATCTCACTAAAGAAACTTTTCAGAGTCTGCGAAATAGTCCCGTCAGAAAATTGGAGTTATCTAGAAATAATATAACCGACATTTCCAGGGAAGCCTTTTTGCCTTTGATAAAACTCGTATCTCTAACAATTAGCTTAAACCCTTTAACAGCACCAACACTACAACTTGGATTAGAAGGTCTCAAATCCTCATCGCTTAGCTCACTCAACATAGCAAGACTTCAACTTGGAGGACAATTGCCATCTTCCATATTTGCACTTTTAAATGGAACATTACTGAAGCAACTGCTCATGAGTAATAACATAATCAACCAACTACCTAGTCGTGCCTTTGCTTCTTTAGAAAGGCTAGAACAGGTAGACTTGAAGGGCTGCAAGATTCAGACAATCGCCAACGACGCCTTCGAAGGTCTTCACACTCTTACCAATTTGAACCTTGCAGACAACTATTTGGACGAAGTTCCAACGAATCTTCCATCATCGCTAAATATACTATATCTTAATGGAAATCAAATCATTGCTCTTGGTGAAAACTCCTTCGTGAATCTAGTTTCGTTGAAAAACCTTTACTTGGGTGCCAACAAAATTTCTGAGGTGAATAAACTGGCATTTAATGGTTTGGTCAGCCTACAGAAACTGCATTTGGTTTCCAATAGTATAAGTAGTCTAGCCGTAGAACTGTTTGCTCCATTTGGAAGGCTTAATTCCCTGGAGCTGAATAAAAACAATTTGAAAACAATCCAAAATTCACCAGACATTTTCTCATCCATGACGTCTTTGTTGTACCTTTCACTGGCTGATAACGGCTGCAGTTCCATGCCATTGTCGTCATTCAAACACTTGCAATCACTGAAATACTTGATACTTAATGGCAACAACCTCGGAGATCTAATTGGAAGTGATAGTTCTGGAACTTTGTTTGCTGGATTTCACAAACTAGAAACACTAAGTCTGTCAAAGAATTTTCTACATAACTTACCAACTTCGATGTTTAGAGATCTTAGTTCTTTACAGACATTAACAATAAAGGGCAATAGAATTTCTGGATGGAACAATGGTTTATTCAAACAAACGTCTGCGCACAGAAGCCTTGACCTTAGTGATAATTCCATATCGTTGGTGAATTCAACTTCCTTGGAAGATCTTTTACAAAACCACAATTTTCAGTTGCTGAATCTGAGCAACAATCCCTTTGCATGCACTTGCGACCTTCGATGGTTCTGAGATTGGGTAAACCAAACCAAGGTGAATATTGCAAATGTCGAAAATTACATGTGCAATTCTCCCGATGCATGGAAGGGAAAACCTTTCTTGTCATTTGATCGGACCAAAATTACCTGTGTTTGGTTTAACCTCTATTTTGTGGTCGGGGTAAGCATAGCATCTGCTCTTGCAATGCTTGTTGTATCCTTATTTATCTATAAGAAGCGATGGTGGATTCTCTATCGATGTTACCGTCTGAAAAGCTCCTGTATGGCTCCCCTAAGTGGCAAAGCTGCTTATCAATCAATTAATAGTCAACATGGATGGACATTTGACGCCTATCTATCGTATGCTGATGAAGATTACCAATGGATCCTTGAAAACCTGCTCCCAGATATCGACTCTGGAGAATTGTCACCAGAAGAAAAATTTAATGAGGAGTTTAGATTGTACTTTAACGATAGGGACTCTGTTCCTGGGAGCAGTATGATTTCCAATATCTCAGATAACATTGAAGTAAGCAAAAAAGTCATCATCGTCTTGACGGATAAATATCTTTCCAGTGCTAAGCACAAATTCGAAATTGATCTTGCTGAATGGTTAAAATCCCTAGATACTATTGATGACATCATTGTAATCAAAGTTCGTGATGTTCCACATGCATCCATTCCAAAATCGCTGCAAAGAAAAGTGTATCGAAACGAGTTTTTACTATGGGAAGACAACGTCGATGCAAAAAAATCGTTTAAACTGAAACTAAAAGAAGCACTGACAAGTGAACGGAAAAAATACAGCCCGTTTTTTAAAAACTGATTTACTGATTGTGTAATAAGGGCATTTTTTTTATAAGTTAGGCCGTAATATTTATACAAGTGGTGTCCATGAAATACTAAGTATGCATATTTGTGTGTATTTTTTCCATTTGCCTATAAACTATTTGAAATATTAAAAGACAAACATGTACTTGCACCTGTATGCATTAAATAATCAAACACAATCGATGTCTGAGATTGAAATTTGGTATGTAGAAAAATAATTCATGGTACGCCACAAAGAATAGACAATTTTTAATGAATTTGACATACTATTAGGGATGAAACACCTACATACATTTAATACTCGTAAACAATAGACCAAATGAAGAGTATATATGCTAATCGACGAGCTTTAAGATATATTAGTGTATGCATATCTATAGGCCTCATAATTTATTATAATTGCACATGTACGTGTTGGAATTTATAAATATATGAATCATACATGTACACATATATAAAGCCTGAAAGGAAATCTCTATTCCAATTACCAGGCTAATACTCAGATTTGAGTGAAAATCATACCTTCACTAGCTCCTTTTATTCTGATTGTCGCGTTACAAAGGAAAAGAAATCTCAGATAATCTCAAATGAAGGAGTTATTTATATTGTATATTATTACCAAATATATAAGATGACAATTAAATACTATACATATTGTTCAGTGAAAGAACATTAAAACAATTGATTTGATAACTGTATAAAGTTAAATTGTAATTCTCAATGTACATGTTCATCCTTAAATTGTGTACAGTGATTCAAATATTTAATTCCTTTATCGATATTTAATATTTTCTAATAGTATTCCTAATTTTTTAAAATCAAAATATACAAATTTGGACAATCAAAAATTAAATGAAATCTTAAATGTTCTGGGTATCACAAATCTCTTAAAATATTTTGAAAGTTTCCAAGAATGTATGAAGGGCTGTCTTCTGGGTTGCATCAAGTGCAGTTGTCCATGCTGCTGCTGTTGCATTGAGTAAGTAATGTATTTAATTATTTTGAGTCTCGCACATTTATTTTAATATTTATAAGGCAAACCATCACGTATACGCGATAACATAACCTATATGTTTTAATGTTATAGATTAATATATAAAATACATCTATACTTATTAAATACAAAAATGTATATGACAAATAAATTGGTGTCAACTTTAAAAATAATTCTAATTCTATTCTCATGCAATGCGACATTTTCTAGTGCTGATAACGATATTTAATCTTCAACACACAATGATGGATATTGTTATTTTGTTTCAGTTGTAAGACATTTCTTCCAAGATGTCTACTGAGAGGGCATGCCAAGGTGGAATTAAGATGTGTGATCCGAAGGCCACGTCTTTTTTTTGCGGAACTGGCCAGTTATCCAACATCCCTGGTGGCATTTCTATACGCTCTCAGGATTGTAAAACATGCATGCAAAATTGACATAAATGTTATCATTAAATTTGTCTTTGATACTGTAATGATTTATATTTGGAACGCCGTTTTTTTAAATTTTTTGTCCATTAGAATTTATGATAAAAAGAACATAATATACGTACATAATGAAGAAATGTAATATTTAAATAGGTTATAATAAATTTGATAATTGATCATGATAACTTATATACTATATCTAGATAAAAAAATTTCCATATTGAAGTTTCAGATATTCTGTATTGCTAAATGAATAGATTCAAGAACTAAAAAGATGTTACAGATTGTTACTTTGGTTTTTTCCATATTTATATCTCATGTGTCGTCCTTTAAGTTGAAAATTTTATTCAAATAGCAAATATTGGATCAACAACTCTCACTGGTTAGTTATACAACAAAGAACATTCGAGCATATTTTTGTTTATTGGACTTCATACAAATGTAATTGAGAATATTCCCCACTATTCACAGTTATAATAAGGTTTATACATATATTATTGATTTTGAATTATTGTTGTACCGATAATGTATGTAAATCGAAAAGATATAATATCTCAGCCCTTTTAAAAGGTGTCTTGGTTAGCCATTTGAACATGAACATGCAACAATGATTTTTTTAATTTTTTTTAAGTTCTCCATTTTTTATGATTCTTACTATGACAATGCAATAGCTGTTGGTATTTGATTACTTGTAGATTTAGAGTGGTGCATCCTTAGTGACAGTCGTACATAAATAATGTGGAAATGTTTGACAATGCACTCCTAAAGGAGATTATATTAACTACAATGAAGAATACCTTCATTTTTTAAATTTTCAATTCTTTTGATTGAAACGGAAATCCAGCCATTAAATGTCTCTGCATGCAGTTTCCTTATCCAAGATCTTTAATTATTCACGAGCAATAAGTATAGCTTATCAGTTAACTGTAAATAGTGTATAATAATTGTGACATAAACCAAACGTAGTGCATTGAACTCTTCTTACCTAATGTACTAGCTGGCATATTAGCCATTACAATTGTGGTATAACCATCAATAATTCGAGATGTCATGACCTGCAATGCTGTGTAAGCTATATTGTATCAGTAAGACTGGAATATATACCAAATACCACTACCTGTCCCATAACATTTGTTAATCAGGATCGAGTGAATTTAGTTCTAAATAATTTTGTGTAACTATATATGCTCAAGTATTTTCATCGTAAGAACAAGTCAGAGATTGATTCAAAGAATCTGCACAAAAGTAACACCACTGAAAGTATACATAGATTTGTTGTTATATCAATGAAAACCCTTAAGTGTTAAATTTGTATGTGTTTTTATATAAATGTAATTGTCCCCTATTGAATATTTTTGTATCACCATTTTATCTTATTTTGGTTCTAAGAATGTTTATCGGGTTGACCAATAAAGACCAGTACCTTAATAAAGTTAGATAAAGATTTATTTGTGAGACATTGTTTTACTATGGACTTTAAAATTTTAATCTTTAATGCAGGAGTATTTAGTTAGGTGTTGAAATTTGATGTTATGTAGTGATTTGTATTTGTTGATTACTTCTAGATTGTAAACAGTACACAAGTAAATATAAAAGAATTGACTAAGATAACCGTTTTGTCTTTACTGACATTCTAACAAAGGGTGGTCTCTGGGGTGTTTTACAGACTGCTCAAGTCCTTATACTTATAAGGTTTGACGGTATGACTTTGAATTCACGCAGATTAGCAAAAATGGTATCTTAAATGCTGCAAGAAAAAGTTTCTATCATCTTTTTTGCTCCAACATAAAATAGTTAAAGTACAAAGTTACATTACCTCAGTTGTCATAATTTAACCACAACCAATAATATGTATAATCCTTTCCCATTTGGCCATGGTAGAGTCAGGTAGACTGAGGTGAAAATTAAACAATCTGGTTGTTCACTTAAGAATTGATTACATGGTACATGTATCACTTAATGAGCTAGACAGTCAGCTAGATTAAGCAATCAAATAGCAATTTAAAAAAATAGTTTATGGAAATATATTTTCAGTTCATTTCCGAATTTTTTTTCGGCTAGTAGCTGTATGAACACAATAGGGTTTCTAAAGGAAAAAAAAGAGTTCGGAGAAAATTATTAGATGTAATTAAAATAAAGTTATTTTTTATTTAGGTACAGTTACAGTAAAAACAATGTTACTGTTCAGAATGACAGTTTTATGACATACATGCATTTTAAGTGATACCATTAGGGAATCAACCTTAAACACATGCCATGGACAAAGGTCAAGGTCATTGCATTTGAAATTAGCCAAAAGTGTGTTGTATATACCTGTAGGTGGGTTAAGCTTTTAAACTCTTATCTTTGGAGACGCAATATCTTAATTGTTTCACAAACCAATTGTAGCTTAAGGAATGTTCATAAAGGTACATTGTACCTTTTGGGCTGAATCTTCAAGATGTATACTCATTAAAAAAAGGAATTTTGGGTAATGGATGGTTGTTGACAGAAATAAAACAAATTAGGGAAAAGAAACTCTACTCACATGTGATGTAACCAATTTCTTGCTCTCTATCAAGTCTGTGTCTTGACCCTCTAACAAATATTGCGATTGGCTGGTTACTGATATCTGATGCCCTTTGGGCACATTTTCATTGGTGAAACTTCCATAGCCACTGGTTCTTGAAGATTCAGAGGACTGGCTTTGAGTTTCAATGGCCAAATGCTTCCTGTATTGACTGGTCTTGGTGATGGAAGTTTGCCTACTTCCAACAGAAATTCTCTCAGAGATGCTGTTTTCCATACCGTAGTTTAGCAAACTTTTTACATTTGAGATTTTCATGTTGGTTTAATTCAATTTTTTAAATGCTAAACAATATGACAATGGCCTATACATTAGAAGTAAGTAATTAAATAGTTGAATGTGTGAGGGCTTGTTCTCATCGAGTCAGGAGTACAAAATAATGGTGGTTTTTCTGAATGGGTGCTCTGTACATTGAAGTAAGATTGAGCTTGAAAACTGACTAAATAAAGAGAGCATTTTAAACTCCAAAGTTGACTCAGACCAAATCAAATCAAACAAGTGATACATTATTATAATTTGGGTTAAAGTTCGGCATATAGATATCACGAAAGTCAAGAAGTGTAAATGGATCAAATATATTACTATTTGAAATACAACCCTGTAATTTGATGATGAGGAAATTCTAGCTGTTTGTGCTTTAGCATTCATAAAACTTTTAATCCAATTACTTGTATTACTTTTTTAAATTCTTTAATTTTTATACTGAAATGGTTATAACTTTTCACTAGGACCTTTAAAATCAAATTTTTAAAAGAATTTATTTTGAATATTACTTTTATGGTAATTACCTCTGAACCTTAAACAAATCATTTTCTTGAAAATTACATGTATGCAGTTATTAAAAAAAACTTAAATCTCTGACAAACATGGATAAAGTTAAGAAAGATAACTCTAACCATTTTGTCACTTTTATTTCAGTTTACCATATATGCTCATGACAGCACCATTGGGCAGCAGATTTTAAACTTGAAATACAGTGGCACTGAAGGACAGTCGTCATGATTGAGCAGACGGTAGAAGATTCTGTACGGTCTGATTCTTATTGTGTGTCCATGGCTGCGAGAGCGGGCAGAAACCCTGGACAGTTTTGATGGATTATCAAAATATAAGGCCAATGTATTAATATTTTAACAGAAAAATGCACCCATATAAGTAGAAGTTTTCTTTCCAATTTCTCTATTGATGCCTCAGCTGAAAGAAAAATATATATAAATTGTTTTGCTTAGCCTATTATTTGACATTGATTAATTTTAGATTTAAATTAATTTTTGAAATGAATAATTATAAAAAAAATAAGATCGGCAGATTATTGTTGTAGCTGGTATCTTTTTATTTTACTTTCAAAAACTTCAGTTATTTATGATTAATTTTCAGATCCGTAAAATGTTGAGATGGCTTGATATCTCAGTGAAGCTAGCGACAGTGTGGAATTTCCTTGTTTTCCTTCAGAGGGCTGTGCACCAAACAATTAAAGAGAGACTGTTGGGGATACAAGCCATGTTTCCCTCCCGGCAAGGAATCATACAAGTAGGTAAAATTAATACGGATTGAAGTCTAAATATATTACTGGTATTTATGACACATATATGTACTAGAATTTCATTAATAAATACTTAGATGATGATTAAATATAGAGGAGAGCTATATTCTCCAAATAACCTTCAGCATGTAACAGTAAAGAAAATAGAATTGGACCCTTTGCAAATTTATAGATTTACTAAAAACTTTTTGTGATTTTGATACTAGAATAACTTTTTGTCAACTGTAGTTTTTTCAATACATCTTAGTTGTTGTAAATGTTTGTTCATTTACTGGTTAATCAAAAAGGCTGCATTGTTATGGGAAATTTACATATTTTAGGTCAGTTTTGAATACATGACAAGGGAACTACTTTGGCACGGATTCTCGGTAAGGTTATTATTCCTACCATACTTTTTATCTATACTGACTTTTTTTTACCAACAATTTTAGTGCAAGTTTGTAAAACTAGAAACAGTGTGTCACTTCTTTAATTTAAGTGACAAGTGCAGCAATTTTTTTTTAACAAACAGTAGGTAAAGAGAGTAGACGAGTCAAAAGCCTTGTACTCAAGTGACTCATTTCTCCCCATTGAAACTTTGTTTTTTATATTTACAAATGAATTTGATGTCTTTTTGTTTTTAGCTCACCTAAACTATAAGCTAAATTGAACATTTCTGGTCTGGCTCCTATCCATTTGTCTGTCCCCCAAAATCTGTAAACATTTTACATTTACTATTTACTTGATAACTTCTTAGTACAAGATATTCATGCATATAATTAATGATATTGTTAACCAATATCATAGAAAAGAAGGTTTTTCACAAAGTTTTTTTAAATTAATAGGTGGTATTAATTTTCAAGGAATTCATGTTTTTCACCCTTCCACTGGTGAATTTTCAACGTGAAGAACTTTGTGAGGCGACACGTTTTATATCGCCATGAGGACCCCACTCTCGACGGCCTGAGGGTGATGGAGTGTGCAGTGTTTGAAGATGTCCCAGCTAACCCCAGGAAATAGGCTGCCCTCATCTGTTTTGTTACTACTGTGTACAGGTAAATACTGATGTCCAGTAGTACCTGAGAGTATTTTAAATACTTTTGAATCATGAATATTCATGATGACTCTTTTGTCATGGATTTCATGGGCAACCTTTCTCCAACCATTTTTCATCCTCATTAGATAATGAATTTGATCTATATTTATTATTCACAAAAATTGACCTCAATGAATTTTAATGATTTCACAGTAATGTTATTTTTTTTAAAAAATTTTTATCACCTGACATCAGATAGCCAAGTACTTTGAATGGCTTAAAGTTGTGCCTCAAACCATATTGGTTTGACTTGATGGTTATCTTTTATTTGCTTTATTTTGCTTTATATTTGCTATTTCTTGATAACAGATTACATAATCCATGTAACACAAGATAAAATGGTTATCAAACAACTCTTCTAAGTTTAGTTCTATACTTTGAATTGAGAGGGTGAATGAAATACCAAAAATTATAAGTGAAATCAATTAACTGGATGAATATGAATAAAAAGCTTATAGATATATGGATGATAGATATTTTTAAATTAATGATTGATTGTTAATTATTAAACAATCCTGCTTGAGAACTTTTCATTCATATGGAGATGTTACAGATCTTGATTTTAATCAAAATGCCTTGCACTTAAAAGCTTAGAAATGTTTAGGTTCTTTATCACGCAACAGTTACTGGAACATTAAACCCTGGTACCTTAGCTTAGAGTAATGAGGGCTCCTCAACACAGAACAGTTTCTGTATGATGAGATGTATAAAAGTAAAGAGTGCTCTTTGCCATGCAACAATTACTGAATCATTCCTCTTTTGTGAATTAACCTAAGAGAAGAAAGGTTTTCTCATCATGAAAAAGTTACTGTAATTTGAGACCTTGGTACTTAAAATTGCCATAAGCAGTAAGGATTCTTTATCATGCATAAGTATTATGATGATGGGACACGGGCTAGCATTAGAGATATAATATAAAAAGATGTGTATAAAGTAAAGAATTGTTATGAATTCTGACATTAAGAAATTGCATTTAAGAGAAAAGTTACAAGTGTCGACATTATTTTCATCTAATGAATACACATACAATTGTATTCTCCATCCACTGAGAACTTTCCTTTAATTCAAATATATTCATAATACTTGTGAAACATAGGTAAACACAGATTACAAAGCTCACCGAGCCGAGGCATCACCTTTAAGAGGCATCACCTTTATGAGACCACCTTTATCATATTATTAGAGAAAACCAAAGAGCTATAATATCAATGTTTATTGGCGAATAATGGCCATGGCTGCACTACAATTTTAGATTACAGTATAAATTTCAATTATTTACTGGTTACATTTGTAACCAAGGTTACCGACACATAAAAATATTATGGCAACCCAAATGGCAAATACATGTAATTAAAAAGTT
>WFKH01010931.1:17031557-17058800 GCA_016163765.1 Magallana hongkongensis | reverse complement strand
GGATCACAGCGAACCTGAATTCTGCGATGTGGCAAATATCCAGAACGAAAATGCACATCCAGAGAACTTGGAAATGGGATGCATGAATAGTGGACTTAACCATTCAGAAACCACTCTATATTATCCTTCGCCAAATGCTCAGTACATTGATCGTGGATCCGGAAATCCACAATCAAGTATGCAGAACCAACCTGGTTCAGCGGCCTGGAATACACAGGTACCATTCTTAGTCGTACAGTATCCAAAGGTCAAGCAGCCTGAAGGTCAAAACGATGAGGAAGAATCGAAGCCGCGGAACGTATGGTGGTACACAACAAGTCGGGTATTCTCTGCCTTGTTAATAATTAGTAGTCTGGTGTCAGACTGGCTGCAGTACTCGGACATGAACGACCCAGTAAGTGACCTTAAAGATTCAGTATCAGGTTACCTTACCAAGGAAGTCTGCACTGAAGAGCCAAAAGAGAACGTACCAAAGCAGTTTTTGTACTTTACAATCGTTGGTACGATTTTAGCAGCATTGCAATTGGCTAACATTATTTACCAGATAGTTCAGAATCACAGGTTAAGCCCCGACACCGAAATAAGAGATTTTCTTGACGAAAGGACGGAAGTATTCTTTGTCAACGCATTCGTTAAATTTCCACAAACCTTTCTGATACATCGCTATGAAGAAAACATTTGTTTAAAATGCGGCGCGGAAGTAAGCCCTCAAAAAGTTAAAGGAATATTGAATGGACTTTCCTCATTGGCTAGTTCTGTTTGGCGTTATCTAACTCACGTCAAAGTCTCATCCGAAGGCTCATGTAGCTGCTCAAGTATGTTTGAGAAATGTGCTGCTCGCTTTGGTGAGTGCATGAAGGGCTGTCTTTTGGGTTGTATCAAGTGTATTTGTCCCTGCTGCTGCTGTTGCATTGAGTAAGTAATATTAATTTCGACGGTTTTATTATACTGAGTTTCGCACATTTTAATATTTAAATATTTATGAATAACGCCATCATTTTTACTCGATAGCATATCTTATATGTTTAAATGTTATAGATTAATATATAAAATACATATATACTTATTATATATATAAATGTAAACTTAAGACAAATCAATTGGTGTCAACTTTAAAAATAATTCAATTCTTATGCAATCTGGTATTTTCTAATACTGTATATAGTTTATGTTTAACACACAATGATGGTCGTTGTTATTTTATTTCAGTTGTAAGACATTTCTTCCCTGCTGTTGTACTTACGTTATTTGCAAAAATTCCAAGATGTCTACTGAGAGGGCATGCCAAGGTGGAATTAAGATGTGTGATCCGAAAGCCCCGTCTTTTTTTGCGGAACTGGCCAGTTATCCAACATCCCTGGTGGCATTTCTATACGCTCTGAGGATTGTAAAATATGTATGCAAAATTGATATAAATTTTATCATTAAATTTGTGTTCGATACTGTTATTGGTAATATTTGGGACAAAGTGTTTTGAGTTTCCTGTCCATTAGAATTTATGATCAGAAAACATGATAAACGTTAATAATGAAAAAATGTTATCGCAGATTTGATAATTTGATAAGTTAAAATATACCGATATCTACATATAATATTTCCATATCTAAATTCAACGAACTTATCCTTTTTTAAGTAGAAAACGTAATTTAAATAGCAGATATCGGATCAACAACTGTAACCGATTAGCAATACAACAATGAACATCTGAGCATATTACTTTGGACTTCATACAAATGTAGTTGAGAACATATGCGAACCATTTACAGTTATTAAACACGTTTATACATATATCGATTTTGAATTTTTGTTGTACCGATAATATTCCAGATATTGTATATATATTTTATTTTACAATTTAATAAACAAGGATTATATTTCTATTCTGTGTTTTATTTAATGGTCCTTGCATTCTCTGTAAAAATATATCAATACATATTTAAATTGTTTTGTTCCTTTTCAATTTTTTTTTTCAAATTTTTAAAATGATTTTTTGAGCATTTATTTTATAACATACTTCCTTCCTGGACTACATCACTATCGGATTTTACCACCATTTTAAAAAAAATCAAGAAATTTTCACCAAGGTGACGAGTACATTTATAAAACTTTAAAAATTCCAGCATGACAATAGGCTGTGACAATTCTTAAAGGCAGACATTGCCCTTAAACTTTCAGAGAGCTGAATTATGTGAACTTACAATTTTACACTGACTGACTTTATGTATATTTTAATAAATGACCTTTGAGATTGAAAATTTTATTTGTAAAAATGTCAGATATTCAAACTTTTTAATTGCAATTGTTATGAAGAAATGAATATGATGTATATATCTATATGAATAGTTATCATCCACAGGTTACACATTGCAACGTTCAATATAAAAATCATAAAATGTTTCAATATTTTTTTTAAGAGGGCACCACCTAATGGCGGCTATCCTCATTGACCCTGTATCCGAATTTGTAAATGAAATTGCAAAGTATCTTAGAATAAATTGTCATAAATTATAAATGAAAAAATTTGACGGCTATTTATTCGAGTTTGTACTTTCAGTTCTTTAATGAATAATACAACGGGCTTAGTGGCTAATTGCATGGCTGTAAATGGCTGCTGCATAGTTATTTAGTGAATGTTGTAGTTATGGCAAGTCAAAGGTTGCAATATTTGTTCTTCTCCATTTTTTACAAAATACATTTACACTTGTTTTTATAGTTTTCGATTTGCATTATTTGAATTAAGTACTAGTATTGTATATAAATGTTTAATTTTATATACAATGCAAATTAAAAGTTCTATTTATACAAAGAAAATACATTACAAATGGTTTAGATTAAATAAAGAAACGTTGGTTTTTTTTAAACTGTCATATTGTCAATGCATTAAATAACTCAGGTTTTCCTATTGATAATATTTGGGTCTTTCCCGTTGATCTTTATTTTCCTTTAACAGCCCACATATTTTTAGAGCAGGAGTACGAAATCCGGTTGGTGCTAGGTGGAAAAAAATATTTAAAACACTGGCTTTTCATATTAATTAAAACGACTTAAAGAATTCAATACGCCACATTAAGCGAATGAGCCCGTGGAACAATAAACGAAATTTTATCTGGTGAGCGCCATTTAGTGGTGACATCTGGCGGCTAGATATTGTTTTTCTTGTATTGTACTAACCGGCTTCTGTACAGTAGCTCGAATAAATGAAAGTAGAGACGGTACGTGGAAAATGTACAGAGTGTAACTGGAACACAGATATTTCTTTGATAACTCATTCTTGAACGATCTCAAAAACGTGCTTGCATTATTTTTTGAAAGGACATGTAGAGTATTTTGAAAAGACGGCAGCCGACATTGAATTAGGCAAGGATTATTGTAACACCGACTAAAAAGGAGCCAATTTTCATTGTGTTAAACAGTTTCTAAGGACTCGATCTAAAAATGTAGGTGTTGAAACGTTACATGTATGTCAGAGTAAAATATTCAGATATTATATTTTATTATACTTTCATGTTAAATACTGAAATCTGATTGGTTTAGACGCAGTTGACAATCCGTTCTCATAACCTCAGCGTTAGCAACACACTTGGCAACGGGCCGATAGAACGAATTGTTACATGCGCGTAAATTATGCGCGTACGGTTCGCCGTAGAACTCACGTCTTTTCTATAAAAGCAGTAAAAGTTCGAAAACCATTGTCAACTTCCGCTTCGCGTCGGTTGACAATGGTTTTCTCGGGGTGTCAATTTCAACTGGTACCCTCCCAAGCAGGAACTATTTATATAGTATCATTGTTCAACATTGCCAAAGAAACATTCTTTTCATGCAGCAGCACCTGTACGTAACCTGCACTGCTGATGATGACATAAATTATCTGGCTACGAGAGAATACAAAATAGATTTAAAGAGCACAATTTGATCAGAAGATTTGTGAATGATACATCGAAAGTGGTAAATTTTTTTCACATAAATTATTAATGTGAATTATTTTAAAATGAATAGTTTGCTACTTGTCATAATTAAATTAATTATATAGTCTTTTTTTAAAAAATAATCACTGACTTGCAGTTTACTACCCTATTTATGCGCGGATCCGGAATTGTTTTAAGGGTGGCGGGGTTGGCGGGGGGGGGGGGGGGGGGGGTGGGGGGGGGGGGGGGGGGGGGGGGGGACCGATAAATTATTCAGATTGCTGGAAAAGGAGGGGGGGGGGTCCGGGTTATATTTTCGGCTTCTTTATAATTTGAATTTGACAAGTTTAATTTTTCATGAAGAGCCCCTCTGTCTGCCTCTACATCCGCGCATTTTTTTTTAATTTATACATGCGCACACCGAAAAAAATGTTTGTGGCTGCTCAATAATGATCCAAATCTATTTATTTTCTCTGAAAAGGAAATATTTGTTTTCTTTTTTATGTAAATTACCTTGTTACACCTTAAAATAAAACCGGTTTTCCCAGGTTATTTTCACCGTTTTTTTCCTGTATGCAAATCAATAGTACTCTACAACTGATAAATTGTGCAGACAGTGGTTTTGGAAATTATCCAAGATTGAACAAAGAAGTCTGCGAGATCTTATTGTTACATAAGTTTAACAAGATCCAAAACGGTTCCCCAAAATTTTGATAATTAGTTCTAAGCATATTGTCCAAATGCATTCTTACTGATTATTAGGAAAACTTGTTATCAGTATAATAATTTAACATATATTAAATGTATTACTTTTAAGTTGAATTTTGCAGGACACCCCCCCCCCCCGGTTACCTTGTTACTCCTTAATTTAAACCCCCAAAAAAGGCTCCCCCCCCCCCCCCCCCGGGCAAACAAAATCATCTCTCTGACCCCTTTTCTGGATTTGCACATGTACAATTATACTGAGACGTGCTGTTTTCTATACTAGAGGTGGGCTGTGCTATACAATGTACGTTAGGACCCGTACTCATCATAATTATAGTGAAAATACATTATTCCCCATTTAAATATCTTTTAAACTCTCAGAGTAGACATCCAACAGGCCGGTTTAGTATGAACAAAAACCTACACTATAGTTTGAAAATTAATACCCCCCGGGAAATGGGAATGGGGTATTGATGCACGCCAGCCACAATTGAACATGTCATAAAAATCATTTTATGTAACTGTATAATGAAAACTTTACGGAAGCAATGGAAAATGTTTTACAAGCATAGGGCATAAAATTCACTCCGATCCCATTCACTTCTTTTCAAACTAGAATATTCTTCAAATCCCTCACTTCGCTAGCCAATGGCTTACCTCGAGTAGCGGATAAGAAACCCTTGGCTAGCGAAGAAGCAAATCCCTCGGTCGTACCAATATATTTTTATCTTTGCGTTAATATCAGTTCACACAAGCATTGCAACTTTACTTTAAAGCAGATTATAAAAATACTACAAAAGACATTTTCCTCGAAATAAAATCTGTAACTTGTGATATCATTTTCTACATATATGTAAGAAACACAGAACTATACCGCATTGTATTTGAAAAAGGTCGTCTCAAGATATCAAAATGCACCAAATTTTGCTATTTATTTGGCACATTACAAACGTAGGTTGGTACAGTGAAGGATAAAGTTTCTGTTCGTAAAATTTCCAAGGCGTACACTTTTTACTTTTTTCTTATGCCAATTCTTATAGAATGAAAAACTATAAAAATTAATCTTATCACAACGTCATTAATGCACAATAGCAACGCTCAGTTATCGAACGACGGAAACTCGTTAAACAAGAGGCCCATGGGCCACATCGCTCACTTAAACAACTGTTCATTGTATCATTTTATTATAGTTTTTAAATATTGCCCCAATATATTTCAAAGTTTAACATTGAAACCCTCTTAGGGTCCAAGTATTAGTCGAGGGTCACAATTTAAACAATTAAGAATCTACCCTTTCTAAGAATGCTTGCATTGTAATTGTAGCATTGTAGTTCTTGAGAATAAGATTTTTAAACATTTTCGTAATATATTTCTATGACAAACTTTGAACCCCTCTTGGGGCCCCAAGTATGAGTCTAGGGCCACGATTTCAACAAATTAGAATCTACATTATTTGAGGATGCTTGCTTAGTAATGTTAGAAATTGTAGCATTGTAGTTCTTGAAAAGACGATTTTTAAACATTATCCCTATATATTTCTATGTTAAACTTTGAACCCCTCTTCATGCCCCACTTTAAGTCGATAGAAGGGGGAGGGTGTAACGATTTAACAATTTATAATCTATATTATTTAAGGATGCTTGCGTAGTAATCTCACAAATTGTATCATTGTATTTCTTGAGTAAACGATTTTTAAACATTTTCCTATATATTTCTATGTTAAACTTTAAACCCTTCTTGGGGCCCCAGTATTAGTCCAGGGGTCACTATTTTAACAATTTAGAATCTACATTATATGAGGATGCTTGCATAGTGATCTCACAAATTGTATCATTGTAGTTCTTGAGAAGAAGATTTTCCCCACAAACATGGCCTCAGCTCTGTGTACAAACATAGAATTGTAAGCAAAGCTCTGTATCTTGCTTATATCTCGGAGCTTGAAACTCAAATATGGTTAGCAAATAGAAAATTGTAAACAATAAAATCAAAGGCCGGAACGGCCACATAGGCGTCGAGCTGACATGCATTTTCTTGAATGGAGATACTATTGAATTTCTGTACGCATTGTCGTATATCATATAATGTTAGAATAAAAAGTAAATTATGTTTTGTAAAATTTAAATTTGTGAAACTGTGATGCTTTAAAAAATTTTTTTTTTAGCAATTTTAACATCATTTCATGTATACTCAGTATATGTATATTTCCTTATAAATTAAATAGGTAGTGATGCATTCGTAATACAATAACTCATCACGGTTTCAAAAATCGAAGACATTTTAAAGTGCAAAAATGAATAATTTTCTGTCAGCTCAAAACAGTTTTTGAACAATTTTTACAGGTTCAAGGTTCATAGCTATAGCTAGATCGCTTTTTCTTTAAAATAAAAAATCTCGTCAATCGCCTATCAAAAAAATAATTTGAATACAAGGATATGATACAACTCATTTATAGTATTCCCCTAATTATAATAAACATAGTTTTATTTATTTCCTTTCCCATTTGAAACAAGATTACTTATGGTGAGGTTGTTTACAAACAAACCCACACCACGTGCGGCGATCTGTCGTATCTATAGTCTATAATGCTCAACCAAACCATCTGCAATATCATGTTTACTTTTTGCAAAAAAATCAGAAGATAAATTTATCGCTTTTATTTTCATTTTTTTTTTTTTTTTTTTTTGGAGACCGTGAGCGTAAAAATTAAATTTACTAATAAAATCTAATTTTTATCGGGCACGGCCTCCAAATAAAATAGAAGCATTAAACTTATTATTATTTGGTGAATTTTTACACCATTTGTGTTTTCGTGTTCCGTATTCATCCGCCATTTCTTGATTAAGCAAACTTATGCTTTTACAATGAGTTGTCAATAACTTGGGAGAAACAGCTGGGTTTTTTGTGCACAATTTATTTTACTAAATGAAAAAAAATCTATTGATACTTTAAGGAACTTAACGACGGACGGACGGACGGACGGATGGACAGACGGACGACGGACAACGGGCGATCAGGAAAGCTCACCTGAACCTTCTGTTCAGGTGAGCTAAAAAATAAAAGGTGAAAATACACGTTATTGTATAAAAATGCCTTAAAACCTGCACAATGAAAACTAAAGTCGGCCACTTTAATATTTGTTTGTCTCTTTGTCTTTCAGAAGATGAATACGACTCTGGTACTACTAGTCAGCATATGTCTGTTGCAAGTTGGTGTTGCGTGGGCAGACAAAAGTCCTGCACAGTGTTTTTGCAATAAATTACTCACGTCGGTCAACTGCGAAGGCAAAAGGTTGATGAAAATACAGAATGACCTACCAAAACAGGTAAAAAATTGTACCTACAGCACAACGAAATCGCGGATCTAGAGCCAAACTCTCTGTGTGGGCTTTCCGAATTGCAGGAACTTTATCTACAGAATAACAAACTTTCCCTTATAACGAGTTCGACATTCACTGGCACCTGTTTACCGAATTTAAAAGTGATACGACTTGACAACAATCGCATCAGTTCTTTGGAAGAAAATGCATTTTTCAACCTGACAAACCTCAACACGACCTATTTCACCAATAACAAGATCACACATATAAATACACGGTCATTTTTTGAATATTTTAAGATGTCTTTCTTGCATTTGGGACAAAACAATTTAGATCACATTCCAGCAATTTCATTACTAACTGGACAACAGCAACTCAGCATACAAGGGAACAAAGTTAAGAAAGCAACATTTCCAACTAGTTATGAAAATTATACACTGCTATCAACAAATGGTCTAAGCACAAATTTCATACAAAATCTCACTAAAGAAACTTTTCAGAGTCTGCGAAATAGTTCCGTCAGAAAAGTTATCTAGAAATAATATAACCGACATTTCCAGGGAAGCCTTTTTGCCTTTGACAAAACTCGTATCTCTAACAATTAGCTTAAACCCTTTAACAGCACCAACACTACAACTTGGATTAGATGGTCTCAAATCCTCATCGCTTAGCTCACTCAACATAGCAAGACTTCAACTTGGAGGACAATTGCCATCTTCCACATTTGCACTTTTAAATGGAACATTACTGAAGCAACTACTCATGAGTAATAACATAATCAACCAACTACCTAGTCGTGCCTTTGCTTCTTTAGAAAGGTTAGAACAGGTAGACTTGAAGGGCTGCAAGATTCAGACAATCGCCAACGACGCCTTCGAAGGTCTTCACACTCTTACCAATTTGAACCTTGCAGACAATTATTTGGACAATCTTCCATCATCGCTAAATATACTATATCTTAATGGAAATCAAATCATTGCTCTTGGTGAAAACTCCTTCGTGAATCTAGTTTCGTTGAAAAACCTTTACTTGGGTGCCAACAAAATTTCTGAGGTGAATAAATTGGCATTTAATGGTTTGGTCAGCCTACAAAAACTGGATTTGGTTTCCAATAGTATAAGTAGTCTAGCCGCAGAACTGTTTGCTCCATTTGGAAGGCTTAATTCCCTGGAGCTGAATAAAAACAATTTGAAAACAATTCAAAATTCACCAGACATTTTCTCATCCATGACGTCTTTGTTGTACCTTTCGCTGGCTGATAACGGCTGCAGTTCCATGCCATTGTCGTCATTCAAACACTTGCAATCACTGAAATACTTGATACTTGATGGCAACAACCTCGGAGATCTAATTGGAAGTGATAGTTCTGGAACTTTGTTTGCTGGATTACACAAACTAGAAACACTAAGTCTGTCAAAGAATTTTCTACATAACTTACCAACTTCGATGTTTAGAGATCTAAGTTCTTTACAGACATTAATAATAAAGGGCAATAGAATTTCTGGATGGAACAATGGTTTATTCAAACAAACTTCTGCGCTCAGAAGCCTTGATCTTAGTGATAATTCCATATCGTTGGTGAATTCAACTTCCTTGGAAGATCTTTTACAAAACCACAATTTTCAGTTGCTGAATCTGAGCAACAATCCCTTTGCATGCACTTGCAACCTTCGATGGTTCCGAGATTGGGTAAACCAAACCAAGGTGAATATTGCAAATGTCGAAAATTACATGTGCAATTCTCCCGATGCATGGAAGGGAAAACCTTTCTTGTCATTTGATCGGACTAAAATTAACTGTGTTTGGTTTAACCTCTATTTTGTGGTCGAGGTAAGCATAGCATCTGCTCTTGCAATGCTTGTTGTATCCTTATTTATTTATAAGAAGCGATGGTGGATTCTCTATCGATGTTACCGTCTGAAAAGCTCCTGTATGGCTCCCCTAAGTGGCAAAGCTGGTTATCAATCAATTAATAGTCAACATGGATGGACATTTGACGCCTATCTATCGTATGCTGATGAAGATTACCAATGGATTCTTGAAAACCTGCTCCCAGATATCGACTCTGGAGAATTGTCACCAGAAGAAAAATTTAATGGGGAGTTTAGGTTGTACTTTAACGATAGGGACTCTGTTCCTGGGAGCAGTATGATTTCCAATATCTCAGATAACATTGAAGTAAGCAAAAAAGTCATCATCGTCTTGACGGAGAAATATCTTTCCAGTGCTAAGCACAAATTCAAAATTGATCTTGCTGAATGGTTAAAATTCCCTAGATACTATTGATGACATCATTGTAATCAAACTTCGTGATGTTCCATATGCATCCATTCCAAAATCGCTGCAAAGAAAAGTGTATCGAAACGAGTTTTTACTATGGGAAGACAACGTCGATGCAAAAAAATCGTTTAAACTGAAACTAAAAGAAGCACTGACAAGTGAACGGAAAAAATAGAGCCCGTTTTTTAAAAACTGATTTACTAGTTGTGTAATAAGGGCATTTTTTTAATAAGTTAGGCCGTTGTTGTCCATGAATATACTAAGTATGCATATTTGTGTGTATTTTTTCCATTTGCCTATAAACTATTTGAAATATTAAAAGACAAACATGTACTTGCACCTGTATGCATTAAATAATCAAACACAATCGATGTCTGAGATTGAAATTTGGTATGTAGAAAAATAATTCATGGTACGCCACAAAGAATAGACAATTTTTAATGAATTTGACATACTATTAGGGATAAAACACCTACATACATTTAATACTCGTAAACAATAGTCCAAATGAAGAGTATATATGCTAATCGACGAGCTTTAAGATATATTAGTGTATGCATATCTATAGGCCTCATAATTTATTATAATTGCACATGTACGTGTTGGAATTTATAAATATATGAATCATACATGTACACATATATAAAACCTGAAAGGAAATCTCTATTCCAATTACCAGACTAATACTCAGATTTGAGTCTGATGAAAATCATACCTTCACTAGCTCCTTTTATTCTGATTGTCGCGTTACAAAGGAAAAGAAATCTCAGATAATCTCAAATGAAGGAGTTATTTATATTGTATGTTATTACCAAATATATAAGATGACAATTAAATACTATACATATTGTTCAGTGAAAGAACATTAAAACAATTGATTTGATAACTGTATAAAGTTAAATTGTAATTCTCAATGTACATGTTCATCCTTAAATTGTGTACAGTGATTCAAATATTTAATTCCTTTATCGATATTTAATATTTTCTAATAGTATTCCTAATTTTTTAAAATCAAAATATACAAATTTGGACAATCAAAAATTAAATGAAATCTTAAATGTTCTGGGTATCACAAATCTCTTAAAATATTTTGAAAGTTTCCAAGAATGTATGAAGGGCTGTCTTTTGGGTTGCATCAAGTGCAGTTGTCCATGCTGCTGCTGTTGCATTGAGTAAGTAATGTATTTAATTATTTTGAGTCTCGCACATTTATTTTAATATTTATAAGGCAAACCATCACGTATACGCGATAACATAACCTATATGTTTTAATGTTATAGATTAATATATAAAATACATCTATACTTATTAAATACAAAAATGTATATGACAAATAAATTGGTGTCAACTTTAAAAATAATTCTAATTCTATTCTCATGCAATGCGACATTTTCTAGTGCTGATAACAATATTTAATCTTCAACACACAATGATGGATATTGTTATTTTGTTTCAGTTGTAAGACATTTTTTCCAAGATGTCTACTGAGAGGGCATGCCAAGGTGGAATTAAGATGTGTGATCCGAAGGCCACGTCTTTTTTTTGCGGAACTGGCCAGTTATCCAACATCCCTGGTGGCATTTCTATACGCTCTCAGGATTGTAAAACATGCATGCAAAATTGACATAAATGTTATCATTAAATTTGTCTTTGATACTGTAATGATTTATATTTGGAACGCCGTTTTTTTTAATTTTTTGTCCATTAGAATTTATGATAAAAAGAACATAATATACGTACATAATGAAGAAATGTAATATTTAAATAGGTTATAATAAATTTGATAATTGATCATGATAACTTATATACTATATCTAGATAAAAAATTTTCCATATTGAAGTTTCAGATATTCTGTATTGCTAAATAAATAGATTCAAGAACTAAAAAGATGTTACAGATTGTTACTTTGGGTTTTTCCATATTTATATCTCATGTGTCGTCCTTTAAGTTGAAAATTTTATTCAAATAGCAAATATTGGATCAACAACTCTCACTGGTTAGTTATACAACAAAGAACATTCGAGCATATTTTTGTTTATTGGACTTCATACAAATGTAGTTGAGAATATTCCCCACTATTCACAGTTATAATAAGGTTTATACATATATTATTGATTTTGAATTATTGTTGTACCGATAATGTATGTAAATCGAAAAGATATAATATCTCAGCCCTTTTAAAAGGTGTCTTGGTTAGCCATTTGAACATGAACATGCAACAATGAATTTTTTAATTTTTTTTAAGTTCTCCATTTTTTATGATTCTTACTATGACAATGCAATAGCTGTTGGTATTTGATTACTTGTAGATTTAGAGTGGTGCATCCTTAGTGACAGTCGTACATAAATAATGTGGAAATGTTTGACAATGCACTCCTAAAGGAGATTATATTAACTACAATGAAGAATACCTTCATTTTTTAAATTTTCAATTCTTTTGATTGAAACGGAAATCCAGCCATTAAATGTCTCTGCATGCAGTTTCCTTATCCAAGATCTTTAATTATTCACGAGCAATAAGTATAGCTTATCAGTTAACTGTAAATAGTGTATAATAATTGTGACATAAACCAAACGTAGTGCATTGAACTCTTCTTACCTAATGTACTAGCTGGCATATTAGCCATTACAATGGTGGTATAACCATCAATAATTCGAGATGTCATGACCTGCAATGCTGTGTAAGCTATATTGTATCAGTAAGACTGGAATATATACCAAATACCACTACCTGTCCCATAACATTTGTTAATCAGGATCGAGTGAATTTAGTTCTAAATAATTTTGTGTAACTATATATGCTCAAGTATTTTCATCGTAAGAACAAGTCAGTGATTGATTCAAAGAATCTGCACAAAAGTAACACCACTGAAAGTATACATAGATTTGTTGTTATATCAATGAAAACCCTTAAGTGTTAAATTTGTATTTGTTTTTATATAAATGTAATTGTCCCCTATTGAATATTTTTATCTTATTTTGGTTCTAAGAATGTTTATCGGGTTGACCAATAAAGACCAGTACCTAAATAAAGTTAGATAAAGATTTATTTGTGAGACATTGTTTTACTATGGACTTTAAAATTTTAATCTTTAATGCAGGAGTATTTAGTTAGGTGTTGAAATTTGATGTTATGTAGTGATTTGTATTTGTTGATTACTTCTAGATTGTAAACAGTACACAAGTAAATATAAAAGAATTGACTAAGATAACCGTTTTGTCTTTACTGACATTCTAACAAAGGGTGGTCTCTGGGGTGTTTTACAGACTGCTCAAGTCCTTATACTTATAAGGTTTGACGGTATGACTTTGAATTCACGCAGATTAGCAAAAATGGTATCTTAAATGCTGCAAGAAAAAGTTTCTATCATCTTTTTTGCTCCAACATAAAATAGTTAAAGTACAAAGTTACATTACCTCAGTTGTCATAATTTAACCACAACCAATAATATGTATAATCCTTTCCCATTTGGCCATGGTAGAGTCAGGTAGACTGAGGTGAAAATTAAACAATCTGGTTGTTCACTTAAGAATTGATTACATGGTACATGTATCACTTAATGAGCTAGACAGTCAGCTAGATTAAGCAATCAAATAGCAATTTAAAAAAATAGTTTATGGAAATATATTTTACAGTTCATTTCCGAATTTTTTTTCGGCTAGTAGCTGTATGAACACAATAGGGTTTCTAAAGGAAAAAAAAGAGTTCGGAGAAAATTATTAGATGTAATTAAAATAAAGTTATTTTTTATTTAGGTACAGTTACAGTAAAAACAATGTTACTGTTCAGAATGACAGTTTTATGACATACATGCATTTTAAGTGATACCATTAGGGAATCAACCTTAAACACATGCCATGGACAAAGGTCAAGGTCATTGCATTTGAAATTGGCCAAAAGTGTGTTGTATATACCTGTAGGTGGGTTAAGCTTTTAAACTCTTATCTTTGGAGACGCAATATCTTAATTGTTTCACAAACCAATTGTAGCTTAAGGAATGTTCATAAAGGTACATTGTACCTTTTGGGCTGAATCTTCAAGATGTATACTCATTAAAAAAAGGAATTTTGGGTAATGGATGGTTGTTGACAGAAATAAAACAAATTAGGGAAAAGAAACTCTACTCACATGTGATGTAACCAATTTCTTGCTCTCTATCAAGTCTGTGTCTTGACCCTCTAACAAATATTGCGATTGGCTGGTTACTGATATCTGATGCCCTTTAGGCACATTTTCATTGGTAAAACTTCCATAGCCACTGGTTCTTGAAGATTCAGAGGACTGGCTTTGAGTTTCAATGGCCAAATGCTTCCTGTATTGACTGGTCTTGGTGATGGAAGTTTGCCTACTTCCAACAGAAATTCTCTCAGAGATGCTGTTTTCCATACCGTAGTTTAGCAAACTTTTTACATTTGAGATTTTCATGTTGGTTTAATTCAATTTTTTAAATGCTAAACAATATGACAATGGCCTATACATTAGAAGTAAGTAATTAAATAGTTGAATGTGTGAGGGCTTGTTCTCATCGAGTCAGGAGTACAAAATAATGGTGGTTTTTCTGAATGGGTGCTCTGTACATTGAAGTAAGATTGAGCTTGAAAACTGACTAAATAAAGAGAGCATTTTAAACTCCAAAGTTGACTCAGACCAAATCAAATCAAACAAGTGATACATTATTATAATTTGGGTTAAAGTTCGGCATATAGATATCACGAAAGTCAAGAAGTGTAAATGGATCAAATATATTACTATTTGAAATACAACCCTGTAATTTGATGATGAGGAAATTCTAGCTGTTTGTGCTTTAGCATTCATAAGACTTTTAATCCAATTACTTGTATTACTTTTTTAAATTCTTTAATTTTTATACTGAAATGGTTATAACTTTTCACTAGGACCTTTAAAATCAAATTTTTAAAAGAATTTACTTTGAATATTACTTTTATGGTAATTACCTCTGAACCTTAAACAAATCATTTTCTTGAAAATTACATGTATGCAGTTATTAAAAAAAACTTAAATCTCTGACAAACATGGATAAAGTTAAGAAAGATAACTCTAACCATTTTGTCACTTTTATTTCAGTTTACCATATATGCTCATGACAGCACCATTGAGCAGCAGATTTTAAACTTGAAATACAGTGGCACTGAAGGACAGTCGTCATGATTGAGCAGACGGTAGAAGATTCTGTACGGTCTGATTCTTATTGTGTGTCCATGGCTGCGAGAGCGGGCAGAAACCCTGGACAGTTTTGATGGATTATCAAAATATAAGGCCAATGTATTAATATTTTAACAGAACAATGCACCCATATAAGTAGAAGTTTTCTTTCCAATTTCTCTATTGATGCCTCAGCTTAAAGAAAAATATATATAAATTGTTTTGCTTAGCCTATTATTTGACATTGATTAATTTTAGATTTAAATTAATTTTTGAAATGAATAATTATTAAAAAAATAAGATCGGCAGATTATTGTTGTAGCTGGTATCTTTTTATTTTACTTTCAAAAACTTCAGTTATTTATGATTAATTTTCAGATCCGTAAAATGTTGAGATGGCTTGATATCTCAGTGAAGCTAGCGACAGTGTGGAATTTCCTTGTTTTCCTTCAGAGGGCTGTGTACCAAACAATTAAAGAGAGACTGTTGGGGATACAAGCCATGTTTCCCTCCCGGCAAGGAATCATACAAGTAGGTAAAATTAATACGGATTGAAGTCTAAATATATTACTGGTATTTATGACACATATATGTACTAGAATTTCATTAATAAATACTTAGATGATGATTAAATATAGAGGAGAGCTATATTCTCCAAATAACCTTCAGCATGTAACAGTAAAGAAAATAGAATTGGACCCTTTGCAAATTTATAGATTTACTAAAAACTTTTTGTGATTTTGATACTAGAATAACTTTTTGTCAACTGTAGTTTTTTCAATACATCTTAGTTGTTGTAAATGTTTGTTCATTTACTGGTTAATCAAAAAGGCTGCATTGTTATGGGAAATTTACATATTTTAGGTCAGTTTTGAATACATGACAAGGGAACTACTTCGGCACGGATTCTCGGTAAGGTTATTATTCCTACCATACTTTTTATCTATACTGACTTTTTTTTACCAACAATTTTAGTGCAAGTTTGTAAAACTAGAAACAGTGTGTCACTTCTTTAATTTAAGTGACAAGTGCAGCAATTTTTTTTTAACAAACAGTAGGTAAAGAGAGTAGACGAGTCAAAAGCCTTGTACTCAAGTGACTCATCTCCCCATTGAAACTTTGTTTTTTATATTTACAAATGAATTTGATGTCTTTTTGTTTTTAGCTCACCTAAACTATAAGCTAAATTGAACATTTCTGGTCTGGCTCCTATCCATTTGTCTGTCCCCCAAAATATGTAAACATTTTACATTTACTATTTACTTGATAACTTCTTAGTACAAGATATTCATGCATATAATTAATGATATTGTTAACCAATATCATAGAAAAGAAGGTTTTTCACAAAGTTTTTTGAAATTAATAGGTGGTATTAATTTTCAAGGAATTCATGTTTTTCACCCTTCCACTGGTGAATTTTCAACGTGAAGAACTTTGTGAGGCGACACGTTTTATATCGCCATGAGGACCCCACTCTCGACGGCCTGAGGGTGATGGAGTGTGCAGTGTTTGAAGATGTCCCAACTAACCCCAGGAAATAGGCTGCCCTCATCTGTTTTGTTACTACTGTGTACAGGTAAATACTGATGTCCAGTAGTACCTGAGAGTATTTTAAATACTTTTGAATCATGAATATTCATGATGACTCTTTTGTCATGGATTTCATGGGCAACCTTTCTCCAACCATTTTTCATCCTCATTAGATAATGAATTTGATCTATATTTATTATTCACAAAAATTGACCTCAATGAATTTTAATGATTTCACAGTAATGTTATTTTTTTAAAAAAATTTTATCACCTGACATCAGATAGCCAAGTACTTTGAATGGCTTAAAGTTGTGCCTCAAACCATATTGGTTTGACTTGATGGTTATCTTTTATTTGCTTTATTTTGCTTTATATTTACTATTTCTTGATAACAGATTACATAATCCATGTAACACAAGATAAAATGGTTATCAAACAACTCTTCTAAGTTTAGTTCTATACTTTGAATTGAGAGGGTGAATGAAATACCAAAAATTATAAGTGAAATCAATTTACTGGATGAATATGAATAAAAAGCTTATAGATATATGGATGATAGATATTTTTAAATTAATGATTGATTGTTAATTATTAAACAATCCTGCTTGAGAACTTTTCATTCATATGGAGATGTTACAGATCTTGATTTTAACCCAAAATGCCTTGCACTTAAAAGCTTAGAAATGTTTAGGTTCTTTATCACGCAACAGTTACTGGAACATTAAACCCTGGTACCTTAGCTTAGAGTAATGAGGGCTCCTCAACACAGAACAGTTTCTGTATGATGACATGTATAAAAGTAAAGAGTGCTCTTTGCCATGCAACAATTACTGAATCATTCCTCTTTTGTGAATTAACCTAAGAGAAGAAAGGTTTTCTCATCATGAAAAAGTTACTGTAATTTGAGACCTTGGTACTTAAAATTGCCATAAGCAGTAAGGATTCTTTATCATGCATAAGTATTATGATGATGGGACACGGGCTAGCATTAGAGATATAATATAAAAAGTTGTGTATAAAGTAAAGAATTGTTATGAATTCTGACATTAAGAAATTGCATTTAAGAGAAAAGTTACAAGTGTCGACATTATTTTCATCTAATGAATACACATACAATTGTATTCTCCATCCACTGAGAACTTTCCTTTAATTCAAATATATTCATAATACTTGTGAAACATAGGTAAACACAGATTACAAAGCTCACCGAGACGAGGCATCACCTTTAAGAGGCATCACCTTTATGAGACCACCTTTATCATATTATATGAAAATCATAACAAATCACAGTATAAAAATTGTATGATTATCATATCATATGGTATTGTATGATTCAATGTTTATCAATTCACTACTAAAGGATGCAATATTGCATCCTATAATCCAATGCAATATTGTGTCATATGATATATCATATGATACAACTTAATATTGTATTATATTATGATACAATATGATATTGTATTATATGACAACATATGAAGATATGATATTGTACCTTATAATATGATGCATTATTGTAACGTGTTTTAAATTATTGTATTATATCACATACTACAATATTATAGCATATCATATTATACAAAAGATTGATACAACATCATAATAGTATTGTATCATACAATATTTTACAATATAAAAGAAGAAGGGTGGATAAGGCATGTAAAATGCCTATACACTGACGGATAAGATACTGAAAAATTAAAATATCAATAAATTTGATATTTTTATTAAAAAAATTATTCAAAACAATATATATTTTACATATCATCGATTTTTAACCCTTAAATATGTTCAATACTTGGAATATGTTGACTCAAACAGGGGTATCGGTATCAAAACCTCCCAAATAATGTCATTTTTTAGAACTTCAAGGCCTTTTCTTTTATAGAGTCGGTCTGTGCTCCATATTTTCTCATAGTCTTAATAAGGTCTAATGGAAAACAAAACGATTTCAATCAGCAAAAACGTGGAGAGATGAGCCACTATACATTAAAAATACCATTCTGTATCCCAACAATTAAACGTTTTGAAAAATGATACAAGTTCGTAAATTCATGGCCAAAGTCACAGATACCATTTAAATACCCCAATTGGTTGCGTCTGAAATGGTTCAGTGGTTAGAGCACCAGGCAAAAGCTAACCTTATATAACCAGGGTTTTTATGGTGTGGGTTCGATACCACCAAAATTAAAGGCAATATTTTTTCCTTATCGTTTGTTAAATATATAAAAACTGAATATAGTTTTGTGGTTTTGTAAACCTGTATTATAATATATTTGAATAGATTTTATCGGGAAAAATAAATTAAAAATTGTATTTCATGACTAAACCGAATGGGCATTTGCGCTATCTTATTCCCCCATCTTCGTTTTATGATATAATTGTATCATTTAATACGATAGTGTATCGTATCATACAAAACTATATAATTAGAATCATGTTATATCATTTTACAACAAATACAACTATCAAGCAAGTTTGAGTGAGGTAGGAGGTTGTTTTAGCATTCTTGATAATAAGGATCAGACTCTGTATCTGAAGCTAGCCTTAAGTTTCAAATCCAAAGTTACATGTTACATGGAAGACAGTAAGGGCAGCTTTTTTTTCCCCAAAAGTCCAACTACTTAGAAAAACTTGCACCTGCACCTGCACCTGCTCTAGCATCAAGATAATCAAGATCAAGCTTTGTATCTGACGCTATCTTTATTTAGACGGCATCCATAGTAATATTAACTAAGTTTGACTACATATGAGCAGAATTTACTTAATTTTATAACCAGCGCCAAGAGCCTAACACAATTTGAGTTGTTCCAAAATCTTAAACCTGCCTAAGCATCTAGATAATCAGGATCTCTCTCTGTATCTGAAGCAATAATGCGATTCATTTAATTATTCAATCAACAATGCGAGCTTGAAATAGTACTTTTATCTATATAAAACATGTGACTTGTTCCAAAAAACTAAACCTCCTCCAGCATCTGAAACCTTTGGCTCAAATTTAGGATCCACGTCTGTAAAGTGCATCAGAATCACAAGATGCATCACAATGTATCTAAATTTGATAACGAATGAGCTAATAATAACTAAAAATTGTCTTTCAAAGCTCTAAAAACTTTAACCAGATCAAAATCCTTAACCTCATTTAGCATCCGAAACCTATGGCTCAGATTCAGCACCCAAGCCTGTCAAGTGTATAAGTATCATAAGACGCATAATTTATGCAAGTTTGGTGAAGATAGAACAAGTAAAAACTTAGATACAGAACCTGCACCAAAAACTTAAACAAGGTCCGGCCGCCGACGCCAGGGATATAGCATAAGCCACCCCCCCCCCCCCCCCGACTTCTCTTGGTGAGCTAAAATATGGAAACACAACTAACCAATTAAACTAATTTATCTTTGTTAGAATAAACGCATTCATTAAACTTTATAAAACTGCATTCATATATATTATTTTGCATGTTCAGTGAAATAAGTAAATTGAGGTGGGTTTTTTTTTTTTACTGATATCAGATTTACCAGATAATGTCAAGTTTAGACAGAAATATTATTCATCATATGTGAAGAAAACCTTTGTGGGCAGTATAGGGATTACTGAGAGTTCAGGTGTTCGAATGTCACCTGTAACTTGTTTGAATAGGACATATTAACAAGGACTGACAATGCTATTCTCATTTTCCATTCATCTGTTGTTGTCATTTAGCATCAAGGGGGACTTAATTATGTTTTTGATTCTCACAACAGAGCTACCAATGACCCATGCGACTCTAAATGAAAGTGTGTTGTTTCAATTTAACGTTTAATTTTTATCAAAATTTATGTCATTTTTTTAAAAGTCTTTGTCAATCTATATCAGCCACTAAGCTGCAAAAAGTTCAATACGAAAATTCTGTAATACGTTTAGGACAGTTGTGTACCAGGCTTCATAATCCAATTGTTAATATTAATGAGTGTCGAAGCAGTTTGTTTTGAATACTAATTTTTATACATCACAAGTGGTGGGTGATTTCACTTAAGAAAGAGCGTTTCTAAATACTAGAGTTCTAAAACAGTACTTATCCTATATTCCTGCCAAAGTGTGATCAAGATTTTAGCCATTGTTTCATTTTTTTTTCGTAAAGTACCAAATACATTTTTAATTAAATGTTTTTGTTTTGTTATGCTCTTTTATTGGTTTGAATCACTGGAAAGGCATGTGGTCATTGTTGCAAAGTTTTATAAAACGGGATTTTTCTCTCGGTGTAGATGACTCATATTGATTTTGAATTTAAGGTTAAAACTCTCAAAGAAAATATCAAAAACTTAAGATCATGACTCTATTTCAACGAATTCCATTAAAATTTAAGGATAACTGACCCATATATTATTAGAGGTCCAAGAAAGCAACCAAATTAACTAAGGAAATACTGATCACTTAATTTGTTCAAAATGAAATACTGGTATCCCCTACTGCTGTAAGTGCAATCGGTTTAAATTTGAGTCAAACCAAACATTTGAAAATACTATCTTGAGATTCCGCCAATGTATTACCTGCTATTGAATCATACGCCCATAGTATTGCCTCCGTCTTTCAGTACTCTGATTATATCCTATGCTTACAGAAAATACCAAAGAAACAATTAAAAAATCACGTGATGCATAATTATTGACAACATATCGCTCGATGTCTACTTTTAATAAAGTTTTCTGTCAATTTGCGCCAGCTGTTTGTTTACCAAGTTGACGTCGGTATACAAACAGCTGGCGCAAAATTGGCAGGAAAGCTTAATATAAGAAAGTTTATAAGAGACAAGTATATAGACACGGAGCGATGTTAACAATTATCATTCATCGCATGATGTTTTTATTGTTTCTTTAATAATTTTTATAAGTATATGGTGTAAAAAATAAATCATGACATAGCATTTTTTTTTCCATCGCATCCCATATTAGCCCTCGGCGCTGTATATCAGATATTCAGATATGCAGAGACCTCGGGCCAATATAGGATGCGATCTATAAAAAAAAGCCATGTAATAATATATATCTCGCAAAGGGCGTAAAAGGGTATATTTTCTATAAGTATACAAAATTAATTTCATTACACACCCCTATAGTATATTACACACGGGTAACAAATTTTCAGTTTATATTGCACAGGGAGGAAAGAAGTATATTTTCTATAAGTATACGATATAATAGTTTATTGTTTTGTTAACATGCATGATTTTTTTGGTTCTGATCAAAATAGTTTGCTACAATTAAAACAGAATGTGTGGACTGACGTAAGAAAAAGTATGCTATAAATATTGTTATTGATATTGGAAAAATTATTTCTGAATTGCTGTAAGCAAATGTACTTTAATTCTTTATATACACAACACTTATTTGTTTCTGTTGGACAACCCCAAAAGGAAGATAATGTTTTAAAAATTTGTATATTGTCACGTAGAGATTGTGTTCAATATATTAACTAACAAAAATTGTAGACGGAGATCCATGTTTAAAGAAAACAGAGGCCCAGAGGCCTTAACAGTCACCTGAGTACTATAGTTCATAAAAGGATGTGTCAAAAAATCGGGATAAGGGGGGTGGGAAGGATAGCTAATAATATTCCACAGTATTTTAGATACTCAAATCAAATCTCCTGACTCAGAATTATCTGGGGAAAAAAACCAACGATAATTACAATATCAATAAAGCCACGCCCTAAAACAAGAACCCCTCACCAAAAGGTCATGAACTTTACATTTGTAAATTATAGTTGTCCTCCCCACTTTACCTAAACATGTGGTACTCAGTTTTTTCTGCTAGATGCTCAATTGTAGATTATTTCAAGAATAAGAAGTGCATACAAATAATATGGCCAATATATCCCTCTCCCTTCCAACATCTGAACCACTAACCTACGGGTCATCACAAATTCAGTAGAGGCCTCATTGTTCATCCTGATAATAAACTTAGTTTTCCTGCTAGATGACCTTTAGAACGTAAGAGAATTTTGGATTTTTTAAGAAAGCATATTCATTATACGACCATTGCTCTCCCCTTCCCCAACTCCAACAGAAACCAAGACCTGCGAAGGTGTCATGAATTATGCAGACCTATTGCCATAAATTGTGGGCAAAAACTGTAAATATCGGTGCAATAATAAAAAAAATCTTGAACTCTAATTCTGCACATTCAGCTAAAAAGTAGGCACATGCATGTAGTTATAATAAGCAAGGAAGTCTCTCATTTTTCTGAAATTTATGGCCCCTGGGTCAGGGATATCGGTGTTAGGGTGGGGATCTATAGTTTCCATATATTCAGAAGTGATAAGGGATTTCATAGCATTGAAGGTTCGAGCCCGCAAAAAGTCAATTCTGGGTCTAAAAATCTTGGATACGACGATGAGGAGGAACTTGAGGTCAATAACAGAAGAGATTTCAGAATGTCTGATGACATGGAACAAAGATATCAAAGAAATAGGGAAAGTCGTGACGCAGGATGCCGAGGGCAGTTTGTAGAAAGATCTCGGATGTATCAAATACCGGATGATGAGGATAGAAGCATTGGCCGCAATTATAATCAAGAAATGGAAGGCAAGAATTACAGTGAAACAGAATCCCGCAAAGAAATGAGAGATGACCGCCAGCAGTATCAGGAAATGGATGGAACGGGTCACAGAGAAACAGGATTCCGCAAAGGTAGGAGCAATGACCCAAATTATCAGGAAATAGATGAAACAGGCTACAGAGACTCAGAATTCCGCCAAAAAAGAAGAGATAGTCATAACCATTATCAGGAAATGGATAAAACAGGTTACAGAGAAACAGAATTCTGCAATGGTAAAGCAATTAATCGAAATGGAAGAGCATATCCAGAAAATATTGAAATGGGATACATGGATCGCGGGCTTCCTCATCCAGAAACCACTCTATATTATCCAGCACCAAATGCCCAGTACATTGATCGTGGATCCGGAATCCAACAATCAAATATGCAGTATCAGCCCGGTTCAGCGGCTTGGAATACCCAGGTACCATTTACCGTACAGTATACACCAGTTGGGCAACAAGGAAGTCAGGAGGAAAAAGAAGAGAAGAAGCCGAGGAAAAGGTGGTGGTACACAACAAGTCGGGTATTCTCTGCCTTGTTGATAATAGGTAGTCTGGTGTCAGACTGGCTGGAGTACTCGGACATGGACGATCCAATTGGTGAGGCAAAAGAAACAATTAAAAAATTCACTCAAACGAATAACTGCAATAGTAAGCAAAGAGAGGACACAAAAAAGCAATTTTTGTATTTTACAATCACTGGAACGGTTCTGGCAGCATTGCAATTGGCCAATATATTTTACCAGATTGTTCAGAATCACCGATTACCTATCGATACAGATATTACAGATTATCTTGACGAACGAACCGAAGTTTTTCTCGTCAATGCATTCGTCAAGTTTCCACAAACGTTTCTAATACATCGCTATGAAGAAACATTGTGTTTTAAATGCGGACTAAACCTTAAAAAGGTCAGAGGAATATTGCATGGACTTTCCTCATTGGCTAGTACTGCCTGGCGTTATCTAACTCACGTCAAAGTCTCGGCTGGAAACTCCTGTAGCTGCTCCAACTTGTGTGAAAGATGTGCTGCAAGATGTGGGAACTGCATAAAGAGCTGTCTTTTGGGTTGCATCAAGTGCCTTTGTCCATGTTGCTGTTGTTGCATTGAGTAGGTTTTGCTCTTTTTTAACCCGCTGCTGATGTTGCATTGATATCTTTTATATTACACAAATCCTTTATAACTCCACAGTTAATTATGCACAAGGTAGTTTTAACGTTACTTGGTATATTTTAAACATGTAATACAGTATCTTTTAAAAATTGCAAATTATGATTTATCTCTGCTATGCTCATAACCCTCATACCCACATGAAACATCAAAGAGAGCATTTTATCGTTTAAATAATCTTATGTTTTGTTGCCTTATTTCACGTTTTTATAATACAATGTTTCAGTGCATTTTTATTTGCTCTTATAATGTAATGCTAGAGATGCTTCATTATATGATTCAGTGCTTTGATTTTTGAAGTTATAATTATTCTGTATCTTAATAACCCATCCATTGCTTTAAGTGTTTTATGTTTCGATTCCCTTTTTATTACTTTAATATACACTTGTGTCTTAACCAATTATTACTTTATAAGTAATATTAGTGCAATATTTATTTACAATTCTGATTTTATATCTCAAATAAATAATACCTCTTTCATTGCTTGTATAGATGCTTCTGAGATAACTTTATATGTATTATGGACTAATGCTTAATATCTGGTTTAATGCTTTTTAAAAGAAATTGTTCTGCTTTTCTTTTATTGCTATTATAATTTTACAGGGCATTTATTGCTTTATTTTACATTGCTCTCATAATTCTATGTTCAAGTACCTCATTCATCGTTTTCATAATTTTATATTTCAATGCCTCATACATTGTCGTTTTAATTCTATGACTAGTGTCTTGTTATTGTTTTATTGTTATGGTTCAAAAAATATTTAATAGCTATGACAATTACAATTTTTAATGCTTCATTCATTTCAATTGTAATCTTTTGTTCTAGTTGCAAGACCTTTATTCCATGCTGCTGTATGCATGTCATCTGTAAAAATTCCTATATGTCTACCAAGTGTGTCTGCCAGGGCGGAAGTAAGATGTGTGATCCAAAGTCTCCATCTATACTGGCGGAACTAGCTGGTTTTCCAACAATGGGCTGAGGGTTGGGAAATACTTCTGCGAAATCTCCATATCAACAGACGTCACTACTTTTGTCTTTGATACTGTTATTGGCTGCGTTTGGGACAAGGTTTTTAAATAATAAATAAACCTTCTTGTTCAACAATATTTACGTGTGCAGATACTATGTTATGAAATTTGAAACATTCTTATAAGGCGTGATATGTATATATGTTTACATACCAACCGGATATAGTATAAACAAATATAACTTACCCATTCTTATATTCAAATTTAAATCAGACATGTGTAAACATTGACGTCAGAAGTTCTTGGAAAAAATGGTACACGCAATGACGCAATGACTCAATGTTATTGAATTTACATTCAGATATGTGTAAACATTGAGCCTTACCTGAACTTGGTATCACGTGACTCAATAAACTGAAAATGAGATCTAAGTGTTTTTGAATTTGTAAATACAGCTGTTTATTTTGATAAAACGATCTCGTTTTTGAGAGATCATAAAGTTATAATCTGAAATCTGAAATGCTGCGTCGTTTTGATTTTTCAGTTTGACACCTTAGAGAGGATATGAAAAAGGCTGGATGGTCGTAGCCATCTTTAGATAATATTTATCTCATTTAAAATTAGAGCTGTTTATGAAATTCAATTTTAAGAGCTTAAATGTTAGGAAGATGTTATTTTTAAAAATAGGTTTTTTTTTTAAAATATAATTTTCAAAATTTTAAGACTGATCTGATACTAATTTGTTATACAATTCTAGAACATGATACTTGCAAAGAAATTATTATAATTATGATATTAAACGCTTGTTGATATCTTTATGGAAATAACTTATTTAACGATCCGATCTTTCTTAAGATGTATAAATGAAGTTATTCATTACACATCTGTTTAATGCAAAAAAGTTATTCCCAAAAAACAATGTAATTCTAGACTTGCCGAAAACTGAATGGCCTTATTATATATTATTGGCCTTATTCAAGCAAAGTGTCGTCCCTACCCAACCAAACTTAGAAACACACACACACACCTTCTCATGTTTCATCCATTTCAGGCAAAAAAAAATTCTTTTTCAGATATGATTTTGATAGATTATTTGTTTTTAAAGAATAACATTCAGTATTGTCTCATTTCTTCAAAGAACTTTTTTTTTACCTGATAGGACTTATTGGTCTTTATACGTTTATAGGTTCATAAGCACTCCCTTCCTTCTCTTCTCGATTCAAAGTTCATGTCTTTGACACAGGAGGCATATATTTAGATTTTTTTAAAACAGTCTCTCTGTCCCCTAAATATACTCAGTAAGCCAAATGTCAAGGTCTTTTAAAAATTTTGAAAACGTTTAATAATATCCTCATTGAAGGGAAATCCAATGACACTTAATAACCTTTAATGTTTACCACACGTCTCATTTTCTTCAGTCTAGAGTAAACCTTTCCTGTTGTCAAGGTACCAAACAAATTAATTTGCTATAAACTTACATTTTTTTATCCGGTAATGGTAAATGTTCTTATTTCATTTCTTAACAGTTATACAAAATGATTTAGTACTTTGAGACAAAATACTAAACAATACATTTATATATATATATATATATATATATATATATATATATATATATATAT
>WFKH01010931.1:17006268-17018763 GCA_016163765.1 Magallana hongkongensis | reverse complement strand
AAGTTCATGTTGGGAATACTGAGAGAGTTTAGAGGAGCCTGCTGCAACCCTTACAATGCATTAGATAGCTCACTGTCTGTTAAAGGGTTTAATCCAAGTTTCAAAGATTGTAATTTTGAAAGAGGCAGAAAACTTTTATTCGAAATCTTAGTGATATTGTTTCTGGCAAGCTCAAACTTTCGAACGCTGCTTTGTTTTAAATTTTCGAAAGAGTCTTCATTCAAGTTTTGGATTTTGTTGTTGCTCATTCCGATTCTTGTCAACTGTGTCATATGTTTGAATACCAAATGAAAAGTACAGTTCCGAATGGCATTTCCCTCTAATATTAGATCTTGAAGAGATTCTAAATTCTGTAAAATTGGAATTTCTTGTAGTTTATTACCGCCAAGATGCAAAAATTCCAAAGAGGTTTCTTCGAATGTTCTGGAATTCAACTCAGTAAGTTCATTATTTGTTAAAGTAATATTAACAAGCGATGATAGATTAAAGAAAGTACCTGCTTTAATGACATTTATCTTATTATTTTCCAATCGTATGGTTTGAAGTTTTGGAAGACACTCTCCAGAAAACGCAAAGGGCGACAATGATGCGATACGGTTATTCTGCAACTGTAACTCGACAAGATGAGGAAAAACGCAGAAATCATCCTTTCCAATTGCATCTAGTTGGTTATTTCCGAGATATAATCTTTCCATGTTTGTTGGTAGCTTCTTTGGTAATTCATGCAGTTGTTTTTTACTACAGTCGACAACAGTTTCGGTGCAAGTACATGAGGAAGGACACGATGTCTTACCGATGACAATTAAAAGTTGTCTTAAAACAAGAACAACACAAAATGTAATCTTGCACATAGTACAGACTGACACGTGTATTGCGCCCAATCGATACTGCTTGTGGTTTTTCAGATTATGAATTAACTACTATTCCTTATCAATAAACTAGTTTACGAAGTTCAACAAGACACACACCTCTGCAAATGCTGATATTTCAGCCAGCCGTTGTTATCTTTCAGACGTGCATGTAGTTTAAGGATCATAATTAGAAAACATGGCGTGCCCTATCAAATTACATTTACAAAATCGATGACTTAAAATATGAAAACACCAGTCAATAAACGTTAAGCAAGACACATTGCCCTTTTTATATCACTATATAGATTATCACATCGTGAAATGGTAAATCAGAATAAACAATTTCAATGCTAATTGTAGTTATGAAATATATGCACCAACTGCCAGCTGTGACGTTCATCGATAAATTTAATCATTTTTAACGCATCAATTAAGTTGAGGCAGTATTTATTTTGTTGTAGCTTATTCCAAACAATTCACAACAGATACTGACAATGAATATTACATAAATTGCATTTTATTGAACTTCAACCGATTAATGGAACATTTACTTCTACAAGTGTGCATGTGTTTTCAAACATACACAAAACTTGAAATTAACGGTACAAACGTGTTCTTTTTTGGACTGATCTGTGATAAACCTTATTTTGTAACTCACTCAGTCTATAGAAACATTAATTTTATTATATGTACCTCAATATTCATCAGACAATATTTACTACTGATGTTCACGCTTTTCAATGCCACTGACTTTCAAACACGCTAATCGAACTCGGATTGTAAAATTCACGTGCAGATCGAGTCGCCATTTTATATAGTTTTACAAGTATATAAACAAACCACACTTCTTCATTTTACGGAGCTGGTGACGATGTTTCAAAGATTAATTTTCAGTACAGATTTATTGTAAGCAAATAAGTGAATACATATCCTGTTAAACGTCTAATTGATTTCACGACGAAAACAGAAATCATTCTTTCCGATAACTTTTATCTGGTTATGTTAAGACAACAAAGAGTTGTCCAAATACTAGAACAACATAAAAAGCTGTGTACATGGTTAAAAACTTATGTTGAAAGCTTATTTCTAATGTTGAAAGCTTATTTACATTGATCATATCATGAGCTGACAAGATATGGAGAGTTAGAATCACAATGTCGAAAAAATCACTATGTCAGAGTCTCTTTTGATTTCAAAACATGCCAAAAAGATCTCTTAATATTTTCTCAAATAAATATACCGTGAGGAGGTGCTCCTGGTTATGCATCGTGATTTAAATGTTTAAACCGTTTATACTCTTTGCTTTTAACATAAAAACTAAATATCATCGTTTTTTCAATTTACAAATAGATAATTACAAGAAATGAAAAAAAACAGCTTTTAAAAAAATAGTCCTGTGTAAAGGGAAATATTTGCCCCGTTTTATTTTCTCCCCTTTCGCCTTCGTTGTCAGCGGGTGAATTAAGGACTGGACGAATTCCAATGTCTCAAATTATCTCTCTTCAAACCCAAAGTGTCTTGGCGAATTGAAGACGGGCAAAACTGTTTGCAACTGCAAAATGACGAAAATTACACGGAGCGAAAATAACCCTGTAAACAGTAATAATATTTTTACAACATGATATTTAAAATACATAATAGGCATATAGAAAGACATACATTAGACAAACACTTAGATTAGATATTAAATGCTATCAAACAGACAGTTAAACTATGACCTCAGTCACGTCTTTCACACGTCTAAGTTCTGCTTTTAGTCTCTTTTTAAATAACCATATGGCATTCACATCATCTTTCCACAGCAGAAACTCATCTTGAGACACTTTTCTTTGCAGAGATTTTGGAATGCATGAAAACGGAACACCACAAACATTAATAACAATAATATCGTCGATGACACCTTGTGATTTTAACATTACAGCAAGATCAATTTCGAATTTGTGCCGAGCACTGGAGAGGTATTTTTCTGTCAAGACGATGATGACTTTTCTGCTTATTTCAATGTTGTCGGATATACTGGAAATCATACTGCTACCAGGAACAGAGTCCCTATCGTGAAAATATAACTTGAACTCGCCTTTGAATGGTTCTCCCGGTGACAACTCTCCAGAGTCTATATCGGGTAGTAGCTGTTCAAGGACCCATTTGTAATCATCATCTGCATACGATATGTACGCGTCAAATACCAACTCATGTCCATCCTGATCATTTATTGGCTGATAGCGGGCTCCATTGACCACACAGCAATTTTTCAGACGGTAACTGCGGTAGAGAATCCACCATCGCTTCTTGTAGATAATGACGCAGACGACAAGCACTGTAAGACCAGATGCTACGCTAACCCCGACCACAAAATACAGGTTAAACCAAACACAGTTAATTTTGGTCCGATCAAATGACAAGAAAGGTTTTCCCTTCCATGCATCGGGGGAATTGCACACGTAATCATCGACATTTGCAATGTTCACTCTAGTTTGGTTTACCCAATCCCTAAACCATCGAAGGTCGCAAGTGCATGCTAAGGGATTGTTGCTCAGATTTAGCATTTGAAAATTACTGTTTTGGGAGAGATCTGCCAGGGAAGTTGAATTCACCAACGATATGGAATTATCACTAAGATCAAGACTTCTAAGCGCAGACGTTTGTTTGAATAAACCCTTGTTCCAACCAGAAATTCTATTGCTTTTCATTGTTAACGTCTGTAAAGAACTAAGATCTCTAAACATCGAAGTTGGTAAGTTATGTAGAAAATTCTTTGAAAGACTTAGTGTTTCTAGTTTATGTAATCCAGCAAACAAAGTTCCAATATTGTCACTTCCAATTAGCCCTCCAAGATTGTTGTCATCAAATTTTAAATGTTTTAGTGACAGCAAATGATTAAATGACTGTAACGGCAAAGAACTGCAGCCGTTATCAGCCAGCGAGAGATACAATAAAGACGTCATGGATGAGAAAATGTCTGGCGAATTTTGAATTGTTTTCAAATTGTTATTGCTTAAGTCCAGGGATACTAGTTGTCCGAATGGAGCAAACAGTTCTGCGGCTAGACTACTTATACTATTGGAAACGAGATGTAGCTTTTGTAGGTTGACTAAACCGTTGAATGCAAATTTGTTAATTTCATCAATTTTGTTTGAATCCAAGTAGAGGTTCTTCAACGACACTAGATTAACAAATGCATTTTCACCAAGAGCAACGATTTGATTCCTATTTAGATATAGTATATTTAGCGTTGATGGAAGATTTGTTGGAACTTTGTTCAGAAAGTTGTTTTCCAGGTTCAAATTGGTGAGAGTTTCGAGATCGGCGAAGGTGTCGTTGGCGATAGTTTGGATCTTGCAACCCTTCAGATCGATCTGTTCTAGTTTCCTTAAAGTAGCAAATGCACGACTAGGTAGTTGGTTGATAATATTATCACTCATAAGCAGTTGCTTCAGTAATGTTCCATTTAGAAGTGCAAATGTGGAAGATGGCAATTGTCCTCCAAGTTGAAGTCTTGCTATATTAAGTGAGCTAAGCGACGAGGATTTGAGACCCTCTAATCCAATTTGTAGTTTTGGTGCCGTTAAAGGATTTAAGCTTATTGTGAGAGATACAAGTTTTGTCAACGGCAGAAATGCTTCCTTGGAAATGTCTGTTATTTTATTTCTGGATAGCTCCAATTTTCTGACAGGACAACTTCGCAGACTTTGAAAAGTTTTCTCTGTGAGGTTTTCTATCATATTTGAACTTAGACCAATTGTTGCAAGCTCTTTTGAATTCTCGTAAGTATCTGGAAATGTTGCGTTCTTGACTTTATTTCCCTGTATGCTAAATTGCTGTAGTCCAGTTAGTGATGAAAGCGCTGGAATGTGATCTAAATAATTCTGTCCTAAGTGTAGAAATGACATCTTTAAACATTCGACAAATGATCGTGGATGAATGAATGTGATATAGTTATTTGTAACATAGGTCAAATTTAGATTTGTCAGATTGAAAAATGCATTTTCTTCCAACGAACTAATGCGATTGTTGTCAAGTCGTATCACTTTTAAATTCGGTAAACAGGTGCCATTAAATGTCCAACTCTTTAGTATAGACAGTTTGTTATTCTGTAGATAAAGTTCCAGCAATTCAGAAAGCCCACATAGTGAATTTGGCTCCAAGTCCGCAATTTCGTTGTACCGAAGATATAATTTTTGAACTGATTTTGGTAGACCTGCTGGTATTTCCATAAACTTTTTACCTTCACAGTTGACTGAAGTAAGTACCTTGTTGCAAAAACACTGGGTGGGACAAGTGTCTGTCCATGCAACATCTACTAGCAACAGCAACACGCTCAATAGTATTACCAAAGTCATCTTCTGAAAGACAAAATTGCATTTAATATAAGCAATTATATTGTTTTTTGTCGACATCAAAATAAACAGGAAAAGACACTAACAGCGAGCCTAAAGAGCTGAATAATTTTAGATAAAAGCAATTAACTTCAATGAGTGCATGAAGCCAGGGGGGAAATGATTTCTGGTGTCGCTAGACAAACGGAAATAAGCTTGCATATCTTTAGCACTTTAAGTACGATGACTAATATTTTGGTTAACATTTTAAAAGTACCATTGAAATAGTGCCAGGGGAAGCAATGGACTGAATCGAATGGCGAAGGACAAGTTAAACATATTTAGTACTTGTTTTACATTTAAAAATAAGATATTCTCTCTGTTTCTGTTTCTTTTATTTCTACATCTCGTTTATGTTAGTCGTCAAGATAATTCCAAAACACTTCAATAAAGGCAATTTTCTAACCAGATTAAGCCTTAAGTTTGAGTTTTAAGTCGTTATTTTTCAAAATTTTACCTCTATAATTATTACTAAAATGTACCACCTTAAATTATACCGGTACTGGACAAAAGATAAACCACAGTTATAGAAAATGTTCTTAATTAAGGTTAACTATTTTTTTAAATCCCAATATTGAGGATTGTATAATTCTCCCTCTAGCAAACCAACAGAAACGACTGAAACGAATGATACTTCGATAGCATACATTATACATTAATATAGTTTGACATAAAAGTGAAACAAAAGTTTGATATGCATTGCAAAATGACCTATATCCCCTATAATACACTTCATTGATACGTTTACTGATAGAGATAGAACATCTTTGCATAGTAAAATTTTAAAATCCTTTTCTTGGATGCAACACGATCTTAACTTTAACTTTAACCCACCCCTTCCGCACTCGATATTTTTTTGACTAATAAGACACTTTGATATAGGATATTGGATATTTTCCCTTGGATTTGGATTTAAAGAAAGTATTATATTAACTATTCTTTATAATTTTGAATTCAACTTAGTTAATCAATGTTCACATTGTTTTAGATCATTTTTAAAGCATAATGCCCTATCTACCCAAAATCATTTGTAGACGTCATTTCAACTCCTATCTTACGAATTTCAAAAAAACATCAGGGTCCTTGATAAAGAGTGTTTAAAATAGTTCAGCATATCAGGATTTTAATAATGTTTGGAAGTGAAGCTTACATAAAAGGTTCAAATTAAAATTATTATTTATCACATGTCATTTCAAGTAAAATGATACTTACCATTGTCGACGTCATTTATAGATAAGTACTTTGGCAGTACTTTTTCTATTTTTTCTAGTCTTTGCATGTGATTTTTATAATCATTGTCTGATCCACTTAAACATTAAATCCACGCTACATACATTGCATGAACAATAATATGTGCAATAACATGACAATGACGAATAAATTATATCTATCTCCAATCACTGTCGAAACTCTGAAAACCAACATACAGTGCACTTTGAGAGTCATTGAAAACTGTTAAACACATTAATTTACACTTGGCTCCTATTTTGTTGTCGTTATCACGAGTCAAACAGGAAATCCTGGCCCAATTTAAGTGACGGTTGCCGTTGGTACAGATTTAAAAAAAACTTGAGCACAACAATAAACATTAAGTTTCCCCTCTTCATAAATTCAATAATGGTTGTGCCATTAGATTTAAATTCGTAAATGATGAAATACCGAATATTTCAATTTAACAGGAGGCCCATGGGCCTTATGGGTCACCTGAGGAACTGCAGTGTGGCTTTTGCAATGTATATTCATGTGCATTATAATTACAGGGCTGATGAAATCATTTTTAACATTCCGGGATTGTTTAATCCAATAAACTTTCTAGATTGTAGCATTACATACAGTGACATAATTGAACACATACTAAATACAAAAAAATAATCGGTCGAAATTACACCACCCTACCCTATATAATCATTAGAGCCATGCCCTAACACCAGAACATCGGATTAATACCAAGGAGCAGAGGAGAAGATTTTCAAAGAATTATTGCTTTCATTTAGAACCCCACCCTAACACCAGAACCCCTGACCCAGGGGCCGTGAAATTCACAATTTTGGAAGAGGCACTCTTCCTCATCATAACTATATATAGCATATAACATCTTTATTATAGTTTATCTGCTTAATATTCAGGAGCAAAGGAAAAGATTTTCAAAGAATTAATGCATTTCAATATATAATCATTAGAGCCCCACCCTAACACAAGAACTCGTGATCCAGGGGCCATGAAATTCACAATTTTGGAAGAGGCATTCTTTCTCATCATTACTATGTACTTAGTTCATCTGCTTAATATCCAGGAGCAGAGAAGATTTTTGAAGAATTAATGCATTTTCTCTATATAATCATAAGAGCCCAACCCTAACACCAGAATCCCTGACCCAGGGGCCATGAAGTTCACAATTCTGGAAGAGGCACTCATCCTCATTATTACTATGTACTTAGTTTATAGGCTTAATACCCAGGAGCAGAGGAGAAGATTTTCAAAGAATTAATGTATTTTCATTATATAATCATTAGAGCCCCGCCCTAACACCAGAAACCCTGACCCAGGAGCCATGAAATTCACAATTTTGGAAGAGGCATTCTTCCTTATCATAACTATGTACATGTACTTAGTTCATTATCTAAATACCTAGGAGCAGAGGAGAAGATTTTTAAAAAATTAATGCATTTTCATTAGAGTCCCACCCTAGCACCAGAACACCTGACCCTGGGGCCATGAAGTTTACAATCTTGGTAGAGAGCTCGATCAATGCTTATTACAATCAGGCCAGCAGTTTGAATGCTTGATGTCTAGGAGTAAAGAAAAAGATTTTTTAAAGATTGCATTAATTTTGATGGTTTTAGCGCCACCCCTCAGGCCCCAGGGGGGGGGGGGGGGGGGGGGCAGGAGCCATGATTTTCACAATTTTCCCCCCTTTATCCAAAGATGCTATATGCCAAATTTGGTTGAAATTGGTTCAGTGGTTTACGACCGACGACCGACGTACGACGTACGACGAACGACGACGGACAAAAACAGATAACAATAGGTCACCTGAGTGACTCAGGTGACCTAAAAATACAAAAAACCCACTTAAATGCTTTATTAACATCCACTTTTTTTCAAAGTATTGTTTGTCATAAAAGAGATATAAAAAGTACGGAAAATTCAAATCTTAATAACTTAAAGAGGATTGAAAAACCAAATTAGGAATCTATTGTCTCCTAAACAACTAGATAATGCATGTAAATCAATAAATGTCTAATTTTAAAGAAATAATATTTCATACGTTTTCAATAAAATCATCAATTTGACATTTTTATCCTTGATAAGGAATTAATATGATATTTAGTTCTAACTTCTATGAACACCATGTGAACAATAGTATAAAAACAGTGCGATTTGCTTAGTTTTTGGCAAATCAAACGAAAACCGTATTTCGATTTTGATAACAAAAAGGGTACTTTAATTTTTCAAATCGGAAGGTTTTTTTGAAATTAATTGTTAATCGTTTAAGAAAAAAACTCTTAAAACAGGAGAAAAAAAAACCCTAACAAATTTTGAATGCCTTGCTTCCACATTAAAAGCTTGTTATTATATGAAATAGATCTGCATTTAAAAAAATGACTTTATTCTACTAGAATTTACTGATTTATGAGAGAATTTGATCATATGACATACTACAATATTTAGTTGTACCTAATTACTGATATAATCTGTAATGATTTCAAGTACATTTGCAAATATATTTCTTGAATCGTACAGAATCTCATCACGACTCATAGTTTACATGATGTTTTAATGTGTTAAAATGTACGCATGAGTGACGCGACTTTCTATAAAGCAATTGCAATTAAATTTCACTCATCAAACTTTGTCAAAAATATAACAAACATTAAAACATATGCTCAACAGTTATCAGTTCTTCAGACTTAAGATCATGATGAAGATGAGAAATTCATCACTTTACATTGTGCTGTATTTTTTTAAAGCAATCCAAAATGAAAAAAAAGATCTTTGAAGCAAGAAAATGCAGTATAATAAAAATGCTGTAAAGAAATTTAATTTGACTTTCTCTGATTCTGCAATATATAATTATGTTACATTATATAAACGATACTTACTATTGTGTCTGTTTTATTAATGCCTAGTTTAGTTTTTGAAATACTCTGTGATTTTTTACTAAAATTGATTCTTGTATGCACAGCAACATATCAACGAGAAACAAAAATATTTCAAAATGATTTTGATTGATATTTTCATGTAATTATATTTATTCTTTTGCTAATCTTGCCGATATGAAAGACCTGAGCTTGTTTAGGTCATGTGTCACTAAAATACTTCTTTTTAATAAATTTAAGAATTTTCATTTTTGAAAATTACATTTGACGTCAGTAGCACCTTATTGTTAAATGCATGAAAGTATTAAAATTCAGCACAATCACTAAGATACAAAATGAATAAAACTTACCAAAAATAGGTTTTTTCTCATGTCGAAATGGAAAATGATTTGCACACGAAAATCAAATCAGAATTTCGTCCGAATAAGCACATTAACAGAGTATGTCATTTATAAAGTTTTAAATTATATTTTAAATTCTGTTAGGCAATTAAGAAGAGCTGAGCTGACAAGCTGTTTCACTAATACATTTATATTAACTTTTGATCAAACTTAGTCCAAAAGAAAAATACTCACAGAAATATACCGATGGGAATTTCCTGTGATTATGTACATTAAATGTTATGTTCTTGATAAATGTTGCATGAAATTCTGTGGAGAAGTTGCGCTGACAAAGTGTTTCAATTTTTGACCAAACTTATAATTTAAAATGTGGCATAACTCTAAGAAAAACGATAAATAATATACAAATTATGTACTTAATAATTAAAGTCAATTCATGCATATCTTTTACAATTGTATGTCATGCTATGCTATTTCAATGAAACGCTATAAGATTTCAATGTATTGCTTTGCGATTTCTATATGCTATGCAATGAGAAATTTTAATGAAATGCTTAATGATGTGGTATGCTATGATATTTGAACAAACACACCTCCGTTTACCGAAGAGTTCTAAGCGTTTCGTAATAAAACATTTAAAAAATTAAAGTTATCAGCAATTAAAATTTTTATTTTGGAAAGAGATGTATAAACAATTATATATTATTTAATAAATATTATTGATACATTCATAGATTTTATGATGCAAATATATGTTCTGACTTGAATGATTAATTTTATGATTTGCAAAACCGATATCTAACAAAAATTTATGAAATGTCAATTCAATTTTAGGAAATGATAACTTACCATTGAAAAGTCAAATTGAAATTCTGTACTGTATGAGAATTGTATGATTTGTTTTAGATTCTAATGTAATGATGTAATGATATGAGATTTAAATGACAAGCTATTCTATGGTGTTTATTTTAAAAGATACGCGCTTGAATTGACTGTTCAAAGTCTCAAGAAATTCTGTTGATTTGCACTCACCAAATAGGTACTGACAAATTGAATGACAGACAGACGGTTAGATATAATGACTGACAGACTGACTGACGAGTCAAAAACATTAAACCCTCCAGAAAAATATTTGTAAAATACATGTACATGTATAACACTTTTTCAATTAACATGATATTTATTTTATATGTTGTACAGGCTAAGTACTATGTTAACTCGGCATGTAATTTATACCCAGCAAAAGATTATGAAATATTATAATTTTGTAAATTTATTATTGAATTGGAATTTCAAAAGAAATTACCAAAACACAAATTGCAGTTTATATTAAATAAAACATGTCTATGTACCTTAAGATTTAATTACTTATTTACATGCAACTATGTGTCTAGAAATTGGCATATTCAAAAAGTCAGTCTGAGGAAAGATAATGTAGTTTTAGTTCTACTATAAGAAAAAAATCAATCTAAAAAATCTAACAAAAATATACCAAACACCTAAAACAAATCTTAAAGTTATTGGATGCGGGGTGATGCAGCCAGACAATCTTGTTAACCAAAACAATATCATTTCTGTTAACAGTTAAGTAACATATCTAATTGATGAAATCTGGATTTCATGGAAAGACTTCTTTATTGGAAAATGCTGGGTTTTATTTGTAAGTTTCCCATTTTAACTCATAATTATAAGTTGTTTTATGGACTTAGATGGTGCTGCCTGTCAAACATTGTTAATTGAGGGAAATACTTTACTTACGCAGGTACGGCGGTTTGCAAATAAGTGGTAATTTTACCGATTTTTTTTTTTTTACATTTTTATAGAGATTAAAAATTCCAATTTCATTTATTTGTTTGTTGTCTTTTATATCATATCATACCATAAACATGCAGTTATTACTCGTTTGAGCAATTGCTCTAAACCTTTTAAAGTATAGTTATATTAAATAAGGCTGGACTTTTAAGTCAATCTAAGCATTTACCAAGATTGTGATATCTATCCTTTCCATACCGAGTGTCACTGGATATACAGAAAATATAACTGTTTCTTTGACCATTCATGCAAGCATAAAGGTAATGATAATTGCAGAAAAAATGTATAAGGCGCGTCAGAAAAGAAAATTCCAGGATTAGACCTAAAATGAATGTTACAAACGCTAAGAACTGTTTATTTATGTTTACATCGAATTAGCAGATACAAAAATTAGCTTTAAGAAGAACTTAATAATATATTAATAATTATATTAATATATTAATAATAAATTAAATCAATTTAAACAAAAACAAGGCACAGGCCTTGTTTACATAAAAAAGAATTGTGAGCTCTGTATCTCTTTTATAACTCTTCGACTGACACTCAAATTTTAGTTTGATCATTAGAAATGCATTACTAAAGCATTTTAAAAATAAAAATAGAAAAAATAAAATTTGACCAAAAAACGTGACTATGCCTCTTAAACCGATCCAAAATCTTTTACTTGCACTCGCAACCAGATAATCGAAATCAAGTAACGTATCTGAGGCCAGATATGTACTGCATATTCACATGTATAGTTAAATAAATCATGCAAGTTTGAATAGGTTAAGATCAGTATTAACCTAAGTTTAAACTTCAACCTGCTCCAATCACTGTGATCTGCTCAAAGTCTGCATCAAAGGCTGTCAGTTGCGTACGTATCACAAGATGTACGATCTATTAAAGTTGGGTGGAGAGAGGACCATTAATGGTCATTACAGTGCTTCAGATGTAAAACATTAAACATGAACCACAAACATAAACCTCTTCCAGCTTAAGCATTAAAGACTTTTAGTTCTTAAGTATTCCCAGA
>WFKH01010931.1:16984412-17004963 GCA_016163765.1 Magallana hongkongensis | reverse complement strand
CAGTATACCAAGAAAATGAATTAGTTCAAGAACGTTTTTGTCATATGTGATAGATTAAAAATCATAAATATAGATGTATGGAAAGAATAATTACCAACTACTTTACCACTCTACAAATATATTTTAATTTGCAAGCTTAGAAGACATTATATAAAAGTGTGAAACAGTTGGAATTACAAAATATCAAAAGTGTCAACAAGCGTCTTTATTACAGAAGCTTTAAATATTATTTGTATATAAAACTGAAATGAAATCTTTCTTTCTAAACAGTGGGAAGGGAGCCAACAAAATCCATGGATGACAATCAAACTGCTTCTGCAGGTAAATTTGGACTTAAATATTTCTTTAGCTGCACAATCAGTTTATTTCTTAAAATCTTTCTTCTTCCAAATGTTCAGTGTTATTAAACTGTTTTAACATTCACACATATAGATATAATATCCGTTGGGTGGGAGAGGTAGTCGCAACATCTCAAATATAAGAAGAGAATTGAAAATCGATTTCTACATTCTTTCGATATTCTAATATTCTACATACTAAATTAGAATATCATTAAAAGATATCTCTCAATCAACATGTGCAGTATGTACATTTTAAATTATCATAGTAAGAAACGGTTACTCATTTTCAGATACTACTCAACCGAAAGATCTGAATACAGATACTCACACCGAGGCGCCTAGCTGCTCCTATGACAAAGCCGACCTCAAAGGGGAATGCGTAACGTTGGAGGTCAGCATGGATGACAGCAACACCACCGATGCATAGAACACTTTCCATTTATATACTGCAGTCATTATTAACACATTTTTTTTTGCTTAGATATTTTAATATATTTTTCCATCGTTATACTGCAGGATTTAACATAATCTTTTGTATATTTACATACTAGTATAATTATTTATTTACTTTGATACTCATATTTTTAAATTTTCGTCTGTTGTAAATTTTGATTTTTGAATAAGTTTATAATAAAAGATATAATGAATATTTTTTTAATGTATTTCATTTAGGATTGCCTGTGATTCATTTATTAGTCATATTTTTGTTTTGTATATGTCTTATTATATTTGTTGTAGACTGTATATGGAAAATGTGTTTCTAAAGGTGGTTTGGGATACCTGTCGATCTTTCGATTATGATCAAAATACTTTTACCGTTTAAGAATTTTCATATTTGACCAAAAAATGTTTTCAAAATTTTTGAGATGGTAAAAATTATAAAAACCAAAATGGTATTCGAACTCATGACTTCGTGGGAGTAATTTTGGGAAAGAAAAAAAATTATATATAAAATTATACTTGATTTTATTGTTTGATTCGATAGGATAGGAAGTACGTCATAATATGATGATGCATAACACCCATCTAGTAAAAAAAGAGACATGTGCATATTTCTTCACAACATTACTAGTGATATAAAATTTTAAAACAAAGTTCATTATAGTGATGGCCATTGTCATGCTCACTTAAACCTATCAAATTATAAATGTTAAATAGCATAGTATTTTCATCAAATTCCTCATTCAGTTGTGTTTTTATTTTATTTTATCATTATTTTTTTTTTTTTTTTTTTTCGCTCAAATTTTGGGATCTGAAGGTCAGTCATAAAAGTCAATGCAAATGTTAAAAAGCAAACGTTAAAATTTTGAATAATATATTGAATGTAGTATTCTTTATTAATTTCGAAACTGTTTTTTTTTAACTTGGTAAAAGTAAATCTTTAGATTGCTTTTTTGTTTCATCTTATCACTTATTATATTAAACATCGCAAAAATACCATAGCTGTAATATTGATTAGCGCATATATAATATGATATGCACTCTGAAGCCAATTCTCCGTTGTACAGATTTACAGGCGTATGTAACAATACCTTTTGTTTGATAGTGCTTTGCTTCAAATAAATATTTAGAGTGTTAATGAATTTTTATATAAAACAGCTTTACATTTGATGTACAGTTGAATATATCATTTGTTCTATGAATATTAACATATTGTGCTGTAAATAATGTTGATACTTTTCTTCCGATAAATACATCATTACAGAATATTTACATTTGCATATATATTTCCTTATATGAACCTATAGAAAAGCGAAAACGTTCAATTCTGTATGAACGTTTTCGTGACGTCACAATGATCATAGCACGCGCTTATCGCTTGTCGCTTGGATTATTGTAAACACAAAATCCCGGTTATTTTAACAGTTCTGAACGATATGTCTTTTTCAAACGTAAATATAAGTAATAAACAGCAATGTTAAAAAGTTCACCTTCGGGCTTCACAGGATTTGATCACGTGACCAACCAACTTCATATCCCGGTGAACTTTTTAAATTGCTGTTTATTTCTTAAGTAAACATAAGAGGTATGATAAAGATGTGTCCTCTGCTTTTCCGTTGAACGATATGCAGTTAAGGGAGAAAGGTGCTCAACATAATTCGGAGCTGGATACCTTGTGAAATACATGTATGATATAAATCTAGGAAGTGATTTCAATATATATTTTTTGATATATTTTACTGATGCACTTGCATTAAAGAGTTTTTTTGTACCAAGGGTCTTTAAATCAAACTAGTTTTAATGCAATCATGATATTGTAAAAAATAACTAAAAACTAAAAAACTAAAAATAATTCTTTTCTTCCATGATTAAAATACATATATTTTATTTCAGTAAATGGTGCTTTTCCTCATCATCTGTAAAGACTAATTCCTAATCAAATTTTCTTCTCTTTTTTTACAATCTTAAAATAATACGGATTGACTCAGTTTAATTGTATATGGATTTGACATACTTTTGGTATGTTTCGACATGTGATATTATAATCTAGTATATTTCCCAATATGATTGCATTGGAAATCTGCGACGTTCATTTTCCATTGAATACACTTAGCCAATTCATGCGCCATGAGCACAAATATAAACGTCAACACGTGTTTTGAGTATATTTATTATTGTAAGATTAAATGAAACATTCAAACTTACATAACCAACTTGACATGTATTAATTGAAAGTAATCGTTCAATCAAATCTATTCATCAATAAAACAAAATTTTCGACAAAGTTTCTGGCACAATATGTTTAGTCGCGGAAGCGAACTAAATAACATGTTAGTATGGCTGTTCCATCTCTGACTAAGAGCGTATATTATGGTTTTAAAGCGACGATACACAAATAGTTCAAAACAATAGGCATGAGTATGGATATAAATATAAGCATTGATGCTAACGCGCAGTATTCAATTTGTCTGCACCGCTTGGTGTGTTATAGGACCGACGACATCCAAAAATAAGCATTCAATGCTTAAACAAATCAAACGATTGTTGAGAATAATGTTGGTTGATCTGAGATAGAACTGCAATTGTAAAAGTAAGAAATATATTCATTTTAATTCTTCTTATTATTGATTTATATGAATGGGAAGCGTGATCAGAACATTGTCACCCAGTTTACAATAGATCTGCATTAAAAATGTGTGAATTTCAATATTGAATGACAAAATTGCAATAATCTATAAACATGTAGTTCATTGGCCTCTGACCCTTTTATTTCATGTATGACATGGTTTCTTAGGTTTGGGAATTGGGTTACCCAACCAAAGTGAAACACAATGCCAAGATGTTGCCGTTGCTGGGCTGGGATCTGACCCTGGTTTCCACATTCATCAAAAGTGATACATATCTGTGTGTTTGTGGACTTCAGTTTGTGGGAAATGTAGAGGCCTATTTTCAAAGGACCTCACGAAGAGGAGCTGTTTTCAGATTAAATGGTTAGAACAGGCATGTAGCATCTCACAGCAAACATTTTTTTAAAATTTGCATATAAAAAAGTAATATAAGATGGATTCCCCCCCCCCCCCCCCCACTTTCAAAAACGATGCTACGTGCCTGTAGAGTGCTGTGTATTTGAAACCAATCATCGTGTAGAAATAGAATTAAAAAATGAATAAATACTAAAACGGTTTATTTAAAACTTCAAAGCATGAATTATATATATGGTAATGAATTTTGAAGCTAGTGAGTTTATTTCAAAAATTTTAATTATCTGTCAATGTGTATGAAATTAGGATTGTGTTTTTTATTTACAAAAGAAAGTAAAAATTTAAATGTAACATCATATGTGTTTTGGAAGTCATTATGATGTTTTGGGCTTAAACCGTAAAAATATCGGGTTTCAAAAAATGCATTAATATATAATATTATGTGTTCAGTATATAATATGTACTGCGTCTAATGCATTTGGATGCAAAACTTGCTTTAAATCTTGTAAATTTTATGATAATAATGCTTTCATGATTTGCAATTATATATCCATTTATCGAAGTGTATTTCTTTATTTATCTTCAATGTTAGAACAAAATGTAAACACCATATATAATGATTTTCATATTTTGTTGCTGTGATAGATATTAAATTTATTGATATTAAAAGAATTTGTTATTGACATAAAAGAAACAGTTATTTGCATATTTTTACTTTCTTTTAACTTTCAGTAATTAAAAAATAATATTCTGTCAATTATCAATTAATATTTGTTTTGTGTATTACAACTTAATATGTGTTTTACATACACACTGTATATATTCATTTATAAAAACATTTATTTGAAAAAGGTACCTGGAATACTAAAATGCTGAAAATAAATGCTGAAATAGCCTAATCACGGAACTAGTGGTCTAAACTATGTTTATAGTGTTTGTATCAAAATGTGCTAGAACAGTAAGGTTTGTGTATTGTTACGGCAATAGCGAAATCGTAGATAAAACAAGTAGTAGTATAACGACGTTTTAGTATAGTAAAACTCGTTAAGTACTTGCACATTTTAAGCGAAATCAGGGATAGATTTGTGGGGTCCTAGTCAAAAATGTACCCTTGTAAAAGAAATTTTCGTTATTAGCGAACTTGGATATACTGAACTCACAGATAAGAAAAAACAAATAAAAATAATTTAATATATCAAACAGGACTATCAACATTCTCGATTGAAGTCATCTTTTCGTAAGTTCTATGGTCGATACAACGAACGTCAGCAATTACAATCTCCCATTGGGTCGCATACTGACTGACACTTTTCATACTTATTGTTAGACCATAATTATTCATCTATTTGTCTACGGATTTTTCCGTTTTTCCCCGATTACGACAAAGAGAACACGGCGGGTGTGACCGGTCTGAAGAGGATGCTTACTCCTCAATGGTACCTGATCCTACCTTTTTTTAGAGGTCCGTGTTTGCTCTGCTTCTGTTTTGTATTTTCCTTTGGACTTTTAATTTTGAACACTGTTCGTTATCATCACATGTCATCTTGCAAGTTAACAAAGCCTATTTGCAATTTTGATTTGATTGAATTTGTTTCATAAATCCTTCAACTCGATAATTTTTAAGTTTTCGAAGTATTCTTTTTCTTTTAAATTTATTGTTTTAGTATGCGGTAATCGTGGTTCATGAAACACATAATATTATGGTGCGATTTTATCAATACTTATGCATGCGAAATCCTTGATACGTATTTAATGAATAAACGGATCTAGCGGAGTAAGTCCTATATACCTATGTAACCGAGTTTAACTGTATTGATGAAAGAGAAGGTATTGTAATCGTTCTGATTATATTATATAAGAAAGACGAATAGAACCACACAAAAAAGTATTTTTATCTCGTAATCAGGAGATCTTTTCTCGTAGTTACGTGAAAAGATCTCGTTAATACGAGTTCATTATCTCGTTATTACGAGTTAATTATCTCCTTATTACGAGTTAATTATCTCTAATTACGAGAAAAGATCTATATAAAATGGTGCGTTTCATTGTATTACATGTACTCTCTTTATGATAAATGGATGAATATATGTTAAGAAATTTATTAAAATAGTGAAAAAAAATTCAGAGGAAGGAGCAAAGCAGGTTGATTGATAAATTAATAGACCAATTTATCGATCTAATGGATAAATTGAATTTGGTTTCAGACTTCAAAATGTTAATATACAAAAACAATTATTTTTAATATACATGTAGGTTTTGTATGAATATATGTATATAAAACATTTTCCGACGTAAATCCCGTATATCCATGATTGAAACTATGTAGTTATATGTAACTAATAGAATTGTTTTTTTATGGCATGGACTACCTAGTATTTACTTCAGAGTGGGACTGTAATTAACATTGAAAAATAGAATTATATGAAGTACTTTCCACTTATTCATATAAGATAAAATGTCATATCCGATCATTTCATGTAGAAATTAATAAATAATGATAGTTGTAATTTAAAAATAATCAAAATTGACTTAACGTTTCTTGAAAGTAAAAAATAAACTGAAAGGGTGAACCAATCAACTTCCATTGGAGATCTAGATCTGATGAACGAGGAACACTCATTATATATGTATTTTTTTTTTAGAATAAAATCATAACTACTATCAAAATGTATTTTATTATAACAAGATATTTTCTCGTAATTATAAGATAATTAACTCGTTATAATTAGCGAGATCTTTTCTCGTAATTACGAGATCTGTTCTCGTTATTACGAGATCTTTTCTCGTAATAACAAGATAATAATCTCGTAATAACGAGATATTTTCTCGTAATTAGGAGATCTTTTCTCGAAATAGCGAGATAATTTACTCGTTATAACGAGATCTTTTCTCGTAATAACGAGATAATTTTCTCGAAATAACGAGATTTTTTTCTCGTAATAACGAGATAATTAACTCGTAATAACGAGATAATTAACTCGTTATAACGAGATCTTTTCTCGTAATTACGAGATAAAAATGGTTTTTTTTATGTGGCCCTATTCGTCTTTCGTATTTATAGGTTAATGTACAAAAATAAATTATCATTTTATAAGTTGATAGTTCTCAATTGAATTAAATGAGATATTTTTACGTTTTCTCTTTATGGTTAACTTGATCAAAATAAATTTAGTGAATGTCTGATTTGACAGACATTAAGTATTATTGATACATCTTTATTCCTCCTCATTCCCCTACCCACACATCAAACAAACTCTAAAATGTGTAGAAAAATAACACCAGCTTTATATTCAAAGTTTGAAAATTATTTATTAAATGTGATGAGTTGGTATAAACACATGCTTAAAGATTGTTCCTTACGTTCATTCTGAAAAACCCTGTGTTTGGTATAGACTTGACAGTGAGATATTTTGAGAGGGTCAATTCATGTCAATTCAGTGGTTGTCAGTATTTTGTATGACCTCCCCGCAAGGCAATAACAACTTCACATCGCCGTCCCATACTGCTCATGAGCCGCGCAAGGCTTGCCTGAGGGATCTGTTGTCATTCCTCCTGCAACGCAGTCTGAAGCTCTCGTCGATTTTGAGGAAGTGTTAGACTAGCTGAAATGCGTTGCTGAAGAATGTCCCAAGCATGTTCAATTAGGTTAAGGTCTGGCGAAAGACTTGACTTGTCCATACCCTGAATTGTTTCACTTTCCAAGTACTCGTTTACGATCCAGGCTCTATGAGGTCGAGCATTATCGTCCATGTAGATAAAATCCTCCGTTTACTGCTTTTATAATATTGTTCTGATTCTCTTTTATCGCTGTTATGATTTTTAGGGCATTCATTTCTTCAATTTTCATTGCCTTCAAAATCATATTTTCAAGTGCCTTATTTATCATTTTCATAATTTTATATTTCAATGCCTCATACATTGTCGTTTTAATTCTATGCCTAGTGTCTTGTTATTGTTTAATTGTTATAGTTCAACATTTCTTAAATTGCTATGACCATTGTAACTTTCAACGCTTCATTAATTTCAATTGTAATCTTTTGTTCCAGCTGCAAGACCTTTTTCCATGCTGCTGTATGCATGTCATCTGTAAAAATTCCCGGATGTCTACCAGGTCTGCCAGGGCGGAAAGTGTGATCCAAAGTCCCCATCTATAATGACAGCCGTTATTTGTTGCTTTCCGGAATAGCCAGGAACGAATAAACTTTACATTTATTAGGCAAAGTGTACTTCCGAGAAAAATTCTTTCGCATGTAAAGAAAAACAAAACATGATTTAAATCATTAAGTAACTGTTAAAATGGTAAAATTTCAAGTCAAATATATTGTTCCTTGGTAATAAATCTATTAATTGAATATAAACATGAATCCGTCACTGCAAAGTAAACAAAGTAGTGCGACGCGTAATGTGTGTGCAAATATTGAAGTTTGCCGGATGCCTCACATGGACACAACTGTGATCGGCCGGAGCCGATCACAAACCTTTATTCTCATAACTATGAATTCATATTCAACACCACAAAACAAACCATTTACAAAATAATTGCTGTCCCACATGTTTCTAAACTTCAAAGCTCCTGTGATCGAACTGCTCCGGTCTGTCAACCACGACGATTTTCATGACAGACACTGAGACACTACGACTTCTTCTAAAAGACGCCACGACGCGCCCGGTGAGTCGAGATCCCTTAATGCCATCCCGAAAAATTTAAACATAAGTGTATGACAGAAGGCCGATATATATATTTTTTTAAATGTCATCGCAAGACTACTGCAAATATGAAAATAAACTTAATTTGTTTTATAGTTCTAAGTAGTTAAAGAGTGTTTTTATTACCGAAACAAGTTTTAAAATAGCTAGATGTCTTATTAATATTGTTGGGGGGGGGGGGGGGGGGGGGGGGGGGGGGGGGTTAAACGATTTATAACAGTCGATTAAGATAAAAGATAAGAATCATTGTACATAATTTTCAAACTGGGATGTTCTAGTGGGCGTATATTAAAGGTGTTGATCGATTTTAAAATAGCTTTCTCCCTCGAAATACAAAACGTTAGTTATTATTTATTATGAAGTCAAATATCGAAACAGGTATTTATGAATATACATACATGCGCGGATCTAGGGGGTGGGGTGGGGTTTAGGAAAATTTGAATTTATTAAATTCACATAGTAAATTTACCGAAAAAAGGTTTCGGACCCCCAACTCCCCCCCCCCCTCGACAAACACAATTATTCCTCGCACTTCCCCCTCCCCCCACCGAAAGAAATTTCTGGATCCGCGCATGGACTCTGTCTCCGAATTTGTCATTTAAAGGCCCTGTCACACCAAGTTGCGTTCCCACGGCGTGTTCACGGCGTTGTAAAATTCATGGAATCGCCGTAGGATCGCAAGAAAAATTCAGAAAAAATGTACAATTTTATTTAAAAATTTTACAAGTGGAGATGTCACGGCGTCTTGAGGGCGACCGAGGCGTTCTTTCGGAGCTCGCACGACGTGTAACTGCGTTTCCACCGAGTTCTACTTGGTGATTGACCGCGCTCTTGCTGAGTATCCACCGCGCGCTCATAACGTTCTAGGAGTTCTTACCGCGCGTCCACGGCGTGCTCTGCGCGCTGACTGCGTCCACAAGACGTTCTTTACTTCTTTTTAGGTGCAATTGTATGGAAAACAAACAAGAATTTACAACTAGTAAATAAATGAAAAAAATTGTTTTGTTTTGATGAATAGGTACATTGTAATTGAAACGTAACTACTTCTAATTAATTTGTGATTGACTAGGACAAAGCTCTTAGAAGTCAGGTCTACAAAAAAGATCCGTTATGAGTTGTTAGAAAAAGATGTGAAAACATCAGAACCAAATGGCATGAATTCCATCTACGTCCTTTGATATGGAATATTAGCAAATGTTACCTTTTACATAGTCATCCACATCCAGTTTGATAATTACTACATCGTTTGCTATTGTACAACATCCATTGTTTAAGTTTTCGTGGTCTGGAAAACAACGCACTAGAAACGCCGTGGGAGCGCGGTACAAACGCTAATAAACGCAGAAGAAACGTCAAGAGAGCGCGATGAACGCAGCAACAGCTCTTTGGGGTCGCTGTGTGAACGCAGCCAAATGAAAAACGACTTATTCAAACGCTGTGGATGCGCAGTGAGAGCGCGATAGAGACGCAGTGAGATCCCAAAGGACTCCGAGAGGTCTCCGTGCAAGCGCAATTGACTTATCACTGCGTCTACACTGCGATTAGCTGCGTTCCTTGAGCGCGCCAACGGAGCTCTCGTGGCGCTGTTGGAGACCTTACGGCGCTGTCATGGCGACCTCACTACGCTTCTACGGCGTGTCTATCAGAACGCCGAGCCACGGCGCGTACTTTGTGCATGTTCAAAGTGCGCGCCGTCGCATGGCGTTCTAAAATCCCATCGCGACGAACGAAGATGCCGTTGCGTTGTTACGGCGCTGTAGGAGACTCTACTGCGTTTACCTTGGCGTTTTACATTATTTAAGGTCGCAGCGGGATCGCCGTGAGGACGCAGCTCCGGTGTGACAGGGGTTTAAATTGCAACGTATCTTTGCATAAATTGTCATAAATTATCAATGAAATAATTTGACGGCTATATATTCGAGTTTGAACTTTCAGTTCTTTGATGAATAATTACCACGGGCTTAGTGGGTAATGCATGGCTGTAAATGGCTGCTACATGTAGCTTCAGTATAGTTATGAAATGAATGCTGTAGTTTTATGGCAAGTCTGATTTGCATTATTTGAATTGTATAGTTTTCCATGCGAATTGTATAACGTTTAACTTTATAGAATACAAAAAAATACATTACAAATGGTTTAGATCAAATAAAGAAACTTTTTTTTAACTGTCATATTGCCAATGCATTCAATAATTCTGGTTTTCCTATTGATAACAATTGGTCTTTCCAATTGATCTTTATTTACCTTTACCAGCCAGCATATTTTTAGAGCAGTAGTACGAAATCCTGTTGGTGCTAGATGAAAAAAAAATGTTTAAACACTGGCTTTTCAATTTATGTAAAACGAGTTAAAAATTCAATAGCGAATAAGCCCGTGGAACACTTAATACCGAAATTTTATCTGGTGAGCGCCATTTATAGTGGTGACATCTGGTGGCTAGATATTTTTTTCTTGTATTGTATTATACTCTTTACCGGCTTCCGTACAGTAGCGAATAAAATGAAAGTAGAGACGGTACGTGGAAAAGATACAGAGTGTATCTTAAATAACACAAAACATGGCTTCATATATTCTGTTGAACATTTATAAATGTTTATTTTCAGTATTTTTTAAATTCAATTTTGTAAAAAAAACTTATTCGTCGGCTAGAACACAGATATTTCTTTGATAACTTCATTCTTCAAAGCATAATAATGATCTCAAAAACTTGCATGCATCATTTTTTGGAAAGACCTGTAGATGTATTTTCAGAAAACGCCAGCTGTCATTTAAATTAGGCCAGGATTTCCCGTTTGACTCATTGTAACACAGACTAAAAAGGAGCCAAGTTTAATTGTGTTAAACAGTTTCTAAGGACTCGATCTCAAGGTAGGTGTTGAAACGTTATGAGTGAAGTCCTATAATATTATAGTGAAGTATTCAGATATTATACGTCATTGCCAAATTGCTTTGTTTTTTTTATACAGCATCACCTGCACATAACCTGCAATGCTGATGATGATATAAATTATCCGGTTACTAGAAAATACCAAAAAAAAACCCCCACCAAATAAACATTAAGAGCACAAATTGACAAGATCTGTGATACATCAAAAATGGTAAGTGTTTGGTTTTTTTTTTTATTTCAAAATATATAATTTTGCTTCTTAATTGTTATATTTAAATTACTGTCTCTTTATACAATAATCACCGACTTGCAGTTTACTATTTTTTAAACTATTTTAAAAAAGATCACGATTCTCTCTACCTCGAGCTCTCTATCACAAGGGTTGCGGAGGGGGGGGGGGGAAGGTCCGGGGCTTATTTTTGTCAACTTATAATGTGAATTTACTCATGACGAGTCAGCTCCTATGACCCTCTCTAGATCCGCGTATGTTTGCGGCTGCTTAATAATGGTCCCAATCTATTTATTTTCCCTGAAAAGTAATAATAAATATTTGTTTTATTTAAGTGTTTTTCTTTAAAGCTGAACACCGCTCGTAAATAGGCACCATCACACAGATACCTGGTATATAAACCCTTCGATTTCGTTACACCCGATTGCACACCTGAAACTCGTGGCCGACATGTAGTATTCCTTTCGTGGTCTTTGGATTTTATGCATTTATTTCTTATTCTATGTGCATATTCTGTTTGTAAATAATGCATTGACCAATTTATTTGATGTTAGTATTCTCCTGGCTTGAAAAAAGTGCGTTAAATTTGATAATTTCATCGCGACCGAGTAACACGGCGAGACAAGATGTACGTCCACACAGGTGAGACCTCTACAGCGAAGTACTTTGAACTGTTCAGAGGTCTGCCCCTTATATAAGGGTTGTAGGGACAGCAGTGATGAAAGAGAAATATGGCGGACAGTGCCTATTTACGAGCGGTGTTCAGCTTTAATATGTAAAATGATAGATTAGATATTTACTTGTAAACACCCTAAAATAAAACCGGTTTTCCCAGGCTATTTTTCACCGTTCTTTATCTGTATGCAAATCGATAGTGCTCTGCAATAAGTTGTGAGAACACCGGTTTTGGAAATTATCCAAGACTGAACAAAGATGTCTGCGAGATCTAATTGTTACACAAGTAATAGCTTTCCAAAAAGCTTGCCTGACTACACATATTTATTTCATTGCAATGCAAGAACTTGGTTCTATGAGTTTTAATCTGTCTTTGATTTGTAGTTCGTTCTTCTCGCAGTCTTCCAAATGCGCGTCTCTAAAGTTGAACTGTTTCAAATTATCTTTACTAAGGGGGGGGGGGTGTTACTTTAAATGAATTTTACATATTATTTATTTTGAACCTAAAATATTTTGCGTACATGTAATTTTCTCTTAAAACTTTATTATTTGCTGCCAACAAAATAAAAATATAGCAATTAAAACTTAATTACGAACACAATACAATTGTTAGAATAATGCTTAGCTTCCCATCATGGATTATTGCCTGACGTCATGTTCCACTATAGTGGCGCGTAACATTATGGACTGCTCCTAAGATTTTGACAATATGGCGCGGAGTAGAATTAATTCTGCGCCTCCTTTTATGCACATTGAATTGCTTACCGAGTTTACAACATAAATGAACTCTTCCATAGATGGGTGCATTCCATAATACCCGTATCTGTGGAGTCAATAAAACTCTTTTTTGGCATTTGTTTCATAACAACTTTTACTTGCTATATATTAATTTTACTTTAGTTTAGCAAGAATCAATCGATAACTATGCACTTTTTATTTACATTGAGTAAAACACAGAAGTTACGCCCCTTTTACAATGAATGAAATCGCTCAATGCACAGTTAACGACCATGCCCGCTTCGTTTCTCTTAAATGAATATTTAAGCTAACGTAAAATTACTTAGTTAATACTTTAATACGAACTGGCAATTTTGAATAGAAATGATAACCGAGCACAATTATAGTTTACATTCTAAATGTGGGGGCCTTTCTATTGGATTGCACACGTGTACAGTGAACTTGCTCAATGCTGCTTTTTACATCCAATACAACATTTTTGTTTTTCTTTTTAAAAATAATAATATCAACCGATGCATGTTTAATGTGCCAGCCTTAAATTTAATTGCCTCGTTTGGTAATAACTTGTTGTGATCACACCCCCTCCCCTTCAACCGTTCAAACATTTAAGCACGACAAGGTATTAGCTTTTTAAAAAGCTAAGAAAGTCAGCCAGCGGAATTTTAATTTTAGGGCAAAAGTGAATACACAATCTTTTAAAATACTAGGTAAATAGTTTCCAGAACAATAATAATATGCGGGTGCACATTTAGTTTGCAGCCTTATTTTTATGGCTGTACATGTAGGTGACGAGATAAGCGTGTAGCAGTTCAATGCAATGTATGACTGCACACCTACTTTTAAGTATTTTAATAATAAAATACTTAAAGTTGTAATTTGTTGATATAGCTCTCTGATTTTCATGGTTTGGTGGCAAACTACTTAATTTCAACATATTTACTTTTCAATCCCACTAAGTGAGTTGGGAAGATATACGCGGACTCTGGACTGTGGCTGCAGACGATTCCCAATGGAAGATGCGCAGTTTGATCTAGAAGCTGATCGGTTTCATAACGTCTTCGAATATTTCTAACACGAACTGTCTAATTTCTTCCCAGAACTCCAATTTACGCAAGCGCAATTGAAGTTTCATCCTAACTAAATATAGTCAGCCAGAATTACACACGTGCACAGTGAATTTCCTGTTTGCTTTAAACACTTGCTCACTATTGCTAAATTGTTACATCCATTACAACGTTTTCGTTAATTGCGAATTTGAAGGTCGTCACATTATTTATATGCATTGATAAATCTTTTTTCAATGAAAAATGGTATTGCTAGCTTCCATTGTTGACTGCACTGTTTCGGATGTTGTAACTTTTAAACCTTAGATATGCCTGACGTCATGACGTCAGGCAATAAGTTTTTCAAGATCTATAAACGATTCCCATAGATAAGAATTAACTCTGAGCATATTCTTACTGTTTGATAGGAGAACTTGTTATCAGTAAAATTATTGAAAACATGTTTTAATATTTTACTATTAATTTAAATAATTTTGCATGAAACATTATATAAATAGTGCCTGTTTGGGAGGGTAACAGTTGAAATTGACACCCCGAGAAAACCATTGTCAAACTACGCGAAGCGGGGGTTGCAATGGTTTATGAGGGGTGTCAATTTCAGCTGTTACCCTCCCAAACAGGCACTATTTCCTTTATAATACTGAATGTCTTAATTTTAAAGAAAACTTTACTGCTTTTCTATAGTAATGACTTGAATTCTACGGCGAACCGTACGCGCATAATTTACGCGCATGTTACCCGTTGCAAAGTGTGTTGCTAACGCTGAGGGTAATAGAACTGATTATTAACTGCGTCTTAACCAATCAAATTTCAGTAATTAGCATGATAAATATACATGTAATATTCATGCCACCGACAGAGATGTTCTTTTTTTAAGACTTCGATATATTAGGCCACTTTTGAAAAATTGCTTGTTTGCTCTTGCCCTACTGACTGATAAACGGCTCATAGTGATTATAATTAAAATACTATTCTAAGAATCTACTTTTGTCTCAACGAACTTGTTTGTAGTGGTATTTTCTATATAATTGTAGTTGTTTAAAAATATGGGTGTTTTCAACACGCACCTTTGACCCCTCCCCCCACACACAATGTCATTAAAGCTGCTTGGTCCGATTTTTTGGTTTTTACAGTATCAAATAATTTTCCATACAAACCAATTATCTTAGAAAGTTATGGACTTTCTCCTATTTACACCAGCAGAATCGGTCTCCTTTCAAAGTTAGAAATATTTAAAGTAAATAAAATAATTTCTGTTTGGGCAAACGAAAAAACAAACCAAAATGCATCACGGGAATGTTTAGAAAAGGGAACCGTTTGGTTTCGTCCCCCTGATGATTGGGTTTATTCAACCCGCAAGTTATGCATCGATTGTAAACAAAGCAAACTTCAGAAATATTAGCGAACAAAATATACACATGTGTTTTTTTTAATTTACCTGAACATTATGACCTTTTTTATAGCGATGTCGAGGTCGTATCACAACCATACCGGTCTCTACGTCAGGGGCGAAATTTAACGCGAGGCGAAATAACGAGATTCCCTTTTTTGTCGCTTGTTTTGTTAACAAATTTTGTACATAATTTTTTTCATTGAAATTTGGCTTAATTGACCGGGAAAATTACTGCAATGTCTATTATTATACACATACTTAGCATAACCATCGTTTAAAAGCGTACACAAATTTGATATAAAATCGGACCAAGCAGCTTTAACTACCTATCTACATGAGATCATGAGATCTTGAATGCAAACAAGCGATTCTTTCAGTGAGTACAGTGGTACAAGTATACTCGATACGTGCTGCCTTCTATATTGGAAATGTGCTGCACAATGTTCTTTTGCATCTTCGCTAGCCAAGGATGACGATCTTCGGTGTTTCTCTATTCACGAATAGAGTTCAGAAACATCGTTGATGGTCACCCTTGGCTAGCGTGTCGCCACCCTTCGCTAGTGAGGATGTGTACTATGGGACCCGTATTATCTTTGATCATACAAGATGAAAATGCATTTTTTTTGAAGAAAAAATATACATATTTAAACTCCTAAACATGCAACAAGCAGTCCAAGTGGAAATATGATTAGTATGAAACAAAATATCTGAAAGTTTACTACAGGGTTATTTTTGCCCCGTGTAATTTTTGTCCTTCTACTCTTGCAAACAGTTTCTCCCAGTCTTATAAATTCTCTCAGTCAGAGTTGTGTTTCAAGAGAGATAATATACATTACATGTAAAAATGAAATGTGGTAAAAACGAACAGTGTTCAAAATCAGAAGTTTAAAGGAAAAACGGACCTCTACAAAAATTACAGGTAGAATCAGGTGCCATGGAGGAGTGAGCATCTTCTGGCGACCGGTCTCACCCGCCGTGTGCTCTTTTTCGAAATCGAGAAAACGAATAAATCCGTAGACAATTTGGTGATTAAAAATAATCATGATGGCTAAGCAATAAGTATGAAACACAAATAAGTATGAACCACAAAATTCTACTATCTAGTACTGGAAAAAGTTCATCTCAATAGCACAAAATGCACTAAATTTTGCTACTATTTAGAATATTGCAAACATATATTGGTAAGTAAATTTAATCAAATAAGAAAAATAACCCTGATGATAAAACATGCAGTTCTGTTTAAAAAAAAAACCCAATGCTTACTTAACTTTTTTTTTCATGTCAATTCATATAACTTCTACAAAAAATTGTTTTATCATAACGTCATTGAAGCATTGAACGCAAAAATCGTAAAAAAAATTCCTGGAACATCAAATTTTTTTTTACCTGCATTTCGTTTATTGAGTGCAAATTCATAAGTGATATCAAAAACAATTTTTAAAGAGGTGTAAATGCACGGTATGCGCAAAAGCCTGCACAATGAAATTCAAATTTTAAAGTCTGTCATTTTGATATTTTTTTTTTGTCTTTCAGAAGATGCATACGACTCTGGTACTACTAGTCAGCATATGTTTGTTGCAAGGTGGTGTTGTATGGGCAGATAAATGTCCCGCGCATTGCTTTTGCAATAAATTACTCACGTCGGTCAACTGCGAAGGCAAAAGGTTGATGAAAATACCTACAGACCTGCCTAAAAAGGTAGAAAAATTGTTTCTGCAGCACAACGAAATTGCGGATCTAGAGCCGAACTCTCTGTGTGGGCTTTCCGAATTGCAGGAACTTTATCTACAGAATAACAAACTTTCCCTTATAAAGAGTTTGACATTTACTGGGACATGTGTACCGAATTTAAAAGTGATACGAATTGACAATAATCGCATCAGTTCGTTGGAAGAAAATGCATTTTTCAACTTGACAAACCTCAATATAACCTATTTCACTAATAACCTGATCACGCATATTAATCCGCGGTCATTTGTTGAATGTTTTAAGATGTCTTTCTTGCATTTAGGACAAAACTATTTAGATCACATTCCAGCGCTTTCATCACTATCTGGACTACAGCAACTCAGCATACAAGGAAACAAAGTTAAGAACGGAACATTTCCAACTAGTTATGAAAATTATACACTTCTATCAACAATTGGTCTAAGCACAAATTTCATAGAAAATCTCACTAAAGAAACTTTCCAGAGTCTGCGAAATAGTCCCGTCAGAAAATTGGAGTTGTCCAGAAATAAAATAACTGACATTTCCAAGGAAGCATTTTTGCCGTTAACAAAACTTGTGTCTCTAACAATTAGCTTAAATCCTTTGACGGCACCAAAACTACAAATTGGATTAGAGGGTCTCAAATCCTCATCGCTTAGCTCACTTAATATAGCAAGACTTCAACTTGGAGGACAATTGCCATCTTCCACATTTGCACTTCTAAATGGAACAGTACTGAAGCAACTGCTTATGAGTAATAACATAATCAACCAACTTCCCAGTCATGCATTTGCTACTTTAAAAAGGCTAGAGCAGATCGACTTGAAGAGTTGCAAGATTCAGACAATCGCCAACGACACATTCGCAGGACTCCACACTCTTACCAATTTGAACCTTGCAGACAACTATTTGGACAAAGTTCCAACAAATCTTCCATCATCGCTAAATATACTATATCTCAATGGAAATCAAATCATTGCTCTTGCTGAAAACTCCTTCGTGAATCTAGTTTCGTTGAAAAACCTTTACTTGGGTGCCAACAAAATTTCAGAGGTGAATAAATTGGCATTTAATGGTTTGGTCAGCCTACAAAAACTACATCTAGTTTCCAATAGTATAAGTAGTCTAGCCGCAGAATTGTTTGCTCCATTCGGAAGGCTGAATTCCCTGGAGCTGAATAAAAACAATTTGAAAACTATTCAAAATTCACCAGACATTTTCTCATCCATGACGTCCTTGTTGTACCTTTCGCTGGCTGATAACGGCTGCAGTTCTATGCCATTGTCGTCATTTAACCATTTGCAATCACTAAAATACTTGATACTTGATGGCAACAATCTTGGAGATCTAATTGGAAGTGACAATTCTGGGACTTTGTTTGCTGGATTACACAAACTAGAAACACTTAGTCTTTCGAAGAATTTTCTTCACAACCTACCAACATCGATGTTTAGAGATCTTAGTTCCTTAAAGACATTAACAATGGAGGGCAATAGAATTTCTGGGTGGAATAATGGTTTATTCAAACAAACGTCTGCGCTCAGAAGCCTTGATCTTAGTGATAATTCCGTATCGTTAGTGAATTCAACTTCCTTGGAAGATCTTTTACAAAACCAAAATTTTCAAATGCTGAATCTGAGCAACAATCCGTTTGCATGCACTTGCGACCTTCGATGGTTTAGGGATTGGGTAAACCAAACCAAGGTGAATATTGCAAATGTCGAAAATTATATGTGCAATTCTCCCGATGCATGGAAGGGGAAACCTTTCTTGACATTTGATCGGACCAAAATTAACTGTGTTTGGTTTAACCTGTATTTTGTGGTCGGGGTTAGCGTAGCATCTGGTCTTGCAGTGCTTTTTATCTGCGTCATTATTTACAAGAAACGATGGTGGATTCTTTATCGATGCTACCGTCTGAAAAACTCCTGCATGGCTTCACAAAAAAGCAAAGCTGGTTATGAGCCAATTAACGGACACGGATATGAATTTGACGCCTATATTTCGTACGCAGATGATGATTATCAATGGGTCCTTTATCACCTAATGCCCGGTATCGACTCTGGAGAATTGTCAGAAGAAGTACGATTCAGTGGGGAGTTTAAGTTGTATTTCAAAGAACGTGACGAAACCGCGGGAAGTCATATCATTTCTAATATATCAGACAACATTGAAAAAAGTAAAAAAGTCATCATCGTCTTGACAGAGAAATATCTCTCCAGTGCTCTACATCAGTTTGAAATTGAACTTGCTGTGAGGTTGAAATTCGAAGGTGTTATTGAAGACATCATTGTTATTAATGTAGGAGGTGTTCCGTATAAACGCATTCCAAAATCATTGCAACGGAAAATTTCCAAAGACGAATTTCTTCTATGGGAAAATGAGGACAATGCCATAAAGGTATTCAAAGAGAGACTTCAAAACGAACTGAGACGTGAAACGATAACTAGAGAAGTCATTGTATAAAATATGATTACTGACTGTTTTATGAGGGTATTTATTTTTTAGCATTTCATTTCCATTCAGGGTTTGTCGTGGTATTTTTTTTATGCTATGCTAGATAAAAATGTATTTTATTTCGTTATTTACCTTGGTTTTTTATGATGTGATATATTTCTGTAAATTATAAATATCCTTGTAAGAAATATAAGTGTTAGTACTTGTAGCAATAAAAGCGTCAAACGCAATTATGGTCCCTGAGTTTTATTTTATGAAAATTTTAAAAATATACTAGGGTAAAAAATAAAAATAACCTACAGTAAATTGTATAGAAACAAACTATTTAAAGATTGTATTTTTTAAAATGCAAATTTGTATCAGATGGGATTCAAAGGCACGAGTTTTGAGAAAGATTCAGTTTACGTATGTCTCCCGACTTGGGAAAATATATTGCGCATATTTGTAATTGATACAGTATATTTGTTTTAAGCATATATAGGAACTTTGATATAAATATTTCTGCAAGAGATGAACATATTTTACAAAGAAAGACTCATCAAAGAGCTGTTAGTGGGCTGTGACAGAAATTTCTCCTTTCGCTGTTAATTATTACATACGACAAAATATACGAATGCTTAGTTTATATAAATGATATCTTTACACTTGGATTCAAGACAGACTCTATGGAATGTAAAAAAAATTCTGATTGTAACGGGATATTTGATTATCAGAGAACCTACGATGTCTGCGTCAAAATGGACGCGTCCAAAGCACCCAAATCAATCTGATGTTTAAACTGTAAACTTAATCTTATATTTATTACAAATCGACAACTTTCTTTCTTTCTGGTAGCATATCTAACATTCAAAAGCTATACAATTATTGGTTGTACCATTTTACCTGTTTTATCATTTTAGCTGAGACAAAAACGTTGAAGGGGGGGGGA
>WFKH01010931.1:16861888-16943635 GCA_016163765.1 Magallana hongkongensis | reverse complement strand
TTTAAATTGCAACGTATCTTTGCATAAATTGTCATAAATTATCAATGAAATAATTTGAGCTATACATTCGAGTTTGTACTTTCAGTTCTTTGATGAATAATTATCACGGGCTTAGTGGCTAATGCATGGCTGTAAATGGCTGCTACATGTAGCTTTAGTATAGTTATGAAATGAATGCTGTAGTTTTATGGGAATTATTTGAATTGTATAGTTTTCCATGCGAATTGTATAACGTTTAACTTTATACAATACAAAAAAATACATTACAAATGGTTTAGATCAAATAAAGAAACGGTTTTTTTAACTGTCATATTGCCAATGCATTCAATAATTCAGGTTTTCCTATTGATAACAATTGGGTCTTTCCAATTGATCTTTATTTACCTTTACCAGCCAGCATATTTTTAGAGCAGTATTACGAAATCCGGTTGGTGCTAAGTGAAAAAAAATATTCAAACACTGGCATTTCATATTAAGTAAAACGAGTTAAAGAATATAATACGCCACATTAAGCGAATGAGCCCGTAAAACAATTACCGAAATTTTATCTGGTGAGCGCCATTTAGTGGTGACATCTGGCGGCTAGATATTGTTTTTCTTGTATTGCACTAACTGGCTTCCGTACAGTAGCGAATAAAATGAAAGTAGAGACGGTACGTGGAAAATTTACAGAGTGTATCTTAAATAACACAAAACATGGCTTCATATATTCTGTTGAACATTTATAAATGTTTATTTTCAGTATTTTTTAAATTCAATTTTGTAAAAAACTTATTCGTCAGCTGTAACACAGATATTTCTTTGATAACTTCAATCTTCAAAGCATAATAATGATCTCAAAAACTTGCATGCATTATTTTTTGGAAAGACCTGTAGATGTATTTTCAGAAAAGGCCAGCTGTCATTTAAATTAGGCCAGGATTTCCCGTTAGACTCATTGTAACACCGACTAAAAAGGAGCCAAGTTTAATTGTGTTAAACAGTTTCTAAGGACTCGATCTCAAGGTAGGTGTGAAACGTTATGAGTGAAGAACCTATATAGTAAAGAATTCAGATATTATACGCCATTCAATGCCAAATATTTTTTTTTATACAGCAGCACCTGCACGTAACCTTCACTGTTGATGATGATGTATAAATTATCCGGCTACGAAAAAATACAAAAAAAACCCACCGCCAAATAAACATTAAGGGCACAAGTTGACAAAATTTGTGATACATCGAAAATGGTGAGTGTTATTTTATTTTAGAATAAATAATTTATAAATAATTTGCTACTTGTTATATTTAAATTACTTAATTACAGTTTCTTTATACAATAATCGCCGACTTGCAGTTTACTATTTAAAAAAGATAATTATTCTCTCTATCTCTCTGACTATCTGCGAGGATCCAGAATTTTTTTTCAAGGGTGGCGGGAAGGGAGGGGCGTCCGATGAACTATTCCGATTGCAGGAAAGGGTGGGGGGGGGGGGAAGGTCCGGGGCTTATTTCTGGCAATTTATAATGTGAATTTAATAAGTAATTTTTCATGAAGAGTCAGCTCCTTTGTGAAACCCCTCTAGATCTGCAAATGTTTGTGACTGTTCAATAATTGTCCCAATCTATTTATTTTCTCTGAAAAGTAAATATTTGTTTTGTTGAAGTGTTTTTCTTTAATATGTAAAATGATAGATTAGATATTTACTTGTAAACACCCTAAAATAAAACCGGTTTTCCCAGGCTATTTTCATGTTCTTTATCTGTATGCAAATCTATATTGTGCTCTGCAATAAATTGTGCAGACAGCGGTTTTGGAAATTATCCAAGAATGAACAAAGATGTCTGCAATATCTTATTGTTACATAAGTTTTACAAGATCTAAACGATTTCCATAAATGAGAATTAATTAATTCTGAGCATATTATCCAAATGCATTCTTACTGTTTGGTAGGAGACCTTGTTATCAGTAAAATTATTGAAAACATGTTAAATGTATGTTACTATTTAGCTAAATTTTGTATACATATATAATATCCATGCCTCCTATAGAGATTGTTTTTTTACATGACATCATGTTACAAGACTTAGATGTTTACTCTCGCCCGACCGACTGATGAACGGCTCTTACTCATTGTAATTATAATTAAAGTACTAATCTGAGAATCTCCTTTCCTCTCAACGCAATATTGTTTGTAGTCGTATTTTCTATGTAATTGTAGTTGTTATAAATTAGGTTTTTTACACGCACCTTTGACATCCCCCCCCCCCCCCAACTATAATTGTCAAAAAAATCATTTATGTAATTTTGTAAAGAAACTGTGTGTAAAACTTTTTTTCTTTTTTTTTTTCCTTTTTTTTTTTTTTTTTTTTTTACAAAAATAGGATAAACTAATCACTCCAATGGGTACCTGTAAAGTGCGAAACGAAATAGAAACGAAACGAAATGAAACGAAACGAAATCTACCGAAACAAAACGAAATCTACCGAAACGAAACGAAACCTACCGAAACGAAACAAAACTAAACGAAATCAAAACGAAACGACACGAAACCTACCGAAACGAAACTATCAGAATATTTTTTAAATCATTAAAGGTATAAAATTATATATATAATGTGTAAGGATTATTCTTTGCTTCATATAAAATTTACATAGTTCAAGCACTTGTTATATAAAGTTTGACACCGATAAAGGGTCCCTTTTCTATTGACGTATTTTATTTATATGTGCATACTGTAAATCAGCTGCCAGCTGCAAATATGCTCGTGCATACTATTTAATTTCAAAATACTAATTTCAAAATATGCCTAGTATTCTCTTTTATTATGTCTTACTCTTTTTTTTAGCCCTTTATCATCTAAATACAACAAATTTCTCAAAATTGATGTGTTACTGTACATGTAAAAGCTTGTTTATTTACGGATCGAAATGGTGTTGCTATGCGAAATAAAGTTACTATACTGTTGTAATGCGAATGTCTATAGACATAATTTGCGAAAAAAACACCAAAAACTGTACACATTGAGTCAAATGAAATAAAGTGTATTACTGTTATTATACATATCATTATGTGATCAATTATAGAAAACCCATTTATTATACTTTTGATCATTGTCGGGTCCAGCTTTTTGAGAGGTAGTTCCGAGAAGGACCCCCCCCCCCTTCCAAGGCATATGTTTTTGTTGGTGTATTACGGTAGATTCCTTATTTTACGCGAATACTTAATACCGCGATTCAACGGTTTTGCATTAAATTGCGAGAATATAAAATCGCGAACGCGTATACGGGAGAAAAAAAAAGAAAAAGTGGCAACATGCCTATTTTCATTCGCTAAATGTCTGTTTGAGGCGAAAATTCCCAGATTTTTAAAAAAATATAATTATGCTGGTTATTTCCAAAGAGTCATCAATTATACACTTTACAGGTACCCTCACTTCGATACCATTCACTTCTTTTCATACTCGAATATTCTTTTTAGTTTGTAACTAATAATGTCATTTTATACATTACATGTATACGTCATATGTATGTAAGAAACACAAAATTCTACCATTTAGTATTGGAAAAAGGTCATCTCAAGATAACAAAATGCACCAAATTTTGCTATTTATTTTGAATATTAAAAATGTAGATTGGTACAGTGAATTCATTCAAATATTAAAGTGATGTTTGCGGTTACAGGGAGAAAACTCACATATTTGATTTTGACCTAACACCAACTACCCTTTATTTCAGATATGACGTCAAGATTTAGATGACGTAATAATTGATTTCAGGGTTTTTTTTATTTCGCGGGGTTTTGTAGTTAACAGTGAAAAGTAACAGGACACAAGCATTTTATCAATTTCCACAAAAATAAAGTCCGCAGCATATGGTCTTAAATAGTGTTATAGAAACACCAAATAACAAATAATTTAATACACTAAGATAAGTTTTTCTTGAAATCGGTAGACTTGGAAAGGTTTCAAATAAGATGTTTTCGTTTACATTATAGGAGTCCAAAATGTTGACTTTTGTCATATGGAGAAATAAGTCCGATTTTTTCTCATTAATATTCATTAACCACACTACGTAAATCCTGACGTCACAATGCATATAGTTCAAAGTGCGCCAAAGTCCCAGTATTGACTTTAGAAAGTTGTCGGGGGGGGGGGGGGGGATTTTCACACAGAAGAGGATAATAAAAGTAAAACATCCATGTGCTCTGTCTATGATAACAAAAGCTAGTTAAAACACCCTTTGTTTGCCCCTGAAATGTCGCTTAAATCAAATATATATTATAGAGGTTTGCAGGTTTGTGCCCCTTTACCTACAAGCAACAACCCCCAAAAAGACAATTTTTAAAACTAATTGGCACATTCATTTTAATTAGAAATAAATAAAAATGTACATTAATTTAAAGTATGAAATATCGAATACTAGGGAGCACCATGGCAACTCGCTTATATCAATTTAAAAAATTCGAACTTCTGTGTCGAAATTGGCAATTATCAACTTAATTCACTATTTTACTATGTAAATGGTTCATTTCTCGCTTCAAATTTTCATATTCAAACGGCACAATAAAAAATAAATCAATTTTTAATCGAATAGCGTCATTTTTTTTCTACCGTTGTGTAGGTGAGATTCATATCATGGCAAAAAGTTCCAGCGTAAGCGTTTCCGAGTTATTTGAGAAATTTTAAATGTTCATTATACATTACTTTGAAATAGTTACAGCCTCAATTTCAAGATGGCGGCCGTATGCAAATTAGACAAATCGGACTTATTTCTCCATATGTTGCATTTTATTCTGTTTTTTAAATAGTTCATTAGAAACGAATCATGATACAAATAGTGACATTATTTTCGAACATTTTTAGCATAAATAACTCACATATAAAATGTACAAATTTTCACGAAATTATTTACATTTCATCAAAATGACAGTTTGAAATTATGAATTTTGACCATTTGTAGTTATAAAACGGGTCCGGCAAATCAATAAGAAAAAAGACTTTAGTAAAGTGAACAAATTCGTATGTAACTTATGGTACAATTCCTCAAAATGCAAGCCGCAAACCTTACCTTTAGAAAAATAACCCCGAGGATAAAACAGTTCTGTTAGAAAAAAAATTCCAATGCTTTTCATTTTTCACACTTTTCACTTTATTTTTAATGTCAATTCTTATTTTGTACTACTGTTACATTTAAGTTTTAAAACTATCTAACAATTTAATTGTTATAGATAGTTTTAAATTCTCTAAAATTCTAATGTAACACTACTACAAAGATTCATTTTATCATAACGTCATTAAAGCACAATGGCAACGTTCACTTACCAAACGACGCAAAATTCGTTAGAAAAAAAAACCTTTCTTGGAACATCAAAAACAATTACTTGTATTTCGTTTATTGTGTTCAATTTCATAAGTGACATCAAAGCAATTTCTAAAAAGGTGTAAATACGCGGTATTTTACAGGAGTGCGCAAAAGCCTCCGCAATGAAAACCAAAGTCGGCTATTTTAATATTTGTTTGTCTCTTTGTCTTTCAGAAGATGCAAACGACTCTGGTACTACTAGTCAGCATATGTCTGTTGCAAGCTGGTGGTGTATGGGCAGAGACATGTCCTGCGCATTGCTTTTGCAATAAGTTACTCACATCGGTCAACTGCGAAGGAAAAAGGTTGATGAAAATACCTACAGACCTGCCAAAAAAGGTCGAAAAATTGTATCTGCAGCACAACGAAATTGCAGATCTAGAGCCGAACTCTCTCTGTGGGCTTTCCGAATTGCAGGAACTTTATCTACAAAATAACAAACTCTCCCTTATAAAGAGTTCGACATTTACCGGGACATGTGTACCGAATTTAAAAGTGATACGACTTGACAATAATCGCATCAGTTCGTTGGAAGAAAATGCATTTTTCAACTTGACAAACCTCAATATAACCTATTTCACTAATAACCTGATCACACATATTAATCCGCGGTCATATGTTGAATGTTTTAAGATGTCTTTCTTGCATTTGGGACAAAACTATTTAGATCACATTCCAGCGCTTTCATTACTAACTGGACTACAGCAACTTAGCATACAGGGGAACAAAGTTAAGAACGGAACATTTCCAACTAGTTATGAAAATTATACACTGCTATCAACAATTGGTCTAAGCACAAATTTCATAGAAAATCTCACTAAAGAAACTTTTCAGAGTCTGCGAAATAGTCCCGTCAGAAAATTGGAGTTATCAAGAAATAAAATTACCGACATTTCCAAGGAAGCTTTTCTGCCCTTAACAAAACTTGTTTCTCTAACAATTAGCTTAAACCCTTTAACGGCACCAAAACTACAAATTGGATTAGAGGGTCTCAAATCCTCATCGCTTAGCTCACTTAATATAGCAAGACTTCAACTTGGAGGACAATTACCCTCTTCCACATTTGCACTTCTAAATGGAACAGTACTGAAGCAACTGCTCATGAGTAATAACATAATCAACCAACTTCCTAGTCGTGCTTTTGCTAATTTAAAAAGGCTAGAGCAGATCGACTTGAAGGGTTGCAAGATTCAGACAATTGCCAACGACGCCTTTGCAGGACTCCACGCTCTCACCAATTTGAACCTTGCAGACAACTATTTGGACAAAGTTCCTACAAATCTTCCATCATCGCTGAATATATTATATCTCAATGGAAATCAAATTATTGCTCTTGGTGAAAATTCCTTCGTGAATCTAGTATCGTTGAAATACCTTTACTTGGGTGCCAACAAAATTTCTGAGGTAAACAAATTGGCTTTCAATGGTTTGGTCAGCCTACAAAAACTGCATTTAGTTTCCAATAGTATAAGTAGTCTAGCCGCAGAACTGTTTGCTCCATTCGGAAGGCTGATTTCCCTGGAGCTAAATAAGAACAATTTGAAAACCATTCAAAATTCACCAGACATTTTCTCGTCCATGACGTCCTTGTTGTATCTTTCACTGGCTGATAACGGCTGCAGTTCCATGCCATTGTCGTCATTCAAACACTTGCAATCACTGAAATACTTGATACTTGATGGCAACAATCTTGGAGATCTAATTGGAAGTGATAGTTCTGGGACCTTGTTTGCTGGATTACACAAATTAGAAACACTTAGTCTTTCGAAGAATTTCGTACACAACCTACCAACATCGATGTTTGGAGATCTTAGTTCTTTAAAGACATTAACATTGGAGGGCAATAGAGTTTCTGGTTGGGACAATGGTTTATTCAAACAAACTTCTGCGCTCAGAAGCCTTGATCTTAGTGACAATTCCATATCGTTGGTGAATTCAACTTCCTTGGAAGATCTTTCACAAAACCAAAATTTTCAAATGCTGAATCTGAGCAACAATCCATTTGCATGTACTTGCGACCTTCGATGGTTCCGAGATTGGGTAAACCAAACCAAGGTGAATATTGCAAATGTCGAAAATTACGTGTGCAATTCTCCCGATGCATGGAAGGGGAAACCTTTCTTAACATTTGATCGGACCAAAATTAACTGTGTGTGGTTTAACCTGTATTTTGTGATCGGGGTTAGCGTGGCATCTGCTCTTGCAATGCTTATAATCTGTGTCATTATCTATAGAAAGCGATGGTGGATTCTCTATCGATGTTACCGTCTGAAAAACTCCTGCATGGCTCCCCGAAGTGGCAAAGCTGGTTATCAGCCAATTAATAGTGAACATGGATGGAAATATGATGCCTATCTATCGTATGCTGATGAAGATTACCAATGGATCCTCGAAAACCTACTCCCAGGTATAGACTCTGGAGAGCTGTCACCAGAACAAACATTCAATGGGGAGTTTCGGTTGTACTTCAACGATAGGGACTCTGTCCCTGGAAGCAGTATGATTTCCAATATCTCAGACAACATTGAAGTGAGCAAGAAAGTAATCATCGTGTTGACGAAGAAATATCTTTCTAGTGCTCAGCACACATTTGAAATCGATCTTGCTGTTATGTTGAAATTCAAAGGTATCATTGATGACATCATTGTAATTAATGTTCTTGGTGTTCCATATCCATCCATTCCAAAATCTTTGCAAAGAAAAGTGTCTCGAGACGAATTTCTACTGTGGGAAGACGAAGTCAATGCCAGAAGAGTATTTAAACAGAGACTAATAGAAGCATTGACAAGTCAGCGGAAAACAAGGGAGGTCATTGTTTAAAAACTAATTCACTGGTTGTGAACTAAGGGCAATTATTTTTATATGTTATTTGTGAAATAGACCGTGATATTTACATGTGGTGACAATGAAATGCTTAGTATGCATATTCTTCTTCATTATTGTTTGTGTGCTTTTTTCCATATACTCATATGCTGTTTAAGATTATTAAAAGACAAATATGTACCTGCTTGCATTATAGAATCAAATACAATTGTTATGTCCAAGATTGAGATTTTGTAGGAAAATAATTTAAGGTACGCCACATAAAGTAAACAATTTTGCCTGAATATAAATATCACTAGAGTATATATGCTAATCAACTAGCTCTCTGATAGATATATTAGTGTATGCATATCTATTGGCCACAAAACATACCATAATTGCACATATACGTGATGATATTGATAAATTCATGTATCATACCTATATATGAGGACTGAGAAAAACATCCATTCTTATTAACGGGTCAGTACTCAAATTGTGATGAAAATTTCACCTTCACTAGCCCCTTTTCGTGACAGTAGAAAGAACCTTTAGACGGTTTGTTTTCAAAAGACTGACTGTTTACGGAATAAACAGTATAACTAGTATTTCCGTGATTTGTGTCAGTACACAATTTTTATCAATCGCTTATTGACTTGAGTTTTCTATCGTGGACCCCTGGCAAAGAAAAAGAAAACTCAAATCATATGAAATGTAGGAGTTATTTTAAATTATATGTTGTTACCTTAGGTATTATTGTGAAAGAAAAACCCCATTTAATTTAATATATGTATAAAGCCACGAAGTGCCAAAATTGGCCCTGTTATTTATTCTTGCTGGTGGAGATTTTTTCTTGATATTAATAAGGTTATGTTTGGTGGAATCTTCAAAAAGGGCGATTTGGAAATTCGTCTAAACAATGTATAACACCCAACTCTGCAACCTCTAAAGATAAAATATCCACTAATGATGTAAACTTGCATTAGTGGTCAGACTTCTGACCGTTAAAGATATGATATTAGCATTTACAAACTACCTAACCGTCCACTAATGATATAATTTCAAAATTACATCATTAAGGGTCAAAATTCACATCCACTAAAGGAAAAAATGCTAAATAACCACATTGTAGAGCTTTAATGGTATAATTTTTATTGCATTATAGGATGAACTTCAACCGTTAATGACACAATTATGTATACTATAATACTATTTTAAATATTGCATTTTGCATGTATCTCTTCATATATGGAATTGTATCATTAGTGGTTGAAATCCGTCCGTTAGGCATTGCCATCCACAAGGACTCATGCAATACATGTATAAAGATATATCATCAATGATAACGTCTATGACATACTCTTTTAAAGTATTTGATTTTATTAAATTATCATCCAATACTTTTCTCAGCAAACAGGGCGAGTAGTAGACAGAGTGCGGGACTTGTCCTGTGGATAATCTAGGCAAGAATATCCACTAGGCCTAATGCAATAGAAGGATTCATCATTTATTGGTCAACAATGTACTTTCTTTAATTGTCTACATTGTTAATGATCCATCTAATACATAATTCTCAGCCAACGGATGTATAGAAAGAGGGGAACAATTAATGGTTCAAATCCACCAATAGAAACCATATCATTAAACAATTAATGCACGACTTGCGTTTTTATTTGATATCATCAGTTGATTAGAATTTTGCCATATGTTGTATAATTTTGAAAGTCATGCGCGGATCTAGAAAAGAGGTGGGGGTCCCGACCCCCCCCCCCCCTTCCCCTGGGAGATGCAAAGATAAAAAATACAAAAGAAGAATACTAGTATATAAGAAGAATGAGTTGACTGTTATTATATTGTTATGAAAAGTTTCCACCTCCCCCCCCCCCCGGAAAAAAATTTTCTGGATCTGCGCCTAAAAGTGTATCATTAACTGAGTAGGTAATACTTAGTACCTTTATGATAAAGATTAATCTTTAATGATTACGATTTTGTCCACTAATGCAACTTTATATCATTAGAGGATACTACAGTCATAGGTACATGCTAATAAGAAACACGACTTTTTGTCTGCATACGTTGCTCTTATTCTGAGTATCAAGGACCCATTCTAGATAGTTTTTATGTCTAATGTCAAGAGAAAGAAGTGAACTTAAAATATAGCTTTAGTTTACAACATTGTCTTGACTGTTAAAGGCCAGCTGGTTCTGAATACCTCATGTATGGATATTTGAGGGAAACTAATATCAGATGCTTATTTTGAATAACAAGAATGGCGGCAAAACGAGCCCGTTCTCTAAAAAAGTTATTTGAGCATATCGTAAAGCAATCTTGAAATAGGTTTGATTCTCTGTTTTTAAAAGTTTTTGTTCACCTCTGGTCCGAATATTCTACACTATTTGTTAAGTGTTATCATTTATCTATATTCTACGATGCCAAATTAACATTTTCAATTGACCTTGTACTAGCAGCTGAATATTTAGACTTGAGAGAAGTCATGGTTCTTATCAACTTGCATCGAAAGATTCAATCTAATCAAATTGAAAGATCTAGGAAAGCAAAGTACAACCTAAATGATCTGTCTGGCACGTCTTTTATTTAACAGAGGAAAAGGACAGGGGTACATGCAAAATGTTATATTTAAAATAGTACTGTATTAAACACTGTTCATAATTCTATCATTAATGGTTGGAGTTCAATCCTAAAATGCAATAAAAATTATATCATTAAAGTTCAACGATGTACTTTTTGCGTTTTTTTTCTTGTTTCATTAGTGGACGTGAATTTCAACCCTTAATGATATAATTTTGAAATTGTATCATTAGTGGACGGTTAGGAAGTTCATTAATGATAAAATCATATCTTTAACGGTCAGGTCTGACCACTAATGCAACTTTAATCCTCAGTGGATAATATATCATTAGAGGTTGCTATACATCATTATTTCCCTGAAAATCAGAATAGTTCATGCAAGTTCAGATGTTTCTTCATTTTTTTTTTTAAATTCCACTGATATTTGGTCACATTCCCCATATTTCTTCTGTCAAACATGAACGTCGTCATGAAACCAGGGCCCCGTTTCATAACAAGTATTTCATAAGATGGAATACGCCGCCTATGTTATAACCTAAGAAGTTCCTAAGATCCGTTAAAGCTGTTTCACAAAACTTTCTTACCGTTGACTTATCATAAGAAGCATTTTAAGCCATGCTTATATCATATATGTTTATTCTAAAGTTGTACCCATCAAGTGAAACCTTTCAATATGACATAAATGTAAACAATTAAAGCGAATGTGAAAATTCATCATATTTTCATTCACATGCATATATGAGTAGGTAAACAATACATATTACCGTATAGCTGGTTTTTTTGGCGGGGATATAATTTTGGCCTATTTTGGCGATTTTTGAAAATTCACCAAAATTAAAATCACCAAATTTAATTACTTTCTATCTAGATTTTATTGACATAGATGTAGTTTTTTGGAGATTATTTTTTCATATATTTTTTAAAGTGTCTGAGCATGATAAAAAGGGAAAATTGTTACATGCACACAGTGTTACAGATACAAATATAAATTTACTCAAAATCAATACAAAACTAATGTAAATAAATAAAAGCTCAACATTACTATAAATTAAAAGTTAATTGTATAAACACCATATCACTTTTCCCTGTTCAGGTGTGTAATTAGCCCCAGTGACAGGGGTGTTAGCTTGGCTGTGTTGTTTTAGGAGACGTGTGATCCATTATCGACTCAGGTGGAGATAATTGTCTGATTAACGGTTTCTTCACTAACAATGAAATAAAATTTGATTGTTAATAAGGTATACTTTTTTCATGCATATATTAAGTACTAATTAGTTATTTCTGTTGAAAATTTTGAAGTGTGTGAATCCAGGTCGGATTTCAAATTTTACCACCTTGTAATAGTGACAAAGGATTTTTGCTTAAGTACATTAACTTCTCAGCTATTAAAAAAAACTGACAGTAGATTTTTAATGAAGGGTAAAGGATTCACCAAAATTACATCCGCCAAAATTAATGGGATACCTTGTAGGCCCAAATCCGCCAAATTTGTGTCCCGCCAAAAAAACCGGCTATACGGTATATTCGTATATTTTTTTAAAATGAGAGAAAATGCATTACTCATAGAATAAACATTGGACATTGTTAGAATTTCTATTTACTCTTAACATCACCTGAGCCAAAGGCTCAAGTGAGCTTTTCTGATCAAAATTTGTCCGTTGTCGTCGTTGTCGTCGTCGCCGTCGTTGTTGTTGTTGTTGTAAACTTTTCACATTTTCATCTTCTTCTCAAGAACCACTGGGCCAATTTCAACCAAACTTGCCATAAAGTATCCTTAGGTGAAGGGGATTCAGGTTTGTTCAAACGAAGAGCCACGCCCTCTTTCAAGGGGAGATAATTAGGAATTAGTGAAAAAGTAATGGTGTATTTTAAAAATCTTCTTCTCTAGAACCAATTGGCCAGAAAAACTGTAACTTGCGTGGAAGCATCCTCAGGTAGTGTAGATTCAAGTTTGTTCAAATCATGATCCCCGGGGGGTACGATGGGGCCACAATTGGGGGTCGAATTTTTTCATAGGAATATATAGAAAAATATCTTTAAAAAATCTTCTTCTCTAGAACCAATTGGCCAGAAAAGCTGTAACTTGCGTGGAGGCATCCTCAGGTAGTTTAGATTCAAGTTGGTTTAATTCATGATCCCCAGGGGTACGGTGGGGCCACAATTGGGGGTCGAATTTTTGCATAGGAATATATATAGAGAAATATCTTTAAAAATCTTCTTCTCTAGAACCAATTGGCCAGAAAAGCTGTAACTTGCATGGAAGCATCCTCAGGTAGTGTAGATTCAAATTTGTTCAAATCATGATCCCCGGGTGTACAATGGGGCCACAATTGGGGGGTCAAGTTTTTACATAGGAATGTAAAGAGAAATATCTTAGTTTTGAAAATCAATTGAGCAGAAAAGCTGTTACTGGAGTGAAAGCGTTCTCAGGTAATGTTATATATATATAGAGAAAATCTTTGAAAATCAAATAAAAAAGGATGAAACTATAAAGAGGGGGGGGGGGGTCATTCTCAAAAATATTTAGTATATAGTATTACTAATATGCAATCATATTGACATTTGTTGATTCTCAGTTGTTTAGACTGTGGACCTGGATAATTCTTGTGCCACATATAAGGTTCAAAGTTTGATATAGGTTTATATTTAGCTGATTTTATTATGTCTAGTGTTGCTCAGGTGAGCGATGTGGCCCATGGGCCTCTTGTTTTTAAATTAATGATCGAGTGCATTTTTGTCTAGTTGGTCCTTACAAATAGTATGTGTTATATGTACCATAATATACAAATATATATACTTATTTCTAATTTAAAAGTATGTTGTAAGTAAAGGAAATTTAATCCTAACTTTACGAATTTTCGTTGTCAAATAATCCAATGGAATACAAATGCAGTGACAAGTTGGATATTTCTAGAGGATCCCATCCCTACTCCCTAAACCACATCCCTGCAACTATAACCCCCTACACCCCCCAACAAATCAAATGTACAATCCACCCCATCCCCTGAAAACATCTAACATTTATTACCAAAAATAAAAACTTAATCGTGTTGTTCTATACCGTGGAAGGATAGAACAAAATTATTCAGTACTGTAACGGACTTGGGAAAATATAAATTTATTCCTATGTAAGCTTTGTCAAACGGGCCCAGATACTTATTGGCGCATTGATTGTTTATTTTAGAGTAAAAACGGCTACAATCTATAAAATTTTACAAATTTTAAGTGTAGTTTTAACCGTGTATCTTAGCATTCTAACACCATTTTAATATCTAATAATATTTAATAAAAACCAATATCCTCTAAATACCCGACTCGGCTGGAAGTCCAGGTTTAAAATACGCGTGTTTGATTTGCGCGTAAAAAAGTACATCAGGCCCCATAAACATACCTAGTACGGCAGTTTTTGGAGACAGTCTTTCCTTCAAAAATTTGCTCTGCTTCGCCTATTTTTCATGACAAAGATTCTCTTTATAAAATCTTACTATTTCTAATTTTCCTATAAGGTATATTTTGAAGATTGTTTGTTTTGGCTCAATTCTAAATCTAAAAAACTGGCAAAAAAAGTCTTTTGAACATCTACCAATCTGACGAAATAGTAAACTTAAAATGTAACCAAAATCGGATGTCACACAAACGTCAGACTTACATCTGATTTAACTTTATTCAAAATACAAGCGAATAATGATGTCTGATCAACGTCAATTACATGTCTACTTATTAAACCAAATATAGCCAATTTTGCTTAGCATGTACATTTTATTTTATTTATTCAAGGCTGTTTAAAAGGAAAGTTTATATTGTATCTAGTTTCACTGTAACCACACATTTAAACGTTTTAAACTTGCTAAATTTTGTATCAAGTAGGTATGTATGAAGTTTTTTTAACATAGTACTATGCCCAAGTCTATGACGATGTTACAATTTATACACTAAGATTGTTTTTTAGAGGCTCTTATATAAAGATTGTCATGGTTTTACTGTACTATGTTGTGTTTTTATTCATGTTTTTTAGTTTTAAATCCAGTCTTCTTTAATCGCTAATTTTAATCTGAATACATTATCATTTCTTAAAGTGTGAGCAGACAAATTTCGTGACGATTGTTTTGCACCAACATTTTAACTGAATTTTGTTAAATCGGTACGAATGACAACCGTCGGTTTTTCAGGTCATGATTTCCTGCTTGACTCATGACGTTCATAAGTAGGTACTTTATGTCCGTTTTTATCGTTTTGTCAGTCATTTGAGAGACCAATACAGTACATTTTTCATTGCAACATTGTCATTTCTTTCTGATACGGTAATTGCACACAGATGTAGCGTGTATCTATTGTTTAAGTAGATGATATAGATGTTTTAAAAAACACGTGCAACGACCGGGGGAAAAACCCAAAAGGTAAATGTGCTACCAAAGTACTAATCAAGAAAAAGACGTCGACAATGGTAAGTTGTTAATTTTTTTCTGTATATGTGACTGGGGGCACACCTAGCATTAACCATTGTCATAATATTTTTTCTATGCTTATGCTTACCGAAATGAATGTGTATTCCCAAATGATTCCATTATTTAAAACAATAATGTATGTTTTATTTAAAGCTGGATGTTTCGATTTAGATGGGAAGAAACTGTTCCGCCATGTTAAATGAATATTTGTGGCTTTCAATTTGCAATTGACAGGACAAAAAAAGCTACGGATAACATAAAACAAGAGGCCCATGGGCCACATCGCTCACCTGAACAACAGTTCCTTGTAACATTCAATTTGGTATCATATGCTATTTCTATTTTAAACTTTGAAACCCTTTCTGGGGCCCCAGTATTGGTCCAGGGTTTATGGTTGGCTTTAACAATTTAGAATCTACACTATTTGAGGATGCTTGCATAGTAATCTCACAAACTGTAGGAATGTAATTCTCGAGAAGAAATTTTTTAAACATTTTCCATATACATGTATATTTCTATGTTAAACTTTGAACCCCTTCTGGGTCCCCAGTATTAGATCGAGGGTCACGGCTTTTTTAATTTAGAATCTACACTATTTGAGGATGTTTACGTAGTAATATGACAAATTAAAGCAGTGTAGTTCTCAAAAAGAAGATTTTTAAACATTTTCCATATATACTTCAACGTTAAAATTTGAATCCGTCTTGGGTCACCAGTATTAGTCCAGGGGTCACTATTTTAAAAAAATTGAATCTACATTATCAAAGGTTGCATGCATATTAATCTCCCAAATTGTAGCATTGCAGTTCTCGAGAAGAAGATTTTTTAACATTTTCCCTATTTACTTCTATGTTAAACTTTGAACCCCTCTTGGGGCCCCAGTATTAGATTTTACCAATTTAGAATCTACAATAGCCACGGATGCTTGAATAGTAATTTCACAAACTGTTGCACTGTAGTTCTTGAGAAGAAGATTTTAAAACATGTTCCCTATATATTTTTATGTTAACTTTAAACCCCTTCTGGGTCTCAGTATTAGTCTGGGGGTCACGGCTTACACAAATAAGAATCTTGACAATTTAAGGATGCTTGCATAGTAATCCCACAAACTGTTGCATTGTAGTTTTTGAGAAGAAGATTTTAAACACTTTCCCTATATACTTCTATGTTAAACTTTGAACCCCTTCTGGGGCCCCAGTGTTGGTCCGGGGGTCACGGCTTTTACAATTTAGAATTTTCACTATTTGAGGATCCTTGCATAATAATCTCACAAACTGTAACATTGTAGTTCTCGAGAAGAAGATTTTTAATCATGTTTCCTAATATATATTTCTTTGTTAAACTTTGAACCCCTCTTGTTGCCCCAGTATTAGTCCGGGGAATCACAAGTTTAACAATTTAGAATCTACAATAGCCGAGGATGTATGCATAGTAATATCTCAAACTGTTGCTGTGTAGTTCTTGAGAAGAAGATTTTTAAACATTTTCCTATATATGTTAAACTTTGAAACCCGCCTGGGGCCCCAGTTTTGGTCCGGGGGTCACGATTTTTGTAATTTAGAATCTTCACTATATATACAAGCTTTAATGTAAATATTGGCATTTCTGGTGCAGTGGTTCTTGAGAAGAAGATTTTTAAAGACATGCACGCTATTTTCACTGTTTCGCAATTATCTCCCTTTTAAAAAGGGATTAGCCCTTTATTTTAGCAATTTTTAATCCCCTTCCCATAAGGATGCCTTGTACTAAGTTTGGTTAAATTTGGCTCAGTAGTTCTAGAGAAGAAGTCAAAAATGTGAAAATTTTACAGACGGACAGACAGACAGACGGACGGACAGACAGACTGACGACGGACAACGGGTGATCAGAAAAGCGCACTTGAACCTTCGGTTCAGGTGAGCTAAAAACTATTATAAAATTAAGACACAAACAATCTCAGTTTTATGAGCTTTTTCCCCCACCTTATTTCGCTCTAATAGAGTCCAGGGGCCCGTTTCTCAAAAAGGCGTAGATTTTGGCTTAAGTTAGTCCGACTAACGAAGTTACGCCAATATTTAGTCGGGTCAAAGCTGCGTTTCAGAAAGAGGTGTAAGTTAGGGTTTAAATGTCGAAGAACTTAGACATCTCCGCCGAGTACTAAGCAGGCGCATATCGTATTTTGTTTTGCTTTGAGGCTATGATTATATGTGGTGGATCAATTTTCCAATTCATAGTACATGTACTCGAAGTACACATGTTATACATATACCACAGAATGTGCATAGTTCAAGTTGTTCATAACAGTTTATATTAATGACAGTAGATAAAATGCCTTTCCGCTATTTAACATACCGGTATTTGTAATTTTAGAGAAAATACAGATGATATGAAAGAAGCAGATAGTAAGAGTTTGCAAAAACCAAATATATATTGAAACACAAATGTGCATAATTGAAAGAAAGAATACATAGAAATTAACTCCAATATTCGAGGAAAAAGGAAAATATTTATAGAATGAATGGGCAGGCTACAATAGAAATGCCTGCATGCGTGTTCATGCAGAATGATAAGTCATACTTCATAGATAAGGTTTTATACTATTTTATCACATCACTGAATTATTTATTGAAAATAATATGACTTTGATTGAAACAGCAACCTACTGAAATCGAAAATTTCCACTGTATAAATAACATGTACATGAACCTTGTCCATGTCTACAGAAGGAAGAAAAGTTCCATCCTCTGTTCCAATACTGTGAGAATTTCTGGGATTCAAATGATAAAAGTTTTGAAAGATATTGTCTACGTTTAACAACACCGGAATTATCAACATTTGAGGCCGGGGTCTCCCCAGATCCCTTTCCTGATTTTGGTTCAATAAATTGATTGTTTTGTTTGTTTGTTTTTGTATTGGGTATTGAAAGTAATATATATCTTGATTAAAATATAGATATAAAAACAATAAGCTAAGAACTAAAAGTTTAATAGAAAAGGCATCTAAAAAAATCCTCCATCACCCTCCGGATAATTATAAGGTACCGATATTTAGGGTCTTTGCGGTTTGAACAAGTACATTGGAGTCATACCTTTCTTCCTATCTCCTTTGGGTTATTTTGGGGTATATAATTGTTTATATAATAAGTATGGAAAGCTACTTAAATTTTTTAATAATGTATTGTAAAACTGCTAAAACAGCGTATTTTGCCTTGCAAGTCGACAACTTCGAAATAAAAAACAACCCTTGATATACATTCATCTTAAATATGATGAAACAAAACTAATATGAATTCAAGTGATTAAAGGTCAATTCAATTAATGAGTACAAATAAACAATACATATGTATATGCACGAAGATCACTGATAGTAAACCATGCCTATTATAAAAGAATTACAATTTTAAATATGAACGCAATTTGATCAATTAATCTTAGAATGAATAAGATTAATGAATTTGATTTCCGAAAATTCAAGGAGACGTGTACGTGAAATTTTACAAATCTTTAAGACTCTTGACAAAAATTGACACAAACTCTACATTCTAAAATATATATTAACAAATTAAAATGGATTGTACCTAGATGCGAGTTCATAGACATTAAGAATAACATGTAGCTTTCATACGGTTTTGTAAAAAAAAATGAGAATGATAATACATTCGTGTTGTGAAATAGTAAATAATATAGGTAAGAAACATACAACAACACACAAGCACAAATTACAACTATAAACGTATTGAGTTGTTCCTATTTGAAGGAGGAGTATTTTCTCAAAATTTTGAAATAAGTTTTGTTTCATAGGTTCAAATTTGATTGGAAACATTATACATGTATTGGCATCACACTTCGTCTAAAATATACATGTGGTACTTCTTCAAATGATGTGAAGATAAATATAGGCTTAGATAGCAATGTTAATTTAAGAGGTTTTTAAATTAAAATCTAAAGTTTATGCTTACTGATATTTATATACATCTATACGATGTATATACTCGGAGTTGTTGTTGTTGAATACATGTACTGTATAATTTAGAATTTCAGCATCTTTTTAATTATTGTGTTTATATCAATTACCGGGGTATACCCATCTAGAATTTTTCATACTTTAGATAAATTTTATTAAGGAGTAGTATTGTATATTACATAGGTTTCATGAGTTAAGCCCATTGTTTATCAAATTAATTTAATATTAATTTATTTAGCAAATAACGAACAATTATCGAGTAATAGGTATGGTTTTTTAAAGTTATAAATGTACAAATATTTCAATAAATGTGAATGTTTTCCTTCATAACACGTAAAACAAACCCAAAGATTAAACTTCTCTCTTTATTTTGCCTTAAAAACAAAACACTCGTCATTTTTGTGCACAGACTAAGGACTTACGCCTACCTATTAGCAGGCGTAGATTTAGCCCCAAATTTAGTCCCGACTAAGTTTCCGCCTTTTTGTGAAACGCAACTTAGTCTGGTTTTGAGGTTTAGTCCCCGATTTAGTCCGGACTAGGCTTACGCCTGGACGTAGGCGTTTTTGAGAAACGGGCCCCAGAATTATATCTTTTATTTGCATTTGCTTTGAATTGTGTCTTCAAGCAAAATAAATTATTCGTAGGATAGGAGTTTAATTGACGCATACAAATCATTATTGTGTATCCTAGGCATTGTGCTATAAAATGATCTAAAGCAAATTAAATGTGAAAATTGATTAATTAAGTTGAATTCAAAGTTATGGAGAATAGTTAATAAAATACCATCTTTAAATGCAAATCGGGGAAATATCCAATATCCTATAGCAAAGTGTCCTATTAGTAAATAAAAATATCGAGAGCGGAAGAGGTGTGTTAAAGATGTAAGATCGTGTTGCATCCACGAAAAAGATTTTCAAATTTTACTATGCATGGATGATCTTTCAGTAAACGTATCAATGAAGTGTATTATAAGGGATGTACATCATTTTGCAATGCATATCAAACAGTCGTTCCATCTTCATGTTAATATTATATTCTATATCAATGTATAAAAAATATTGAAGTATTACTCGTTTCAGTCGCTTCTGTTGCTTTGCAAGATGGAGGATTATACAATGTCGGGAGTAAAAAAATGGTTAACCTTAATTAAATGTATTTTCTATAGCTGTAGTTTATCTTTGGTCGAGTACCTGTAGGATTTAAGGTGGTACATTTTAGTAATAATTATGGAGGTAAAATGTAAAAGCCTTTGCGATTTTGAAAAATAACGGCATTAAACTCAACTTAAGGGTAAATCAGAGTAGAAAATTGCCTTCGTTGAAGTGTTTTGGGATTATATTGACGACTAACACAAACGATTCGTAGAAATAAAAGAAACAGAAGCAGAGAAAATATCTTATATATATAATTGTAAAACAAGTACTAAGTATGTTTAAGTTATCCTTTGCCATTCGATCCAGTCCCTTGCTTCCCCTGGCACTATTTCAATGGTACTTTTAAAATGTTAAACAAAATATTATTTATCGTACTTAAAGTTATGCAAGCTTATTTCCGTTTGTCTAGCGACACCAGAAATTATTTTCCCCCTGGCTTCATGCACTTATTGAAGTCAATTGCTTTTATCTAGTTTTGTTGGTTTAAATTGTAAGTACAATATATATTTAAATTATTCAGCTCTTTAGGTTCGCTGTTAAAGTTTTTTCCTGTTTTAATATTTTTATGTCGACAAAAAAAACCATGATATTTGCTTATATTAAATGCAATTTTATCTTTCAGAAGATGACTTTGGTTATACTATTCAGCGTGTTGCTGGTGCTAGTAGATGTTGCATGGACAGACACTTGTCCCGCCCAGTGTTTTTGCAACAAGATACTTACTTCAGTCAACTGTGAAGGTAAAAAGTTTATGGAAATACCAACAGGTCTACCAAAATCAGTTCAAAAATTATATCTTCGGTACAACGAAATTGCGGACTTGGAGCCAAATTCACTATGTGGGCTTTCCGAATTGCAGGAACTTTATCTACAGAATAACAAACTGTCTATACTAAAGAGTTGGACATTTAATGGCACCTGTTTACCGAATTTAAAAGTGATACGACTTGACAACAATCGCATCAGTTCATTGGAAGAAAATGCATTTTTCAATTTGACAAGTCTAAATATGACCTATTTTACCAATAACTATATCACATTCATTCATCCACGGTCATTTGTCGAATGTTTAAAGATGTCATTTCTGCATTTAGGACAGAATTATTTAGATCACATTCCAGCGCTTTCATCACTAACTGGACTACAGCAATTTAGCATTCAGGGAAATAAAGTCAAGAACGCAACATTTCCAGATACTTACGGGAATTCAAAAGAGCTTGCAACAATTGGTCTAAGTTCAAATATGATAGAAAACCTCACAAAGAAAACTTTTCAAAGTCTGCGAAATTGTCGTGTCAGAAAATTGGAGCTATCCAGAAATAAAATAACTGACATTTCCAAGGAAGCATTTCTGCCGTTGACAAAACTTGTATCTCTCACAATAAGCTTAAATCCGTTAACGGCACCAAAACTACAAATTGGACTAGAGGGTCTCAAATCCTCATCGCTTAGCTCACTTAATATAGCAAGTCTTCAACTTGGAGGACAATTGCCCTCTTCCACATTTGCACTTCTAAATGGAACATTTCTGAAGCAACTGCTTATGAGTGATAACATTATCAACCAACTACCTAGTCGTGCCTTTGCTACTTTAAGGAGGCTAGAACAGATCGATCTGAAGGATTGCAAGATTCAGACTATCGCCAACGACACCTTCGCCGGTCTCGATACTCTAACCAATTTGAACCTGGAAAACAACTTTTTGAACAAAATTCCAACAAATCTCCCATCATCGTTAAATATACTATATCTAAATAAGAATCAAATCGTTGCTCTTGGTGAAAATGCATTTGTTAATCTAGTGTCGTTGAAAAACCTCTATTTAGATTCAAACAAGATTTCTGAGCTTAACAAATTAGCATTCAACGGTTTAGTCAGACTACAAAAGCTTCATCTCGTTTCCAATAGTATTAGTAGTCTAGCCGCAGAACTATTTGCTCCATTTGGACAACTAGTATCCCTGGACTTGAGCAATAACAATTTGAAAACAATTCAAAATTCGCCAGACATTTTTTCATCAATGACGTCTTTAATGTATCTCTCGCTGGCTGATAACGGCTGCAGTTCTTTGCCGTTACAGTCATTTAACCATTTGCAGTCACTAAAACATTTAAAATTTGATGACAACAATCTTGGAGGTCTAATTGGAAGTGACAATATTGGAACTTTGTTTGCTGGATTACACAAACTAGAAACACTTAGTCTTTCAAAGAATTTTCTACATAACTTACCAACTTCGATTTTTAGGGATCTTAGTTCTTTACAGACCTTAACAATGAAGAGCAATAGAGTTTCTGGTTGGAACAATGGTTTATTCAAACAAACTTCTGCGCTTAGAAGTCTTGATCTAAGCGATAATTCCATATCGTTGGTGAATTCATCTTCCCTAGCAGATCTTTCCCAAAACAGTAATTTTCAAATGCTGAATCTGAGCAACAATCCCTTAGCATGCACTTGCGACCTTCGATGGTTTAGGGATTGGGTAAACCAAACTAGAGTGAACATTGCAAATGTTGATAATTACGTGTGCAATTCTCCGGATGTTTGGAAGGGGAAACCTTTCCTGTCATTTGATCGAACCAAAATTAACTGTGTTTGGTTTAACTTGTATTTTGTGGTCGGCGTAAGCGTAGCATCTGGTCTTACAGTGCTTGTCGTCTGCGTCATTATCTATAAAAAGCGATGGTGGATTCTCTACCGCTGTTACCGTCTGAAAAACTGTTGTGTGGTCAGTGGAGCCCGCTATCAGCCAATAAATGATCAGGATGGACATGAATTGGTATTTGACGCGTACATATCGTATGCAGATGATGATTACAAATGGGTCCTTGAACAGCTACTGCCCGATATAGACTCTGGAGAGTTGTCACCGGGAGAACCATTCAAAGGCGAGTTCAAGTTATATTTTCACGATAGGGACTCTGTTCCTGGTAGCAGTATGATTTCCAGTATCTCCGACAACATTGAAATAAGCAAAAAAGTCATCATCGTCTTGACAGAAAAATACCTCTCCAGTGCTCGGCACAAATTTGAAATTGATCTTGCTGTAATGTTAAAATCACAAGGTGTCATCGACGATATTATTGTTATTAATGTTTGTGGTGTTCCGTTTGCATGCATTCCAAAATCACTGCAAAGAAAAGTGTCTCAAGATGAGTTTCTGCTATGGAAAGATGATGTGAATGTCATATGGTTATTTAAACAGAGACTAAAAGCAGAACTTAGACGTATGAAAGACGTGACTGAGGTCATAGTTTAACTGTCTGATTGATAAGAGCATTTATCTAATCTAAGTGTTTGTCTAAGATATGTCTTTCTATGTACCTGCTGTGTACTTTAAATATCATTTTGTAGAAAATTATTACTGTATACAGGGTTATTTTCGCTCCGTGTAATTTTCGCCTTTTTGCACTTGCAAACAGTTTTGCCCCGTCTTGAATTCGCCCAGACACAGTTGGGTTTGAAGAGAGATAATTTGAGACACTAGAATTCGCCCAGTCCTAAATTCGCCCGCTGACAACGAGTGCGAAAGGGGAGAAAATAAAACAGGACGAATTTTTCCTTTATACAGTACTATTTCTTTAAAAACTGTTTTTCCATTTCTTATAATTGTCCATTTGTAAATTGAAAATACAATGAGATTTAGTTTTTATGTTAAAAGCAAAGAGTATAAACGGTTTGAACATTTAAATCATGATGTATAACCAGAAGCACCTCCTCACGGTAGATGTATCTGAGAAAATATTAAGTTTTGATGATGTAATTCACATCTCACTCTAGAAAAGCTTGTTACAGGCATATTTTTACTTTTTTGAAAAAAACATTTTAGCTTTATTTCGAAAGTTTATATATGATACTTTGATATTTTTTTAAGTCTTGGCCATGAACTTGTCAAATGGATATCAGTAATGTTTTACAAAGAGAAATCATGAATTATTCCGAAAGAGATCTGATTGTCACGTTTTGAAATCAAAAGAGACTTTGACATAGTGATTTTTTCGACATTGTGATTCTACCTCTTCATATCTTGTCAGCACATGATATGATAAAATGGAAATAGCATTTCAACATAAGAAAAGACAAAAATTATTACAACAGTATGCATACGATACAATTTTGTTACAGATGGAACTGATTAAAGTCGACATTCTCTGCCAGTTTTCATAATTTTTCTAAACGCAAACATAATATAAATTTAATGAAGTTCTTTGTCAAAAAAAGATGGGATTAATAAATGAACCTTTTGCAGAATTGGCGTTACTTGCACAACGAGTGCGGAAAACATGAAACATGGTTCATATGACATTTGACAAGAAAATAAATCTTGTGCGGAAACGCAAAAATAACTCTTTTTGCCACAGAACCAGGTGCAATTTTATAGACTGTATCTAGTCAAGTTATTAAAAAACATTTTAAAATACTGGTATATCTACATTTATCATAACTAAAATAACATTAAAGTTACAGTTAAACAGAAAAAAACAGCAATATAATCTTATTAGAAATCCCTATCCTTCATAAATCCTTCCAAACTACACAGACTGTGACTAAGGAAATTTAGATTGTTTAATCATCCAAGACGCTTTCCGCTTAGTTTCTGTTTTTCACCAAATTGAGGTCCAATAATGGGAAAAAACACAATCATACATATTAGATAACATCTGCGAAAACATTCTGTTATTATAGATTATCGTGGATACGAAAATCAATATTAAAATTACTAAATATTTCCAATTGTTGAAAATCAATAATTGTTTCTTATAATCTTATCCGCCTATCACCTTTATTTACCTAACATACGTGAAGTCAACCGTCGGTTGAAAACCTCTGCCTAAATATTTTACTAGTATCGTGCTATCAATCTAACTGTTTTACTTTCGTTTTGGGTTTTTATTAATCTTTATGCAAACATTTATTACCTACATAATTCATCGATAAAAAGATATGAATCACAATCTGCTGAAGTCTGATATTTCATTTTAGAGCAGTCCACGTATAGGTTCTTCGTTTTAACGATGTACACAGCAACTTTTAATGTAGTTCTAGTATTTGGACAACTCTTTGTTGTCTTCGGGATAGCACCGTGTCCCCAACACTGCTCATGTCGCAATAACATTGTGGACTGTAGTAGCAAACAACTCAAAGGAGTTCCAAGGAATCTTCCAACGTCCATACAGAAGTTATATCTCGGACATAACCAGATAGAAGTTATCGGAAAAAATGATTTCTGTTTTCTTCCACAACTTGTCGAATTACAGTTGCAGAATAACCGTATCGCCTCGCTGTCGTCTTTCGTGTTTTCTGGAGAGTGTCTTCCAAAAATCCAAACCATACAATTGGAAAACAATAGGATAAATTTCACTGAAGCAGGTACATTCTATAACCTATCATCGCTTTTCAATATAACCTTAACAAATAACAAACTTGCTGAGCTTAATATCAGAACCTTCGAAGAGACCTCTTTAGTATTTTTGCATCTTGGCGGTAATAAACTACAAGAAATTCCAATTTTACAGAATTTAGAATTTCTTCAAGATCTAATATTAGAGGGAAATGCTATTCGGAACTGTACTTTTCATATGGTATTCAGGAACATGACAGATTTAAATAGAATTGGACTTAGCAACAACAACATTCAAAATCTAAACAATAATACGTTCGAAAACTTACAAAACAGCGATGTGCGCATAATGGAACTTGCCAGAAACAACATATCTCATATATCCAAAGACAGCTTGCTGTTGCTTTCAAAATTACAATCCTTGAAACTTGGAAGAAATCCCTTGACAGACAGTGAGCTATCTAATGCACTAGAAGGGTTGCAGCAGGCTCCTCTGAACTCTCTCAGTATTCCCAACATGCACTTTAACGGAATAGTACCATCTTCTTCTTTTCGATGGTTGAAAAGTATGAACTTGTCAACTCTCGATCTTAGTTTTAATGAGTTCTACACAATTCCATCTCAATGTTTTCAACATTTAATCCAATTGAAGTCTCTTGACTTGAGCAATTGTGGAATTCGTGATATACACGAAAATGCATTCGATGGGCTTCAAAATCTGAACAATCTCATGCTTAGCAATAATTTCATTGAAAATATTCCAAAGAATCTTCCAAAGAGTTTATTATATCTCTACATGGCTGGAAATCAAATTGAAGTTTTAAATAACAATGCCTTCACGAATTTGACTCTTTTAAACCGCCTTCATTTGGGCAACAATAAGATATTAACACTGTTTAAAGGTGCTTTTTCTGGACTAATTAACCTGCAGGACTTACAGTTATATGGAAACAGAATCAACACGCTTCCTAAACAGTTATTTGCACCTTTAGCGAATCTAACTAAGTTGCAACTCCAACAAAACAGGTTGACAACGATTCAAAACTCTTCCAAAATATTTTCGTCATTGACGTCACTAAAATATTTAAATCTATCCGATAACGGATGTTCTTTTTTACCGTTAACCTTGTTTTCAAACCTCAGATCTCTACAGGAGCTGCAACTGAAAGGGAACAAGCTAGGAAAGTTTTTTCTCAATGATGTTGAGGGAAATTTATTTATAGGGTTACACACACTGAAATTCCTTGATTTGTCAAGCAATCAAATTCATACATTTTCTCCTCGATTGTTCAGAGACGCGATAAACCTAGAAATCTTAAATTTGGAAGACAATTGGATATCTGGATTAGACGGGAATATCTTATTTAAGGCTGAGCGTCTACGCTCTTTAGTCCTTTCAAATAACATGATTTCTATTATGAATGAAGAGAGTATGAAAGGCTTGGAATCGTTGAAAGAAATCAACTTTAACAACAATCCATTTTCATGCACGTGTGATCTTCGCTGGTTTCGAAGATGGATTGACAAAACTAAAACATTAATACGGGACTTCAAGAAATACAGGTGCAATTCTCCTCAAGACTGGAAAGGCAAGACACTGTTGTCATTTGACGAGACAAAGATTGAATGCAACTTAGTATCTGTAAAAGTCACCGTTGGAATCATTGTGGCCGTGATTATACTGTGTGGTGTTTTAATTTCTATCAGCTATCGGTATCGCATGCACCTCTTATTTCTCAACTACTCAACAAAGAACCGTATTCGTCGATATTTTACAAAAAGGAATCAAAACTACACTGAATTAATTAATATGGAATACGATGCATACATCATTTACTCTGAGGATCAAGAGGACTACGAGTGGATAAAAACGAATATTCTATCAGAATTCGACAGGGGGAGTGAAGACGATCAAAACATTCATGGAAAATACAAGTTATATTTTGGCGATCGAGACACCTTAGGAAGCGCTGACAATCTGCAATCATCAATAAACACTATGGAAAACAGCAGAAAAATTATCATTGTCGTTTCCAAACATCTGAAAACATACCCTCTAAGAGATATGTTTATTTCAGAGACAATATATTTGAAAGGAACATCCCTGAGCGATATCATCATTATAACTGTAGGCAGAATTTCCTTTGCTGAGATACCTAGACTTCTTCACTCTAAAGTCAGGATTGGTGATCACGTTGAATGGAGAGATGATGATATGTATCGGAGAGTTTTCAAAGAAAAAATGGAAGAAAAGTTGATGAATAATTCCACTTAACGTCATTGAATAACGATATGCTAGATTAAGATTGTTGCTTGTTAAGCCTTGAGTTTCAAATTAGTTACATCTTCAGAAATGTTATGCTCTTTAACTAAAATAATAAGTTATGCTTTGGTGTTCATGTATATATTTATACTATGATATAATTATTACCCATATGAGAAGTATAGAAAAAATATTGTAAATGAAGATTTTTTTTCGGACAGAGTGTCTGTCGGAATGATAGAAAACCAACGCTATATTTACTGGAATTCATATTGTTCATCGTTCTTCTACTGTTCCACAATTATTGTATATAAAAATATTCACATATTAATTGTCGTTTCAAAAATACCAAAACATTTGCAGATTTGGTTCTTCACTCATGATACCATTGGTCCTTTCCTTTATCGCAAATCTTACATGAAAGTATACGCTGCGGCCGATGTAGCTTTGCGTTGTGTGATCTAATCTGTGTGTATTTCAATTGCGATTCGCAACAAAGATTCTGATTGGTCCATTTATATAGACCCGCCCATTTATCAAATGCAAGTTGAGAACATGATACTAACACGTGAAAACAAATGTCAGAGAAAGAAAACGTATAATAAAGTTGTACTCGCAAGTTAAAAAAAAATTACAGAGTTATTTAAGAACAAACGGGGCGATGTTTACCTACACGTGTAAATAATGTTAATGAACAAGAACAAAGTTCTCTAAAAGCACGGACGGGCGCATATAGATTAAAGTCACAAATTGTACTTCGCTAATCGAATAACGTTATTCGAATTATTGTGAAGAAATTTGAAAGAAACTGTTTAGTGAACAAATATATTATACGTTACCGTTTACAATGTACCATATGTGGAATATCGCATGAGTTGAACATACTTTTTTTCATCACAAAAAGCATGCTGCAAAATGTAGATCCACGGGAAAATTCCACCGGACACGTCGTGAAATCAATTAGACGTTTAACAGCATATGTATTCACTTATTTGCTTACAATAAATCTGTACTGAAAATCTTTGAAACATCGTCACCAGCTCCGTAAAATGAAGAAGTGTGGTTTGTTTATATACATGTAAAACTTATAAAATGGCGACTCGATCTGCACGTGAATCTTACAATCCGAGTTCGATTAGCGTGTTTGAAAGTCAGTGGCATTGAAAAGCGTGAACATCAGTAGTAAATATTGTCTGATGAATATTGAGGTACATATAATAAAATTAATGTTTCTACAGACTGAGTTACAAAATAAGGTTAATCAGAGATCAGTCTAAAATAGAACACGTTTGTGCCGTTAATTTCAAGTTTTGTGTACGTTTGACAACACATGCACACTTGTAGAAGTAAATGTTCCATTAATCGGTTAAAGTTCAATAAAATGCAATTTATGTAATATTCATTGTCAGTATCTGTTGTGAATTGTTTGGAATAAGCTACAACAAAATAAATACTGCCTCGACTAAATTGATGCTGGCAGTTGGTGCATATATTTCATAACTACAATTAGCATTCAAATTGATTATTCTGATTTACCATTTTACGATGTGATAATCTATATAGTGCTGTAAAAAGGGCAATGTGTCTTGCCTAACGTTTATTGATTGGTGTTTTCATATTTTAAGTCATCGATTTTGTAAATGTAATTTGATAGGGCACGCCATGTTTTTTAATTATGATCCTTAAACTACATGCACGTCTGAAAGATAACAACGGCCGGCTGAAATATCAGCATTTGCAGAGGTGTGTGTCTTGTTGAACTTCGTAAACTAGTTTATTAATAAGGAATAGTATTTAATTCATAATCTGAAAAACAACAAGCAGTATCGATTGGGCGCAATACACGTGTCAGTCTGTACCATGTGCAAGATTACATTGTGTGTTGTTCTTGTTTTAAGACAACTTTTAATTGTCATCGGTAAGACATCGTGTCCTTCCTCCTGTACTTGCACCAAAACTGTTGTCGACTGTAGTAAAAAAACCAACTACATGAATTACCAAAGAAGCTTCCAACAAACATGGAAAGATTATATCTCGGAAATAACCAACTAGATGCAATTGGAAAGGATGATTTCTGTGTTTTTCCTCATCTTGTCGAGTTACAGTTGCAGAATAACCGTATCGCATCGTTGTCGCCCTTTGCGTTTTCTGGAGAGTGTCTTCCAAACCTTCAAACCATACGATTGGAAAATAATAAGATAAATGTCATTAAAGCAGGCACATTCTTTAATCTATCATAGCTTGTCAATATTACTTTAACAAAATTATGAACTTACTGATTTGAATTCCAGAACATTCGAAGAAACTTCTTTAGAATTTTTGCATCTTGGCGGTAATAAACTACAAGAAATTCCAATTTTACAGAATTTAGAATCTCTTCAAGATCTAATATTAGAGGGAAATGCTATTCGGAACTGTACTTTTCATTTGGTATTCAAACATATGACACAGTTGACAAGAATCAAGTGGTAGCGATGATCAGAACAATACAAATCGACAACTAATATGGCGGTAGTCGGAGATAAAAGGGAAATAATGCGTATTTTCTCGTAATAACGAGATGATTAACTCGTAATAACGAGATTTTTTCTCGTAATAACGAGATAATTAACTCGTTATAACGAGATGTTTTCTCGAAATAACGACATAAAAATATTTTTTTATGTGGCCCTATTCGTCTTTCGTATTTATAGGTTAATGTACAAAAATAAATTATCATTTTATAAGTTGATAGTTCTCAATTGAATTGAATGAGGTATTTTTACGTTTTATCTTTATGGTTAACTTGATCAAAATAAATATAGCAAATGTCTGATTTGACAGACATTAAGTATTATTGATACATGTTTATTCCTCCTCATTCCCCTACCCACACATCAAACAAACTCTCAAATGTGTAGAAAAATAACACCAGCTTTATATTCAAAGTTTGAATATTATTCATTTGATGTGATGAGTTGGTATAAACACATGCTTAAAGATCGTTTCTTACGTTCATTCTGAAAAACCCTGTGTTTGGTATAGACTTGACAGTGAGAAATTTTGAGACGGGTCAATTCATGTCAACTCAGTGGTTGTCAGTATTTTGTATGACCTCCCCGCAAGGCAATAACAACTTCAGATCGCCGCCCCATACTGCTCATGAGCCGCGCAATGCTTGCCTGAGGGATCTGTTGTCATTCCTCCTGCAAAGCAGTCTGAAGCTCTCGTCGATTTTGAGGAAGTGTTAGACTAGCTAGCTGAAATGCGTTGCTGAAGAATGTCCCAAGCATGTTCAATTAGGTTAAGGTCTGGCGAAAGACTTGACTTGTCCATACGCTGAATTGTTCCACTTTCCAAGTACTCGTTTACGATCCAGGCTCTATGAGGTCGAGCATTATCGTCCATGTAGACAAAATCCTCCGTTTAATGCTTTTATAATATTGTTCTGATTCTCTTTTATCGCCGTTATGATTTTTAGGGCATTCATTTCTTCAATTTTCATTGCTTTCAAAATTATATTTTCAGGTGCCTTATTTATCATTTTCATAGTTTTATATTTCAATGCCTCATACATTGTCGTTTTAATTCTATGCCTAGTGTCTTGTTATTGTTTAATTGTTATAGTTCAACATTTCTTAAATTGCTATGACCATTATAACTTTCAACGCTTCATTAATTTCAATTATAATCTTCTGATCTAGCTGCAAGACCTTTTTCCATGCTGTTGTATGCATGTCATCTGTAAAAATTCCCGGATGTCTACCAGGTGTATCTGCCAGGGCGGAAAGTGTGATCCAAAGTCCCCTTCTATAATGACAGCCGTTATTTGTTGCTTTCCGGAATAGCCAGGAACGAATAAACTTTACATTTATTAGGCAATGTGTACTTCCGAGAAAAATTCTTTCGCATGTAAAGAAAAACAAAACATGATTTAAATCATTTAGTAACTGTAAAAATGGTAAAATTTCAAGTCAAATATATTGTTCCTTGGTTATAAATCTATTAATTAAATATTAACATGAATCCGTCACTGCAAAGCAAACAAAGTAGTGCGACGCGTAATGTGTGTGCAAATAGTGAAGTTTGCCGGATGCCTCATATGGACACAACTGTGATCGGCCGGAGCCGATCACAAACCTTCATTCTCAACATAATCATAACTATGAATTCATATTCAACACCACAAAACAAACCATTTACAAAATAATTGCTGTCCCACATGTTTCTAAACTCCAAAGCTCCTGTGATCGATCTGCTCCGGTCTGGGATCTCGACTCACCGGGCGCGTCGTGGCGTCTTTTAGAAGAAGTCGTAGTGTCTCAGTGTCTGTCATGAAAATCGTCGTCGTTGACCTTAATGCCAACCCGAAAAATTTAAACATAAGTGTATAAGAAAAGGCCAATATATATATATTTTTTTCAAATGTCTAAACAAAGTCGGATTTAGGTAACTACTGCAATGTGTAAGATTCTGTAACGACAATTTGTATAACTCTTGTGATTGAATGCTTTCATAAAAATAAAATAAATCGTAGCAGGAAAGGAGAAATATGGAGTTTCTTGGTCCGTTTAGCTCCAAGAGCTACACAATTATTCCAAAAATTCCAAAATTTAAAACTGAGATTCACATTGCACTATACAAAACAATTCCAGTAAACAATGCAAACACAAATTATTATTCATTGGCATCTTTGAAACTCTTGCACCTTTCTCCATTAATAGTGCTATGTACACTGTCTCTTTCATTGTCCTCCCACGTCTTGCTGATTTGCCGGGTAAATTTTCTTTTAAAACAATCGCTTTATCCTCTTGATTAAACTGGTTTAAGATTCTAACATTATGTGCTTTGAAGTTCTGATAATATGAGTTTTTGGTTCTTTTGTTTTCATACTGTAAACTATTACCCATTTATATTGTATTATAACTAATTAAGTCGAGAGCATCCTCCACTTTATTGGTATTTAACCACTGCTAAGTTTGTGATGTTAAATAATAAAATCTCGTTTATATAGAATTATCTTCTTTATGGTGTGCATTATCTCCTTTGCAATTGCTTTTATCATTTTGCAAACATTCGGTATCTCTCGTAGTTATGTAAGTCTAGGCTCACCAGACTATCTCTCCGTCTTATGGATGGAAGTAGCAGAGTACGTAGGCATATTTTCAAAATAGTAGCACTTCATTTTGACGTTCTCCAACAGATGAATTTTCATTTCATTCCTACCCTCTTATTTCCATGTCCAAAAAACATGCAAATATTAATTTGACTTTGCTTTTTATGTTAAAGTGAAAAAACCTAAAACTTTACAGGCCTCTGGCCTTTCTTTTCCACGAAAAAATATAAGTACATCAATACAAACACGTGGTACTTGATAACAAAGACCTTATCTACAGAAAGACGTGTCGGCTCAAGAACACGAGAAGAATTAAGAGAATAAGAAAAATCCATAACAAAAAAGGACTTAGTAATGGACGACAAAAGCGACCGACTAAATGACGAGATTTCTGGGAGGACATCTGAGAAAAATGAGAAGTTTTCAAATATTGCAGATTCTAATTCGCAAAGATTTAAAAAAGGATCCGGAAAGCTTGGATACCAAAAAAGATGAAGAACATGAAATGAGAGACATAAGGTCTTCTAGTTTGTCTGATGAGTCGGTTCAAAAATACCAAAGAAATTCGAAACCTTGTAGCAACGGACATCAAAAAGAATTTGGAGAACGATCTCGGTTGTATGAATTAAAGGATAATGAGCAATTGAGTAATGTTCATGATTCTTGAGAAATGAATGCGACGGATCACAGCGAACCTGAATTCTGCGATGTGGCAAATATCCAGAACGGAAATGCACATCCAGGGAACTTGGAAACGGGATGCATGAATAGTGGACTTAACCATTCAGAAACCACTCTATATTATCCTTCGCCAAATACCCAATACATTGATCGTGGATCCGGAAATCCACAATCAAATATGCAAAACTAACCTGGTTCAGCGGCCTGGAATACTCAGGTACCATTCTTAGTCGTACAATATCCAAAGGTCAAGCAGCCTGAAGGTCAAAACGATGAGGAAGAATCGAAGCCGCGGAAAGTATGGTGGTACACAACAAGTCGGGTATTCTCTGCCTTGTTGATAATAAGTAGTCTGGTGTCAGACTGGCTGCAGTACTCGGACATGACCGACCCAGTTAGTGACCTTAAAGATTCAGTATCAGGTTACCTAACCAAGGAAGTGTGCACTAAAGAGCCAAAAGAGAACGTATTTTTGTACTTTACAATCGTTGGTACGATTTTAGCAGCATTGCAATTGGCTAACATTATTTACCAGATTGTTCAGAATCACAGGTTTAGCCCCGACACCGAAATAAGAGATTATCTTGACGAAAGGACGTAAGTATTCTTTGTCAACGCATTCGTTAAATTTCCACAAACCTCTCTGATACATCGCTATGAAGAAAACATTTGTCTAAAATGCGGCGCTGAAGTAACCCCTCAAAAAGTTAAAGGAATATTGAATGGACTTTCCTCATTGGCTAGTTCTGTCTGGCGTTATCTAACTCACGTCAAAGTCTCATCCGAAGGCTCATGTAGCTGCTCAAGTATGTTTGAGAAATGTGCTGCCCGCTTTGGTGAGTGCATGAAGGGCTGTCTTTTGGGTTGTATCAAGTGTATTTGTCCATGCTGCTGCTGTTGCATTGAGTAAGTAATATTAATAATAATATTAATATCGACGGTTTTATTATACTGAGTTTCGCACATTTTTTAAAAATTTAAATATATATGAATCCCGCCATCATTTAACCACGATAACATAACTTATGTGGTTAAATGCTATATATTAATATATAAAATACATATATACTTATTAAATACATAAATGTAAACTAAAGACAAATAAATTGGGCTCATCTTTAAAAATGATTCAATTCTAATGCAATCTGGCATTTTCTAATACTGTTAATAGTTTACGTTTAATACACAATGATGGTCATTGTTATTTTATTCAGTTGTAAGACATTTCTTCCCTGCTGTTGTACTTACGTTATTTGCAAAAATTCCAAGATGTCTTCTGAGAGGGCATGCCAAGGTGGAATTAAAATGTGTGATCCGAAAGCCCCGTCTGTTTTGCGGAACTGGCCAGTTATCCAACGTCCCTGGTGGCAAATCTATACGCTCTCAGGATTGTAAAATATGTACGCAAAATTGACATCAATTTTATCATTAAATTTGTCTTTGATACTGTAATTGGTAATATTTGGGACGCCGTTTTTTGAATTTATTGTCCATTAGAATTTAAGATAAGAAAACATGATAAACGTAAATAATGAAAAAATGTAATCACAGATTTGATAAGTTAAAATATACCGGTATCTACATAGAATATTTCAATATCTAAATTCAGGGAACGTATCCTCTTTGAAGTAGAAAACGTAATTCAAAAAGCAAATACCGGTTCAACAACTGTCACCGGTTAGTGATACAACAATGAACATCAAACCATATTATTTTGGACTTCATACAAATGTAGTTGAGAACATATGCGAACCAATCATAGTTATAATACACGTTTATACATATATCGATTTTGAATTTTTGTTGTACCGATAATATTCCAGATATTGTATATATATTTTATTTTACAATTTAATGTACATGGATTATATTTTTATTCTGTGTTTTATTTAATGGTCCTTGCATTCTCTGTAAAAAGATATCAATACATATTTAAATTGTTTTGTTTCTTTTCAATTTTTTTTCAGATTTTGTTCATGATCTTTTGTGCATTTATTTTATAACATACATCCTTCCTGGACTATATATTCAGCGGATTTTACCAACATTTGTATAGAAAAAAAAACAAGAAATTTTCACCAAGGTAACGAATACATTTATAAAATTTAAAAATTCCACCATGACAATGGGCTTTGACAATTCTTAAAGGCAGACATTGCCCTTAAACTTTTAGATAGCTGAATTATGTGAAATTACAATTTTTCACTGACTGACTTTATGTATATTTAAATAAATGACCTTTAACAGTGAAAATTTTTAGTTGGGAAAATGTCAGACATTCAAACTTTTAATTGCAATTGTAATGAAGATATAAATATGATGTATATATGTATATAAATAGTAATCATCCAGAGGTGACACATTGCAACGTTCAATATAAAAATTATAAAATGTTTAAATATTATTTATAAAGTGTGCGAAAGTTTAATCATTTGAAAATAATACAATTCTAATAAATCACTTTGAGTTTGTTTGTTTTTTTAAAGTAAAGAGCTAAGAAAATGAAACCCTGATATTTTAAATATTTCTTTTTCACATTTTATCAACTTGTTTAATCTGATTAAGTGGACCGTTTAAAGTAAGACTTTTTTGAAAAGTTATTTGTTACGCAATTTCTTTTTGATTGTAAAAAGATAAATTTCATTACATTCATCGCAAGACTACTGCAAATATGAAAATGAATTAACTTAATTTGTTTTATAGTACTAAGTAGTTAAAGAGTGTTTTTATTATCGAAACAAGTTTTAAAATAGCTAGATGTCTTATTTTAAAATATTTTTTGGGGGTAAACGATTTATAACAGTCGATTAAGATAAAAGATAAGAATCATTGTACATAATTTTCTAACTGGGATGTTCTAGTGGGCGTATATTAAAGTGTGCATGTTGATCGAATTTAAAATAGCTTTCTATCTCGAAATACAAAACGTTAGTTATTATTTATTATGAAGTCAAATATTGAAACAGATATTTATGAATATACATACATGCGCGGATCTAGGGAATGGGGGTGGGGTTTTGGAAAATTTAAATTTATTAAATTCACATAGTAAATTTACCGATAAAAAGTCTCGGACCCCCCCCCCCTCCCCCATCAAACACAATTATTCCCCCCTCCCCGAAAGAAATTCCCCGGCTGGATCCGCGCATGACAAATAATGTTAAACCCGAAATGTGCTGCCACTCCCTGGGCACCACCTAATGGTAGCTATTTTCATGGACTCTGTCTCCGAATTTGTCATTTAAATTTCAACGTATCTTTGCATAAATTGTCATAAATTATCAATGAAATAATTTATGTAGCTTCAGTATAGTTATGAAATGAATGCTGTAGTGTTATGGCAATTCTGATTTGCATTATTTGAATTGTATAGTTTTCCATGCGAATTGTATAATGTTTAACTTTATACAATACAAAAAATTTACATTACAAATGGTTTAGATCAAATAAAGAAACGGGTTTTTTTTTTAAATGTCATATTGCCAATGCATTCAATAATTCAGGTTTTCCTATGGATAATATTTGGGTCTTTCCAGTTGATCCTTATTTACCTTTACCAGCCCGAATATTTTTAGAGCAGTATTACGAAATCCGATTGGTGCTAGGTGAAAAAAAAATATTCAAACACTGGCTTTCCATGTTAAGTAAAACGAGTTAAAGAATTTGCCACATTAAGCGAATGCGCCCGTGGAACATTAAACGAAATTTTATGTGGTGAGCGCCATTTAGTGGTGACATCTGGCAGCTAGATATTTTTTTCTTGTATTGTACTAACCGGCTTCCGTACAGTAGCGAATAAAATGAAAGTAGAGACGGTACGTGGAAAATTTACAGCGTGTATCTTAAATAACACAAAACATGGCTTCATGTATCCTGTTGAACATTTAAAAATGTTTATTTTCAGTATTTTTAAAATTCAATTTTGTAAAAAAAACTTATTCGTCAGCTAGAACACAAATATTTCTTTGATAACATCATTCTTCAAAGCATAATAATGATCTCAAAAACTTGCATGCATTATTTTTTGGAAAGACCTGTAGAGGTATTTTCAGAAAACGCCAGCTGTCATTAAATTAGGCCAGGATTTCCCGTTTGACTCATTGTAACACCGACTAAAAAGGAGCCAAGTTTAATTGTGTTAAACAGTTTCTAAGGACTCGATCTCAAGGTAGGTGTTGAAACGTTATGAGTGAAGAACCTATATAGTAAAGAATTCAGATATTATACGTCATTCAATGCCAAATATTTTTTTTTATACAGCAGCACCTGCACGTAACCTTCGCTGTTGATGATGATAATGCTACGAAAAAATGCAAAATAAAAAAAACCCTACCGCCAAATAAACATTAAGGGCACAAATTGACAAGATTTGTGATACATCGAAAATGGTAAGTGTTTGTTATTTTAGAATAAATAATTTATAAATAATTTGCTACTTGTTATATTTAAATTACTTACAGTCTCTTTATACAATAATCGCCGACTTGCTGTTTACTATTTAAAAAAGATATTCTCTCTCTCTATCTGACTATCTCTGCGCGGATCCAGAATTTTTTTTCAAGGGTGGCGGGAAGGGAGGGGCATCCGATGAATTATTCCGATTGCAGGAAAGGGGGGAGGGGGAGAAAGGTCCGGGGCTTATTTCTGGCAATTTATAATGTGAATTTCATAAGTAATTTTTCATGAAGAGTCAGCTCCTTTGTGAAACCCCCTCTAGATCTGCGCATGTTTGTGACTGTTCAATAATTGTCCCAATCTATTTATTTTCTCTGAAAAGTAAATATTTGTTTTGTTGAAGTGCTTTTCTTTAATATGTAAAATGATTGATTAGATATTTACTTGTTAACACCCTAAAATAAAACCGGTTTTCCCAGGCTATTTTCATGTTCTTTATCTGTATGCAAATCGATAGTGCTCTGCAATAAATTGTGCAGACAGCGGTTTTGGAAATTATCCAAGAATGAACAGAGATGTCTGCAATATCTTATTGTTACATAAGTTTTACAAGATCTAAACGATTCCCATAAATGAGAATTAATTAATTCTTAGCATATTATCCAAATGCATTCTTATTGTTTGGTAGGAGAACTTGTTATCAGTAAAATTATTGAAAACATGTTAAATGTATGTTACTATTAGGCTAAATTTTGTATATATATATAATATCCATACCTCCTATAGAGACTGTTTTTTACATGACATCATGTTACAAGACTTAGATATTAGGCACCTTTTAAAAATTGCTTGTTTACTCTCGCCCGACCGACTGATCAACGGCTCTTACTCATAGTAATTATATTTAAAAAACTAATCTGAGACTCTCCTTACCTCTCCACGGGCCTTTGGGCCCCCACCAACCCCCCCCCCCCCCCAATATTTATCCCCACATTCCCGAGTTATTTTTTTCATCAATTATTTTTTAAAATTATATGTTGATGTATGCTAGACTAAAAGAATTCACAATTAACGCAAAATAAGCTATATGTATAAGAAATGTATATACCACTGGTATAAAAAGAGAAGAAGGTTGGCAACTTCAGCAGACGCCATCTAGTCGTATTTTCTACGTAATTGTAGTTGTTTTAGATTAGGTTTTTTACACGCACCTTTGACCTCCCCCCCCCCCAACTATAATTGTCAAAAAAAACCATTTATGTAATTGTGTAAAGAAACTGTGTAAAAAAAAAAACTTCTTTTTTTTTTTTTTTTTTTTTTTTTTTTTTAAAAATAGGATAAATCAATCACTCCGATACCATTCACTTCTTTTCGAACTCGAATATTCTTTTTAGTTTGTAACTAATAATGTCATTTTATACATTACATGTATACGTCATATGTATGTAAGAGACACAAAATTCTACCATCTAGTATTGGAAAAAGGTCATCTCAAGATAACAAAATGCACCAAATTTTGCAATTTATTTTGAATATTACAAATGTAGATTGGTACAGTGAATTCATTCAAATATTAAAGTGATGTTTGCGGTTACAGGCAGAGAACTCACATATTTTGATTTTGACGTAACACCAACTACCCTTTATTTCAGATATGACGTCAAGATTGACGTAATGATTAATTTCAGGGTTTTTTTTTTATTTCGCGGGGTTTTGTAGTTAACAGTGAAAAGTAACAGAACACAAGCATTTTATCTATTTCCACAAAAACAAAGTCCGCAGCATATGGTTTTAAATAGTGTTTTAGAAACACCATATTACACATACACTAAGATAAGTTTTTCCTCAAATCGGTGGACTTGGAAAAGTTTCAAATAAGATGTTTTCGTTTACATTATAGGAGTCCAAAATGTTGACTTTTGTTGCATTTTATTCAGTTTTTTAAATAGTTCATTAGAAATAAACAGAAATGAATAACGATATAATTAGTGACATTATTTTCGAACATTTTAAGCATAAATAACCCACATAATAGTCACATATAAAATGTACATATTTTCATGAAAATTATTTACATTTCATCAAAATGACAGTTTGAAATTATGAACTTTGACCTTTTGTAGTTATAAAACGATAAGAAAAAAGACTTTAGTAAAGTGAACAAATTCGTATGTAACTTTGGTACAATTCCTCAAAATGCAAGCCGCAAACCTTACCTTAAGAAAATTAACCCCATGGATAAAACAGTTCTGTTAGGAAAAAAATTCCAATGCTGACACTTTTCACTTTTTTTATAATGTCAATTCTTATTTTGTACTACTGTTACATTAACGTTTTAAAATTCAGAGAATTTAAAACTATCTAACAATTTAATTGTTATAGATAGTTTTAGATTCTCTAAAACTCTAATGTAACACTACTACAAAGATTCATTTTATCATAACGTCATTAAAGCACAATGGCAACGTTCACTTGCCAAACGACGCAAAATTCGTTAAAAAAATAAAGTTTTCTTGGAACATCAAAAACAATTACTTGTATTTCGTTTATTGTGTTCAATTTCATAAGTGATATCAAAGCAATTTCTAAAAAGGTGTAAATACACGGTATTTTACAGGAATGCGCAAAAGCCTCCGCAATGAAAGCCAAAGTCGGCCATTTTAATATTTGTTTGTCTCTTTGTCTTTCAGAAGATGCAAACGACTCTGGTACTACTAGTCAGCATATGTCTGTTGCAAGCTGGTGGTGTATGGGCAGATACATGTCCTTCGCATTGCTTTTGCAATAAGTTACTCACATCGGTCAACTGCGAAGGTAAAAGGTTGATGAAAATACCTACAGACCTGCCAAAAAAGGTCGAAAAATTGTATCTGCAGCACAACGAAATTGCAGATCTAGAGCCGAACTCTCTCTGTGGGCTTTCCGAATTGCAGGAACTTTATCTACAAAATAACAAACTTTCCCTTATAAAGAGTTCGACATTTACCGGGACATGTGTACCGAATTTAAAAGTGATACGACTTGACAATAATCGCATCAGTTCGTTGGAAGAAAATGCATTTTTCAACTTGACAAACCTCAATATAACCTATTTCACTAATAACCTGATCACACATATTAATCCGCGGTCATATGTTGAATGTTTTAAGATGTCTTTCTTGCATTTGGGACAAAACTATTTAGATCACATTCCAGCGCTTTCATTACTAACTGGCCTACAGCAACTTAGCATACAGGGGAACAAAGTTAAGAACGGAACATTTCCAACTAGTTATGAAAATTATACACTGCTATCAACAATTGGTCTAAGCACAAATTTCATAGAAAATCTCACTAAAGAAACTTTTCAGAGTCTGCGAAATAGTCCCGTCAGAAAATTGGAGCTATCAAGAAATAAAATTACCGACATTTCCAAGGAAGCTTTTCTGCCGTTAACAAAACTTGTATCTCTAACAATTAGTTTAAATCCTTTAACGGCACCAAAACTACAAATTGGATTAGAGGGTCTCAAATCCTCGTCGCTTAGCTCACTTAATATAGCAAGACTTCAACTTGGAGGACAATTACCCTCTTCCACATTTGCACTTCTAAATGGAACAGTACTGAAGCAACTGCTCATGAGTAATAACATAATCAACCAACTTCCTAGTCGTGCTTTTGCTACTTTAAAAAGGCTAGAGCAGATCGACTTGAAGAGTTGCAAGATTCAGACAATTGCCAACGACGCCTTTGCAGGACTCCACACTCTCACCAATTTGAACCTTGCAGACAACTATTTGGACAAAGTTCCTACAAATCTTCCATCATCGCTGAATATACTATATCTCAATGGAAATCAAATCATTGCTCTTGGTGAAAATTCCTTCGTGAATCTAGTATCGTTGAAAAACCTTTACTTGGGTGCCAACAAAATTTCTGAGGTAAACAAATTGGCTTTCAATGGTTTGGTCAGCCTACAAAAACTGCATTTGGTTTCCAATAGTATAAGTAGTCTAGCCGCAGAACTGTTTGCTCCATTCGGAAGGCTGATTTCCCTGGAGCTAAATAAGAACAATTTGAAAACAATTCAAAACTCACCAGACATTTTCTCATCCATGACATCTTTGTTGTATCTTTCGCTGGCTGATAACGGCTGCAGTTTAATGCCATTGTCGTCATTCAAACACTTGCAATCACTGAAATACTTGATACTTGATGGAAACAATCTTGGAGATCTAATTGGAAGTGATATTTCTGGGACCATGTTTGCTGGGTTACACAAATTAGAAACACTTAGTCTTTCGAAGAATTTCCTTCACAACCTACCAACATCGATGTTTAGAGATCTTAGTTCTTTGAAGACATTAACAATGGAGGGCAATAGAATTTCTGGGTGGAACAATGGTTTATTCAAACAAACTTCTGCACTTAGAACCCTTGGTCTTAGTGATAACTCCATATCGTTGGTGAATTCAACCTCCTTGGAAGATCTTTCACAAAACCAAAATTTTCAAATGCTGAATCTGAGCAACAATCCATTTGCATGTAATTGCGACCTTCGATGGTTCAGAGATTGGGTAAACCAAACTAGAGTGAATATTGCAAATGTCGAAAATTATGTGTGCAATTCTCCCGATGCATGGAAGGGGAAACCGTTCTTAACATTTGATCGGACAAAAATTAACTGTGTATGGTTTAATCTGTATTTTGTAGTCGGGGCTAGCACAGCCTCTGGTATCATAGTGCTTGTCGTCTGCGTAATTATCTACAAGAAGCGATGGTGGATTCTCTACCGATGTTACCAAATGCAAAAATCTTGCATGGGTTCGAAAAGAAACAAAGCTGGTTATGAGCCAATTAATGGATACGGATATGTATTTGATGCTTATATATCCAATGCAGATGATGACGATAAATGGGTTATTGAACAGCTACTGCCAGATATCGACTCTGGAGAATTGACAGAAGAAAAACGATTCAATGGGAAATTTAAGTTGTATTTCAAAGCTCGTGATGCAACTCCGGGAAACTATGACATTTCCAATATCTCAGACAACATTAAAGTAAGTAAAAAAGTCATCATCGTCTTGACAGAAGAATACCTCTCCAGTGGTCTACATCAATTCGAAATTGATCTTGCTGTGAGGTTGAAATACGAGGGTGTTATTGCTGATATCATTGTTATCAATGTAGGTGGTGTTCGGTATAAACGCATTCCAAAATCATTGGAACAGAAAATTTCCAAAGATGAATTTTTGCTATGGGAAAATAATGACAGTGCCATAAAGGTATTCAAAGAGAGGCTCCAAAACGAACTAAGACGTGAAACGATAACTAAAGAAGTCATTGTATAAAATATGATTCCTGGCTTTTTTATAAGATTTTTTTTTTTCAATTTCCGTTCCATTTTGGGTATGCCGTGGTGTATAGATTTTATGCTAATATATGTAAAATAAAAATGCATTTTACTTTCGTTAGTTCTGTGTGATTTTTTACGCTCAGATACAAGAAATATCATTGAAAAAAAGGAATAATAAAGAATAAAGGAAATAAATGTTAGTACTTGTAGCAATAATAGCGTCAAATGCAATCATGTTCCCCGAGTTATATTTTATAAAAAAAATTAAAAGACTTTGGAAAATATAATGCAAATATGTGAAATTGATACAGTATATGTATTATATATATATGAACTGTGATATATAAATATTAAATATTTGTGGAAGAGATTAACAAATTTTACACAGAAGGATCATCAAAAAGCTGTAAGTGGGCTGTGATAGAATGCTTGTACATTTCCCCATTAGCTGTTAATAGTTACATACGACAAAATACACGAATGTAAAGTTTGAATACATGATATCTTTACACTTTGATTCAAGACGGACTCTGCGTGGAATGAAAATATTCTTATTGTAGCGTTGTATTGGATTGTATGGAACGCCATAGCTGCCTTATGTGATTATTTCGTGAAGATATGATGCTTTATTATATTATGGTGTGGTTATTTCATGTAAAGATGGTGCTTTATTATATGAAGATGGTGCTTTATTATGTGAAGATGGTGCTTTATCGTGTGAAGATGGTGCTTAATTATATGAAGATGGTGCTTTATTATGTGAAGATGGTGCTCTATCATGTGAAGATGTTGCTTTATTATATGAAGAAGAATGTGCTTTTTTATGTGAAAGTACTCTTTTATATGATGGTGCTTTTTTATGTGAAGGTGCTTTTTTATATGATGGTGCTTTATTATGTGATGATGCTTTTTTATGTGAAGGTGCTTTTTTATATGATTGTGCTTTTTTATTTGAAGGTGTTTTTTATATGATGGTGCTTTTTTATTTGAAGGTGCCTTTTTATATGGCGGTGCTTTATTATTGAAGGTGATCGCTCGGAACTCCTCCTATTTTTGACGACTGGGTTTAACAGCTATTATCTCAAAAGTTTGAAAGTAAAACAAAAAAAATGATCTTATTAAAATCTATTTAATACACAATTGCTAGTTCCTCTTTCTTTCTATCATAATAAGTAATATAAGCTAACGAGATGATCTGTGTACATGTACAACTTGACCTCAACCGAACGTACAATTATTGACGAAAATGGCGGAACCGACAAACACGATCATGCCGATGAAGAGAATATGACAAGAATTAAGGTTAAGTAACTTAACCCCGACATTTGAATCCGAAAAAATTGAAATTTCAAATTATTTGAGTTAAAGTGAAGAGGAAGTAATTAGTTTAGGTGTAACTGCCCTAGGAGACAGAATTAAAATTGAAGAAAAAGTGAGGGAAAATCAAAGGGAAAAAACTACAAATTTAGCTGATCTGATAAAGTCCCAAAGGGATGTCCTTTTTATAGGTAAAAGCAAAGGAAAAAGGCCAAGGAATACTAGCATGATATCCAAATCCAATGAAAAGCCGTGTGGAATAGTTAATAGACGTTGGACAGTTACAGTTGTATGCTTACCAGACAAAGATTCAACTTTTATTCCAACTGCACTGCAAAAGGAAACAAACTTCAAGGCTGACCTTGGACCGAAAAAAATCTGCCTTACACTCAATGACACTGAATCTGAGGTTATGGCAAAAATATCTTCAGATGCCATAGATGAGAAATCTAGGAATTTAGGAATTCTTCAGTTACAGACTTGTGGAGGGTTTGAGCTTTTAAAATGCAGACAGAATTGTCGTGACTTAACAGTAATTGACTGTGAATGGAATGCAATGACTTTAAAGACGTTTTTGGAAAATCAAGCAAAAATATACGTCAGACCAATTCAAAGAAGCTTGTCGACAGATCCAGTAAATGAACATAACGAGCAGGAACAATCAAAGGCCCACTGTCATTACTGCAGGCAGATGTTAAGTGTTCGGGAACTTAGAGAACATTTACATGTATGTGAACTCCGGGCAAATCTAATTAGTGAAAGTGAGGATGAATTACCTGACCCACACCTGACACAAGATTTTTCCAATAAAAAAAGTGACTTTGAAGAAGTGATAGATCAGAAAACTGCTCTTGAACAAGTTGAGAATTTCGTCAGTGATATGAGTCCAGAAAGTCCTGAACAATTAAGACCTGACCACTTGACCATTCCTGAGAATACTAGTTCTGGTGAGTTATTTGTTGATGGAAGTTCCGTTCAAACAGAATTTTCATCTCAAATCTTAAATCAAACTGAATCAAAAGAGACAGCCATTAATGATGTCACCCCTGCTGAAATGATAGTCAAGGAACCACACCTGATACATGTGGAGGCCCGATCGACTTTATCATAGCAAAAGCCATAGACTATTGTATTTCTGAAAGCATCCAGGACCCTGTAGAAATTCTGAGATACTTACAGTCTGTTATTGTTTGTGGCAGACAATTGGAAATCACAGACACAACACAATGTGATGAAGGAGACACAAATTTTATCATAGTGGACAGAAATACTGTAGAAGCACAATTTTCGTTGGGTCAAAATTTCGTTGTTTTTAAACCAAATAAAATTTAGTTGGCATTTAGTTTCGTCATATCGTAATTTCTTTGTATTCAATAATACTTGGGTTAAAATCTGTCATGGATTTAATTTCGTTGATTTATACTGCCAACGAAAATAACGAAATTAAATCCTCAAAGAATATTTCTGCTTCTACAGTAATATATTGGAGACAGATTCGAGGAGGTCAATTCCATTCAGATCTACAGAAGACACTTTAAGTGCAGTTTTATGATGAGGTAAATGAGAAAATTTTATTGTATTAACTTCATTTCAAAATAGCTATCCTTGCATATGTGCACTGTCCAATAATTTGATCATCGGTTAAATTTAATTTGTGTATAAAACAGTAATTCTATTTTTTTAACATATTTAAGTTGTTTTTGTCATGTATAGTTCATAACAATTTTAAGCGAAATTGGCAGATTAAAAAAAAGACTAAGTTTTCCTTCTTTTTTTGGCAGACAGCCAATGATCAAGGAGGCCCCAGAAAAGAGTTTCTCTCCCTAATTTTATCAGCCATAAAAGAGAAATATTTCGACAAAGGACTTCGAGAGTTCATGGCTGCTGACTATACTGTGATTGGAAAACTCATAGGTGAGTATATAAATGAATTATCAAAAACTTAATGAAAATATAACACGAATTAAAGATACAGTTTAGTATATAAAGTATTCATAAGTTAGCATCTAGACTATTAGTTATCCAGGGTCAATTAAAGGTGTACTTGGATTTACCCCAGGTTGTAATCCATACACCCTTCGGTCTCAGGGTGTATGGAATATAAATCCCCGAACACCTTTGATTAGACCTGGATAAAAATTTATTTCCTATGTAAACCAAATAAATCTGTTTCCCATGTCCAATCAAGGGTGTATTATATCATTTACATATTTCATGCATTGTGATGTCATTATTTACCTCCAGCTCAAATCGGGTGTAAGGAAATTTACACCCGGCTTATTAGCCAATCAAAGCTCGTGTTACAAGCTACATAGGAAATAAACTGTTTTACCCATGTTAGCCCATTAATTTAAACCCTGCTCTGACATACCCAATCTTTGAATCTTTTTCATCATGTATTTGGCTTTTGTGAACATTTCTTTGACTGGATGTAAGAAGGGGGGGGGGGATAAAATGAACATATGAATAAATTTACACCTGGTGTATTTTTAATCATGTGAAGGCCATAAAAGCCAATATTCACAACTGTAAATTAACTGTAAATACATTTAATTTTGTAAATGCATATGAAATCATGTTGCTTGTTTAAGATGTTGTTCATTAATTAATACCAACATTTATTAGATTAATATGTAGATCATGTACCGGTAATATGATTGGGTTATTAGAAGGTCAAAGCTAACTTGCATATGAGTCTCATATATTTATGTAAATTTCTTTCATATTTCCAGGTTTAAGTTTGCTACAAAAAGGACCTGTGCCAAAATTTTTTGTTGAAAGCATTCTAAACAGGCTTTTTGCAAACAACAACTCAGAAGAATTTGAATCAGCATGTGTTCACAATTTAAAGAAAGGTTTAGATTGTCTTGGTCTGATCAAGGTGATAAATTGTGAGGAATCTGTTGTCTACTCCATCAATTAAATCTCATATTAATAAAATTTATATACATGTTATACATTAATTTTATAAACAAAAAATAATGTTTGGTAATTACATGTATATTTAATATACATAATTATTGTAGGTTGGCTGTGTTTTGCCATTGTTCGGCCATCTTTTTCGACCAAGCAGTTGTACACTCACAATTAAAGCTGTGATACAGCTTTTGCTGCCAAACTTTTCAGAGGAGGTATCAAACAGCAAACGATACGAGAGTGCGGTTTATACAGTATTTCTGAAGTATTTAAAAACAGTTGCAAGTAAGCTTTTTTATAACCCTTCCATCCTTCAAATCTTAGACAAAAGTTAAGTAGGTGAGGACATTTGCCGTGTCTTTTTGTTTGTAGATATTTTAATGTACAGATTGAATTAAGAGCTTTTTGTTTGGTTAAAATGTTGTCCATATTTATAAAGATATTTACATTATTTTTAGGTCCCCTGAGTGACTCAGGTGACCTATTGCAATAGGTCATCGTCCGTTAACAATTTTACATTTTTTTAACTTCTTTTTGAAAAGCAAAATGCTAATTGTTACCATTTTTTTGGTTTGAAGTATCCCTAGGATAAGATAAATCTTAATTGTGAAATTACTTCACGGTTATTACCACTCTATGGGCCTCATGGGTGGGATCAAATATGAAAATAAAGACCAAATATTAAAATATCTTCTCCACTCCAACACATATAAGAAAAAACCTAAATGCATTGTAATTAGAGTCCATGAAGCCCTCTAATAAAATTATGAAATTCACGACCCCTTTGGTCAGGGGTTCAGGCCCTTGGGTAAGGCCAATATTGCAACATAGTCAAGATATATATAACATTTTATAATATCTTCTACCTTCACAGTCGTTTGAGATAAACTAAATGAATATTTATTATGTTTACAATGGCCTCTTCTTAAATTGTGAAATTCACTGCCTGTGGGACAGGAGTTGAGGCTTTTTATTTGGGGGGGGGGGGGGGGGGTAGAGGGCCCTTGGGGTGACAAATATAGCCATTTAGTGAACATGTATTTTTTATGTCAGGAGTCTATCGGGTAACATACTGCAATTTGTCATGTGTTGTCCATTTACAATTTTACATTTTTGATATAATCTTGAAAACTTAAATAACCATGGTCACCTGTGTATTTTCTGCTTGTAGTAATAAACTATATGCATGTTGTGTGCCATCTTCGCTAGCCAAGGGTTTTCGATCCACTCCGCTCTCCATAAACCCTTGGCAGATCTCATTACGAAAACTCGATGATGCGATGGCGCTATCTAGCGAGCAACTTGAGTTGTGCCCCTTGTATATTTACATTTTAATCGAAGGAAACAACGGGTAATATACACGCTACGGCATAAATACAACTTGAAAACATGTTGACTAGCGAGAATCGGAACATAATTAACGATGCTATTAAATAGGAATGAAGATAAAACTTATAGAAAGCAAGGAATGTTTTATTTGTAGTGTTTGTAGGGACCATGTGCCGGGAGTCAAAAGTCGATGATATATGAAAGCATTCAAACCATAAAACCAGGTATCGCTGTCGTAATTATTGCGGACAAAAGAAATTAAATAAAATACAGCTCATTGAACCTTTAAAAGCAATAATCGTAAACAGGGACGTATATACTAACGGGATAGGCAACATCTACATTCGCCATGTTTACTTCCCATACTAACACGCAAGCCTTGACAAGTTTGTAAATCTCTGTTCAATCCCATGCAGTAAAATATATCGTTTTTTAAAGTGGTCTGGTTAGACCATCGTTGGGGTGGCACTGTACTCGAGCACTTGTGCCTCAACTTGTGAAAAGCACCGAATGTTTAACCAAAGATCACACATGTATTTCTTTTAAAGTTTTTTTACAAGCGCCTGTTTTAAACGCTGCGATTGGATCAGCTACTCGCAGCTGCAGCCAATCATAAGACGGAGCTTGCCACCGAGTTTTCGTAATGAGATCTGCCAAGGGTTTGTGGGGAGCGGAGTGGACCGAAAACCCTTGGCTAGCGAAGATGGTTGTGTGTATTATAGATGAAACTCTGAATATTATTTAAGCACTGAATCATTATTTTTTGAAATATACAGTCTCATAACTGCAGCGGTGTTTGCATACAAATTGATTAACGAGCGTTAGAGCGTTATGAAAATTTGTATGCACACATCGCTGCAGTCATAAGACTGTATCTTTCAAAAAATAATGATTTAATGCTTATATTTACATTTTATTAGCCGGGCTCTGCTGAAAGCAGAGTCCTGGCTGTAGGCAGGCAAATCGCCAATGTTTCTATAAATAGCACAACTTCAAAAGTAAACAAAAACCGAACAGCGTCAAAGTAAAACCTTCCGCTATACCAGATAGTTAAACAGAGAGTCTCATTTTGATAAATGTGCTGTGGGTTTTTTTGCGAATAAATTTAGACTGGGAATTTTTTTCTTTTTTGGTTTTTTTTTTCCTTATTAGTTACATGTTTTAAAAACAAGACTATGCATATTGGACATATACATTGCGCATGAATATCTATGTACAACTTTACATAGCATTGGTATTCGGCTGCACATCGAAGAAATGGGGGATTGATTTAATAATGCTTGTTTGAAAATTCAATGCACTGTTGATTTTTTTTCTATCACACAGACATTTTTTGCAATAGCCACTTGCAAAATTTAGTCGTTCTCTGGCGCTTTGCCGACATTAAGAGAGAGAAAAAAAAGGAGAGAGAGAGAGAGAGAGAGAGAGTCTTTTCTAAACAATACGCATAAAGACACATCAAAAGAGCCCGGCTTTCAGTACTTCAGAACTTTGATTAACTTCTTGCCATGTCTGCAAATGTGATTTATACCTTAAAATTCCTATTTTATCCTAAGGGTAAGTTTATATTAATGGAAAAGCCACTGTAACAGCCACAAGCGTGAACTTTGAGTTTCGCTTTTGACGTTGCAATTTACAGCGTTCAACGTTTGTGACGTCATAATAAAACTCGTCATTTTAACCTTTGAGTACCCTGTGTGTGTTACATTGTTTTAACTGCCGTAGCTTTCAACACACTTTACACGCAAAAATATGTGGAATGTAAATATAAATAATTGACCACTAAAGGCCTGCAGGTCTCTTTTTACCAAAATTTTAAAATTGTAGACCCCTGAAGCTTTTTATAATGAATTGATGTTTGTAAACAGCAAATAATACAAGTGGGGGAGTCTCGGATTAGGGTTTAGACTCCAAAATGAAGCTTAATAATACATATACAAACATGAGACTCTTGACAGGTCCATCTAAAGGATGTGGTACTCGGGTGACCGTCTAGGTCCGTGGACCTTTTGGATTTTGATAATGCAAAGTTTTTGTACAATTTTACCCCTAAATTACAAAATGAAATTCAAGTTTGGGTGGGGGTTCATGTATCTCATTTTCACTATAGCAGGGACTCAGTTTATCATCCAGCCATTTCCATGAACACAGAAACTCTAACACTGAATGTACAAGTCAAGTTTAAAACAGTACTATAGTCTGTCCCAAGATATTTTTGCCGCATATTTTCTTAAATTATTCGATATTTATAAATACCTCTTGATTCAGACGATGTTCATTCAACAGTATGAAAAAATCCCAAGATTTCCCCTTTGAAACGCCCCCTCTAGCTTGTCAGGTTTCAATACACGGCTAAAAATAGAAAGTCTACGGGGATTTTGCATTGAATCAGCCATAATTAAGCCTGGATGATAACGTTGAAAAATTGTGCGAGGTATTCCGAGTGACTTCCGAATGGAGAAAAGATGTCAACATTCCCCATTATAAATCTCCGTAGGAAATCTGTTTTCGTTCCTGTGAATTTTTACGAGGGAAATATTATAATGTGTGAATGAAGTTATCTTGGAAATTTTCCCTTTCATCGAATTCAATTGCACTTCTTTCACAGGTATGTGTATTTTTATTAAAAATCGTCCAAATGTGCAGCATAAATATCTTGGAACAAACTATAAAAGTGCAATATGTGTATAAATTGTATGACTGAATATGAGAAATTAAGAATATTGTTAAAGAATAAAAAAACACAATTGGCAACAAAAATATGTATACCACAATGCTTCCTTAAGAAATGTATTTTTTTTTTGTTTTAATATATAGAAATATTTTTATCCATTTTGTTTGGAAACTGTTTTGTAGGTGGTAGAAGGGGAACTGTTGGTCTCAGGGATGTATTGCAGTTTCTACCGGAGCAACAGAAGAACCTGTTATTGGTTTTGTCCTGCATCCGTCTATTGAATTTGTGGAAAGCACACCTAGCACCTCTTTTATTCCAACTGCAAGCACTTGTACCAACACTTTGAAAATACCCAGGCCATCTGCTGAAATTTTTCAAATGCATATTTTTGTCTTATGTAATTTAAAGAACTTTAAAGTTATTTAGCACATTACAACGGTGCTACATGTAACACTTTGATGGAGTAACTTTCTCTTAAAATACGAAATGCATGTAAGGTCAAGATTTTAAAAAAGTGAATTATTAATAGATGTCGTTATTGCAGGTTTTGAATAATGTCAAAGAAATATAATTAAGAATTAATAAAAATTGACATTTTTTCTGTAAAACCATTTGGCAAGAGTAGTTGAAACTTATGTGGAAACATCCTCAGTTTGTGTAGATTTAATTTCATTCAAATCATGATCCCTGGGTTAAGGATGATGCCACTATGGGATGGGGTGTTATAATTTTGACACAGATATTTTTCAAAATTTGTGTTCAATTTTAAAATATGTGTGGAATTTTAAATTTTAACTATTTAAACAAAACATTGCTTGCTAAATATTTTAGATATTTTTGTTTTTCACTTTTTAAAGCTGCTTGGATTATCCTTGTCAGTTGACTGATGTTGCTCACGTGAAAGTTGTCGTCCCTGGGGCTCTTGTTTGCTTGTTTTGCATTTTAAAGCAATTGTTTTTAGTCATTTAGGAGTTTGAGTTTGATTTATTTGTTTTAGCTAGTACTCAAATGTGAACACACATTTTACAGGATGTATTACTTCAAGGAGAAGTGAAATATGTAATTTGTTATGGTCATTTTGTTTTATTGTTAAAGGTAAAGAACCTTCACATTTAAATAAAACATCCAACGACTTTCTTGGTTATTTGAGATTTATGATCTTTTGTCCAGCATCATTCTGCCCGTCATTTTCATTTGAACTTTCACCCTTTAATAAGGGAGATAATTTTAAAGAAGTTCTAAGAGACTAGTAATCATAAGAAGCGAGATTCTTATGATTAATATAAGACGTTTTTAATTTGCTCATAGCTTGACCAGGGTAATAAAGTGATCATAGAAGGTATAATGATGTACTGGTAAATTAAGGTAAAATCAAATTGGTTTTTTTCCCTGCAATCTGTAATGAATCAATATACAACCATCTACAAAGCATGACAAGACACTGAACTTAGTCCTAAACTGTCCTATTAAATGTCTTGATAAACTTGAATTAGATGTGGTGCAATTGCTTGTATCCGTTAATCTGTTGGGATGTTTCTCTCAATGATTTCCAAATATTTAAGATAATAATCTATTCCAAAGTTAATGGTACGCCTCGGTGGCTCCGTTGACAATTCCAGCCTGCACTGATCACTTATCCCGTGATCTAAGGGTTGGAAGATTGGCTTCCCACTTTCTTCTTCATTGCTGTTTTCATCAATGTACCCGTCAGTTCCAAAGTCCTGCAGATTTGGTCCTTCTAAATTCCAGTGGGGTTTTGAAGTTGTCCACTTGTCCACAAACTCATTGGAGAGGATTTTACAGTTCGTAACTTATGTCGAGCCCACGCTTCTTTCCAGAATTGCAATTTTCTATTTATTTCAGGCAAGAAAACATAATGAAAAGAAGTTGTGTGGATCAAGTTTAAAGGATCAAGAAAACCTTGATCTTCCATGAAATAGAACAGATTGTAGAAGAAACTAAGTACGCCTTCAAATACATCTCTCCATAATCTCTCAATCCTCTGATTTATTTGGTATCCCATATTTTTCAACATCAGACAAAAAGCAATCTAGAATTGTTTTTGACGTATTGTTGTCAGTGCATTTTAAAAATGTTACTAAGCGACTAAAACCGTCAATACCCCCAACTATAACAAATCTCCAGCGAACAAGTCTGTGATGTGTGTCAATATGCCACAGGTAATTTGGACCAGGGACATCGTATACCCGTCTATGAAGTCTTCCAGTGCGTCTGTCTTGCACGCCTTGATCATCCATCCTATGAATGCTATCTCTTAGCCTCCATCTTTGTATTCTTATTCCTTTTAATATAAGCATATGTCACAAGATAGTTTCACTACACGAAGGAAACTCTTTCACAATTTCTCCTAGTTTAAGGTCTTAGTTATTGTCATCAATTTCTGAGAAGGTCATTTTGCTCAAACCAAACTCTGACATTCTTCTATAAACAGTTCTTTCAGACACAGAAAGTAGTTTAGAAATATCTGAAATATGCAAGTCATTCTCTAGGGCATTTTGAAGAAATGATTTTGGAATTTCAAATTTTGGTGCACCACAATTTGTATACACTTTTGAGGGCATAATTGGTCCATATTTTGTGCATTCAGTTCTTAATTTCATCATGACTGCCCTGGTTTATAATGCCCAGACTTTCTAATTGATAAGCCGATAATCTACAAACAACGTCTGTACTAATTTTCTCCCTCTCAAAATTTTGAATCGCATGGTCCAAGTTTAATCTTTGTAGAATCCGTTGCAAATCTGCTGACATAGAAGCCATTGTAGCTCTTCAAATAAGAAAGATTAGGGTCAAAGGGGTTCCAAATGTTATTATTATGCACCTAAATACAATCATATAACAACCGAACCACCTTCACATAAAATAACCACAGCATAGTATAAAAAAGCACCTTCATATCAAAAAGCACCTTCACATAATAAAGCACCTTCACATCGAAAAGCACCTTCATATAATAAAGCACCTTCATATAATAAAGCACCATCTTCACGTGAAAAAGCACCATCATATAAAAAAGCACCATCACATAAAAAAGAACCTTAACATAAAAAGCACCATCATTTAAAAAAGCACCTTCACATAAAAAAAAACACCATCTTCATATAATAAAACACCATCTTCACATGATAAAGCACCATCTTCACATGATAAAGCACCATCTTCACTTAATAAAGCACCATCTTCATATGATAATGCACCATCTTCACATGAAATAACCCGGCATAATATAATAAAGCATCATATCTTCACAAAATTACCACATAAGCCAGCTATGGCGTTCCATAGGATTGGGTAAAACAAATTGTTATATCGGAGAACCGACGATGTTTGTGTCATAATGTGACACGTCGAAAGCATCCAAATGAATCTGATATTTAAAGTGTAACGTAATCTTCTATTTATTATAAATCGACCGATTTTCGTACTTTCTGGTAGGATATCTAAAATTGTTATTAAAAAGTTATACATTTAAATTTAAGGTTGTACCATTTTACCCATTTTATCATTTTAGCTCACTGAGACGAAAACAGGGGTGGAGTGGAGGAAGGTGAGTGTATGCTATACCCTTTTGGGTCGGTGTCGGCTTCTGTTAGGGTTTTTGGTGCATGGTCCAGGCCATATCTAAACTAATACTGGCCCTCACTTTACCAATTAGCTTGGATGGTGCATAGAACTAAACAGTCTTTCATGCATAATATGAGCAATGAATTTCTGATGCTGAAAGAGGTTTATGTTTTTAGTGCGTGTTATTTTTTTGAAGCAGAAGCAGTGTAATGACCATTCCATAGCTGTTAATTGTCCTCATCAAACTTATTAGCGGAAGCATCTTGTGATACTTATGCAACTGACAGCCTTTGATGCAGACGTTGAGCAGATTACAGTTTTTAGCTCACCTGAGCTAAAAGCTCAAGTGAGCTTTTCTGATCACCTTTTGTCCGGCGTCTGTCTGTCCGTCCGTCCGTACGTCCGTCCGTCTGTCTGTAAACTTTTAACATTTTCCAGTTCTTCTCTAGAACCACTTGGCCAATTTCAACCAAACTTGGCACAAAGCATCATTGGGTGAAGAGAATTCCAGTTTGTAAAAATGAAGAGCCACATTCTCTTTCAAAGAGAGATTATTAAAAATTATTGAAGATTTGTTGGCATTTATTTTTTAAATCTCAAAAACCATTTGGCCAGAAAAGCTGAAACTTGTGTGAAAGCAAAGATGAAAATGTCAAATTGATGATTTTATTGAAAACGTATGAAATATTTTTTTTATTATAATTTATTGATTTACATGCATTATCTAGTTGCCTAAGAGGCAATAGATTCCTAATTTGGGGTTTCAATCCTATTTAAAGTAGTCCGAGTATCGCCCTGTGTCACAATCCGGATTTTACAATATTGATTTGACTTTTAAATAGCGTTTTATATATCCAGTGTTGATTTTGCTCTACGTCGCTCTTGTAAACAATGTCAATAATAAGCAATTAGAACGGCGATCTGTGCACTGAATGAGAAATAGAAATGATCGAAGTTAAGATACTTAATTATGAAAACAGAAAAATTAAAAACGACATTTCTCGGGATAAAAAAGCACTGATTAACGAGGATCTAAGGTATGCTTCATACACAACCAATTTGAAACCTACATGTATAGTTGTTAGCTAACAATTTGAAGCTTGCTAAAAGGGGGAATGAATTTAAATGACAAATTAAATCATTTCTAACATTTAATAATTGATTTAGTGTATCATTTAATTGGTATATTCATAGCGTAATGATCCTTATCCCTTCGTAAATTTATGATTAACAATTACATAATATACATTTCAGAAAAAAGATGTTAGCGATTGGATTATTGTAAATTTTTAGCATTACAATGATCCCCGATACATAATTTACCAAACTTAATTATGAACAGTACCATGATTACAAATGTACATTGTCTTTGTTTTGATTGACAGGTGGGTGCCCCCCCCCCCTTTTCCTTTTTTTTTTCTTAAACTAAAACCAGTTAAATTTTAGAGACAGGAGCTATTTGGTATTAAACAATCATTAATCAACTAATGTTTTAAAGATTCCAACCTATTGTTGACAGTCCTAAGCGGAAAACTATGACAAAGTATGATTTTTACGGAAATATTTCTTCAGGGTCTACTTGCTTTATAGCTTATAGCGTGAAAAGTAGTCCGTCAACATATCATTGATTTTACGAATTCTTTTTTCTAAGATATTATTCTTTATAATAAATACCTTTAATTTAAGTTTGAGTCCATAAAAGTAGTTAAAAATGACCAAAATTGACTCATGCATCTAATATTTTCGTATTGTATTCTGATATATCAGGCCCAGTAAGCGTACTATTTGCGCAAAAATATTGATGTGATATGGTTTAAATAAATGTTTATACTCTATTTTATACATCCAGTTCTAATTTATCAATAATTGCTAATTATTTTTAGAAAAAAACAGACGTTTTGAAAATTTCATCATTTTCAATAATTTCTGAAAAGGGTACACATTTCTCAGAGGTGATATCAAAATAACCAGCATGTAAACATATGATTTTTGTTGTGTTTATATATTGTTAGAATGTATATCTATTATTTGAAACTAGGCTTTCTATGATTGAGCCCATTTAGTGCCGAGTATAAGACTACCTTAAGTTTATAAGATTTGAATTTTCCATACTTTTTATATCTTTTTTATGACTAACAATACTTTGAAAATAAAGTGGATGTTAATAAAGCAACTAAGTGGGGTTTTTGTATTTTTATATTGAAATATTTGATATTTCTTAATTCGCGAATTTCAATCTAAAGGCACAATCATTATTGAATTTATGAAGAGGGGAAACTTTATGTTTATTGTTGTGCTGAAGTTTTTTGAAAATCTGTATCAACGGCAACCGTCACTTAAATTGGGTCAGGATTTCCTGTTTGACTCGTGATAACGACAACAAAATAGGAGCCAAGTGTAAATAAATGTGTTTAACAGTTTTCAAGGATTCTCAAAGTAAGTGCACTGTATGTTGCTTTTCAGAGTTTCGACAGTGATTGGAGATATATAATAATATGATATAATTTATTCGTCATTGTCATGTTATTGCACAAATTATTGTTCATGCAATGTATGTAGCGTGAATGTAATGTTTAAGTGGATCAGACAATGATTATAAAAATCACATGCAAAGACTAGAAAAATAGAAAAAGTACTGCCAAAGTACTGATCTATAAATGACGTCGACAATGGTAAGTTACATTTTGCTTGAAATGACATATGATAAATAATAATTTTGATTTGAACCTTCTATGTAAGTTTTACTTCCAAACATTATTGAAATCCTGATATGCTGAACTATTTTAAACACTCTTTATCAACGACCCTCTATGTTTTTTTTTTAATTCATAAGATAGGAGTTGAAATGACGCCTACAAATGATTTTTGGGTAGTTAGGGCATTATGCTTTAAAAATGATCTAAAACAAATTAAATGTGAACATTAATAAATTGAGTTTGAATTCAAAGTAATGAAGAATAGTTAATAAAATACTTTCTTTAAATGAAAATCCAAGGGGAAATATCCAATATCCTATATCAAAGTGTCTTATTAGTCAAAAAAATATTGAGTGCGGAAGGGGTGGGTTAAAGTTAAAGTTAAGATCGTGTTGCATCCAAGAAAAGGATTTTAAAATTTTACTATGCAAAGATGTTCTATCTCTATCAGTAAACGTATCAATGAAGTGTATTATAGGAGATATAGGTCATTTTACAATGCATATCAAACTTTTGTTTCACTTTTATGTCAAACTATATTAATATATAATGTATGCTATCGAAGTATCATTCGTTTCAGTCGTTTATGTTGGTTTGCTAGAGGGAGAATTATACAATTCTCAATATTGGGAGTAAAAAAATAGTTAACCTTAATTAAGAATATTTTCTATAACTGTGGTTTATCTTTTGTCCAGTACCGGTATAATTTAAGGTGGTACATTTTAGTAATAATTATAGAGGTAAAATTTTGAAAAATAACGGCTTAAAACTCAAACTTAAGGCTTAATCTGGTTAGAAAATTGCCTTTGTTGGAGTGTTTTGGAATTATCTTGACGACTTACCCAAACGAGATGTAGAAATAAAAGAAACAGACACAGAGAGAATATCTTATTTTTAAATGTAAAACAAGTACTAAATATGTTTAACTTGTCCTTCGCCATTCGATTCAGTCAATTGCTTCCCCAGGCACCATTTCAATGGTACTTTTAAAATGTTAACCAAAATATTAGTCATCGTACTTAAAGTGCTAAAGATATGCAAGCTTATTTCCGTTTGTCTAGCGACACCAGAAATCATTTCCCCCCTGGCTTCATGCACTCATTGAAGTTAATTGCTTTTATCTAAAATTATTCAGCTCTTTAGGCTCGCTGTTAGTGTCTTTTCCTGTTTATTTTGATGTCGACAAAAAACAATATAATTGCTTATATTAAATGCAATTTTGTCTTTCAGAAGATGACTTTGGTAATACTATTGAGCGTGTTGCTGTTGCTAGTAGATGTTGCATGGACAGACACTTGTCCCACCCAGTGTTTTTGCAACAAGGTACTTACTTCAGTCAACTGTGAAGGTAAAAAGTTTATGGAAATACCAGCAGGTCTACCAAAATCAGTTCAAAAATTATATCTTCGGTACAACGAAATTGCGGACTTGGAGCCAAATTCACTATGTGGGCTTTCTGAATTGCTGGAACTTTATCTACAGAATAACAAACTGTCTATACTAAAGAGTTGGACATTTAATGGCACCTGTTTACCGAATTTAAAAGTGATACGACTTGACAACAATCGCATTAGTTCGTTGGAAGAAAATGCATTTTTCAATCTGACAAATCTAAATTTGACCTATTTTTTTTTACAAATAACTATATCACATTCATTCATCCACGATCATTTGTCGAATGTTTAAAGATGTCATTTCTACACTTAGGACAGAATTTTTTAGATCACATTCCAGCGCTTTCATCACTAACTGGACTACAACAATTTAGCATACAGGGAAATAAAGTCAAAAACGCAACATTTCCAATTAGTTACGAGAGTTCAAAAGAGCTTGCAACAATTGGTCTAAGTTCAAATTTGATAGAAAACCTCACCAAGGAAACTTTTCAAAGTCTGCGAAATTGTCCTGTCAGAAAATTGGAGCTATCCAGAAATAAAATAACTGACATTTCCAAGGAAGCTTTTTTGCCGTTGACAAAACTTGTATCTCTCACAATAAGCTGAAATCTTTTAACGGCACCAAAACTACAAATTGGATTAGAGGGTCTCAAATCCTCATCGCTTAGCTCCCTTAATATAGCAAGACTTCAACTTGGAGGACAATTGCCCTCTTCCACATTTGCACTTCTAGATGGAACATTACTGAAGCAACTGCTTATGAGTGATAACATTATCAACCAGCTACCTAGTCGTGCCTTTGCTACTTTAAGGAAACTAGAACAGATCGATCTGAAGGGTTGCAAGATCCAGAATATCGCCATCGACACGTTCGCTGGTATCGACTCACTCACCAATTTGAATCTAGAAAACAACCTTCTGAACGAAGTTCCAACAAATCTTCCATCAACGCTTAATATACTATATCTAAATAGGAATCAAATCGTTGCTCTCGGTGAAAATGCATTTGTAAATCTAGTGTCGTTGAAGAACCTCTATTTGGATTCAAACAAAATTTCTGAGGTTAACAAATTAGCATTCAACGGTTTAGTCAGCTTACAAAAGCTACATCTCGTTTCCAATAGTATAAGTAGTCTAGCCGCAGAACTGTTTGCTCCATTCGGACAACTAATATCCTTGGACTTAAGCAATAACAATTTGAAAACAATTCAAAATTCGCCAGACATTTTCTCATCCATGACCTCTTTATTGTATCTCTCGCTGGCTGATAACGGCTTCAGTTCTTTGCCGTTACAGTCATTAAATCATTTGCAGTCACTAAAACATTTAAAATTTGATGGTAACAATCTTGGAGGGCTAATTGGAAGTGACAATATTGGAACTTTGTTTACTGGATTATATAAACTGGAAACACTAGGTCTTTCAAAGAATTTTCTACATAACTTACCAACTTCGATGTTTAGAGATCTTAGTTCATTACAGACGTTAACAATGAAGAGCAATAGAATTTCTGGTTGGAACAGTGGTTTATTCAAAAAAACGTCTGCGCTTAGAAGTCTTGATCTTAGCGATAATTCCATATCGTTGATGAATTCATCTTCCCTGGCAGATCTCTCCCAAAACATTAATTTTCAAATGCTAAATCTGAGTAACAATCCCTTAGCATGCACTTGCGACCTTCGATGGTTTAGGGATTGGGTAAACCAAACTAGAGTGAACATTGCAAATATCGATGATTACGTGTGCAATTCCCCCGATGCATGGAAGGGAAAACCTTTCTTGTCATTTGATCGGACCAAAATTAACTGTGTTTTGGTTTAACCTGTATTTTGTAGTCGGGGTTAGCGTAGCATCTGGTCTTACAGTGCTTGTCGTCTGCGTCATTATCTACAAGAAGCGATGGTGGATTCTCTACCGCTGTTACCGTCTGAAAAACTGCTGTGTGGTCAGTGGAGCCCGCTATCAGCCAATAAATGATCAGGATGGACATGAGTTGGTATTTGACGCGTACATATCGTATGCAGATGATGATTACAAATGGGTCCTTGAACAGCTACTGCCCGATATAGACTCCGGAGAGTTGTCACCGGGAGTACCATTCAAAGGGGAGTTCAAGTTATATTTTCACGATAGGGACTCTGTTCCTGGAAGCAGTATGATTTCCAGTATCTCCGACAACATTGAAATAACCAGAAAAGTAATCATCGTCTTGACAGAAAAATACCTCTCCAGTGCTCGGCAAAAATTCGAAATTGATCTTGCTGTAATGTTAAAATCACAAGGTGTCATCGACGATATTATTGTTATTAATGTTTGTGGTGTTCCGTTTTCATGCATTCCAAAATCTCTGCAAAGAAAAGTGTCTCAAGATGAGTTTCTGCTGTGGAAAGATGATGTGAATGCCATATGGTTATTTAAAAAGAGACTAAAAGCAGAACTTAGACGTGTGAAAGACGTGACTGAGGTCATAGTTTAACTGTCTGTTTGATAGCATTTAATATCTAATCTAAGTGTTTGTCTAATGTATGTCTTTCTATATGCCTATTATGTATTTTAAATATCATGTTGTAAAAATATTATTACTGTTTACAGGGTTATTTTCGCTCCGTGTAATTTTCGTCATTTTGCAGTTGCAAACAGTTTTGCCCGTCTTCAATTCGCCAAGACACTTTGGGTTTGAAGAGAGATAATTTGAGACATTGGAATTCGTCCAGTCCTTAATTCACCCGCTGACAACGAAGGCGAAAGGGGAGAAAATAAAACGGGGCAAATATTTCCCTTTACACAGGACTATTTTTTTAAAAGCTGTTTTTTTTCATTTCTTGTAATTATCTATTTGTAAATTGAAAAAACGATGATATTTAGTTTTTATGTTAAAAGCAAAGAGTATAAACGGTTTAAACATTTAAATCACGATGCATAACCAGGAGCACCTCCTCACGGTATATTTATTTGAGAAAATATTAAGAGATCTTTTTGGCATGTTTTGAAATCAAAAGAGACTCTGACATAGTGATTTTTTCGACATTGTGATTCTAACTCTCCATATCTTGTCAGCTCATGATATGATCAATGTAAATAAGCTTTCAACATTAGAAATAAGCTTTCAACATAAGTTTTTAACCATGTACACAGCTTTTTATGTTGTTCTAGTATTTGGACAACTCTTTGTTGTCTTAACATAACCAGATAAAAGTTATCGGAAAGAATGATTTCTGTTTTCGTCGTGAAATCAATTAGACGTTTAACAGGATATGTATTCACTTATTTGCTTACAATAAATCTGTACTGAAAATTAATCTTTGAAACATCGTCACCAGCTCCGTAAAATGAAGAAGTGTGGTTTGTTTATATACTTGTAAAACTATATAAAATGGCGACTCGATCTGCACGTGAATTTTACAATCCGAGTTCGATTAGCGTGTTTGAAAGTCAGTGGCATTGAAAAGCGTGAACATCAGTAGTAAATATTGTCTGATGAATATTGAGGTACATATAATAAAATTAATGTTTCTATAGACTGAGTGAGTTACAAAATAAGGTTTATCACAGATCAGTCCAAAAAAGAACACGTTTGTACCGTTAATTTCAAGTTTTGTGTATGTTTGAAAACACATGCACACTTGTAGAAGTAAATGTTCCATTAATCGGTTGAAGTTCAATAAAATGCAATTTATGTAATATTCATTGTCAGTATCTGTTGTGAATTGTTTGGAATAAGCTACAACAAAATAAATACTGCCTCAACTTAATTGATGCGTTAAAAATGATTAAATTTATCGATGAACGTCACAGCTGGCAGTTGGTGCATATATTTCATAACTACAATTAGCATTGAAATTGTTTATTCTGATTTACCATTTCACGATGTGATAATCTATATAGTGATATAAAAAGGGCAATGTGTCTTGCTTAACGTTTATTGACTGGTGTTTTCATATTTTAAGTCATCGATTTTGTAAATGTAATTTGATAGGGCACGCCATGTTTTCTAATTATGATCCTTAAACTACATGCACGTCTGAAAGATAACAACGGCTGGCTGAAATATCAGCATTTGCAGAGGTGTGTGTCTTGTTGAACTTCGTAAACTAGTTTATTGATAAGGAATAGTAGTTAATTCATAATCTGAAAAACCACAAGCAGTATCGATTGGGCGCAATACACGTGTCAGTCTGTACTATGTGCAAGATTACATTTTGTGTTGTTCTTGTTTTAAGACAACTTTTAATTGTCATCGGTAAGACATCGTGTCCTTCCTCATGTACTTGCACCGAAACTGTTGTCGACTGTAGTAAAAAACAACTGCATGAATTACCAAAGAAGCTACCAACAAACATGGAAAGATTATATCTCGGAAATAACCAACTAGATGCAATTGGAAAGGATGATTTCTGCGTTTTTCCTCATCTTGTCGAGTTACAGTTGCAGAATAACCGTATCGCATCATTGTCGCCCTTTGCGTTTTCTGGAGAGTGTCTTCCAAAACTTCAAACCATACGATTGGAAAATAATAAGATAAATGTCATTAAAGCAGGTACTTTCTTTAATCTATCATCGCTTGTTAATATTACTTTAACAAATAATGAACTTACTGAGTTGAATTCCAGAACATTCGAAGAAACCTCTTTGGAATTTTTGCATCTTGGCGGTAATAAACTACAAGAAATTCCAATTTTACAGAATTTAGAATCTCTTCAAGATCTAATATTAGAGGGAAATGCCATTCGGAACTGTACTTTTCATTTGGTATTCAAACATATGACACAGTTGACAAGAATCGGAATGAGCAACAACAAAATCCAAAACTTGAATGAAGACTCTTTCGAAAATTTAAAACAAAGCAGCGTTCGAAAGTTTGAGCTTGCCAGAAACAATATCACTAAGATTTCGAATAAAAGTTTTCTGCCTCTTTCAAAATTACAATCTTTGAAACTTGGATTAAACCCTTTAACAGACAGTGAGCTATCTAATGCATTGTAAGGGTTGCAGCAGGCTCCTCTAAACTCTCTCAGTATTCCCAACATGAACTTTAACGGATTAGCACCATCTTCTTCTTTTCGATGGTTAAAAAGTATGAATTTGTCAACCATCGACCTCAGTTTCAATGAGTTCTACACAATTCCATCTCAATGTTTTGAAGATTTGACCCAACTGAACTCTTTGGACTTGAGCAATTGTGGAATTCGTGACATACACGAAGACGCCTTCAGTGGACTTCAAAATCTGAACAATCTCATACTAAGCAATAATTTCATTGAAAATATTCCATCCAACCTACCAAAGCGTTTAATGTATCTTTATATGGCTGAGAATAATGTTGGTGTTTTAAACAACAACATTTTCTCAAATTTGACTCTTTTGAAACGCCTTCACTTGGGCAACAATAAGATATTAACATTATTTAAAGGTGCTTTTTCTGGACTAATTAACCTGCAGGACTTACAGTTATATGGAAACAGAATCAACACGCTTCCTAAACAGTTATTTGCACCTTTAGCGAATCTAACCAAGCTGCAACTCCAACAAAACAGGTTAACAACGATACAAAACTCTTCCAAAACATTTTCGTCTTTGACGTCACTGAAATATTTAAATCTATCCGATAACGGGTGTTCCTTTTTACCAATAACAATGTTTTCAAACCTCAAATCTCTACAGGAGTTGCAGTTTAAAGGAAACAAGCTAGGGAAATTTCTGCTAAATGATGCGGAGGGGAAATTATTTTCAGGATTAAATACACTCAAAATCCTTGATTTGTCAAACAATCAAATTCACACATTTTCTTCTCGCTTGTTCAGAGACATGATAAACCTAGAAATCTTGAATTTAGAAGATAACTGGATACCTGGATTAAACGGAAACATCTTATCTACGGCTAAGCATCTACGCTCCTTAGTACTATCAAATAATATGATTTCTGTGGTAAATGAAGATAGCCTGACAGGCTTGGAATCGTTGAAAGAAATTAACTTTAACAACAATCCATTTGCATGCACGTGTGATCTTCGCTGGTTTCGAAGTTGGATAAATAAAACTAAGACGGTTGTACGGGACAAGAAGAAATATCATTGTCATTCTCCTCAAGACTGGAAAGGCAAGCCACTTTTGTCGTTTGACGAGACGAAGATTGAATGCAACCTAGTACCTGTAAGAGTCACCGTGGGTGTCGGTGTTTTGGTTATAATTCTTCATCTATTTGTCTATTTGTATCGCATGTACATCCTATTTTACTGGTATACGATAAAGAAACGCTTACGTCGTCGCTTTAGTAGAAGGAACAATGAATTGGATCATATGGAATACGACGCCTGTATCATATACTCCGAGAATATCGAGGACTACGATTGGATAAAGAAGCATCTTTTACCAGACTTTGACAAGGGAAATGAAGATGACGACTATCATGGAAATTACAAAATATATTTTGGCGATCGAGACACCCCGGGAAGCGTTGGTATGCTAAAGACAATGATGGATGTCATGGAAACAAGCAAAAAAATAATCATTGTCGTTTCCAAACATCTGAAAACCTACGATCTCATAAATCTTTTTATTGAAGAAGTATTATATTTGAAAGGAAAGTCGCTGAGCGATATAATCGTTATAACTGTAGGTAATGTTTCCTTTGCTGATATACCTAGACTTCTTCACTCTAGAGTCAGGATTGGTGATCACGTTGAATGGAGAGATGATGATATTTATAGAAGAGTTTTCAAGGTGAAGATGGAGGAAAAGTTAAAGAATAATCCGGAAAACCAAGATGTAAACGACACGCTATTCTAATGTATTTGATGTTGACAACTGGTCAGACTGTTTACGTTAATTACTTTATACTTCTTCACTTGTTTTTTTTAAATCTCAAGCTCACTTTTACTGGAAGGAGTGTATGCGGGTCGACTGATCGGGAAAAGGTGTCATTTTAATTATTATAGCATTACAAATCTATATACTAGAATGTGAACATTTTCGTACCACGACACTTGTTCTGCGTTGGAGTCTACTTCAATATTATAACACAACGTATCTATAAAATCCAAATTACGTTGATATTATTGTATGGGGTAGACAACAAGTGTCTGTTTAAATCCATGCATTTTTATTCAACTTCCCTTGATATAAATAAAATATCTTTGAACTGTTCGATTTAACTGCATTGGTTCAACAAGATCTTATCTATTTTCAAATGGGAAAAAATTGTCTTTAGAGTATTAGTGTGTAGAAAATAATCAAGAAACTGTTTCAAATTCATCATTTAATATGTTTAATTTTAAAATTGTATTTAAAATACATCATTTTGATTGGAGCTGTTGATTCGTCATCACAAAGTTTATCACAATTCCCTCAGAAAGTTAATGAAGCAATCATCAGGTCCATCCAAGATGTCTTTGAATTCAGAGTCTTCAATTTAAATTCACAAAAATATGTTAAAAGGCTTACCTGAAATAAAAAAAAAAAACAGGGATCTAGAAAAATCATTATAAAACCCTCGTCTTTTTTTGCTGACAAGCATCTGGAAAAAATGTTACTCTGTCCAATTCCCTTACCTTTCAGCAAATTAAAAACACACTACATTCCCATTCTTCCGATTCGGTATCAAACCAACTTGAACATAGTACTAGTATCTTTATATGATACATCAAAAACTATTAAATTTGATTTTTCCCCCAAAGGCTTCTTTTTATAATTTTTTATCAGCAACCAGACGAATAAGTGTGAATCAAAAGAAAACCTGAAATATATTTGTTGGCCAAGTTTGATATTCTAATAAATGTATCAAAATACTTTCTAAATAGAATAATAACATCAACATGTATATATTAAAAAGTCTCCCTTTCACCTATTTGATATTTATCTTTTTTTCTATCGTGGAGATAAACGTATATTTATTATTTCTTAATTTTTTCATTTTAGTTGGTAGATGGCATCATGCACATAAAGTGGTATTTTACCAATGATATGCAAAACAAAATTTCATAGCAAAAAACTAATTGATTACATGTAATTCTTCAAAACATGTCAAATCATTAAATTAAGAAAGGGTAACTAAGCAAGATTTTGATTCTCATTAATTTCTTCCTATTTTTTTTTGTTTTTGTTTTGGTGGGCACCTGTAATTTCTCCAAAAGCATTATAATACGCATTACTACTTGATTGGTGTATAACCTTGATATGCATTTCCTCTTCTTGTGACTGGGCTTTCTATCTGGAAGACAGAGAAGTATTTTATTATAAAAATCAAATCCAAATTCTTATCAGAACCAACAAGTTTTTATACTTACTTCAACACCCAACAGATATCAAAGTGTTAATTGATACTTTTTCTTTCATTAAATTTTATTCTAATCTACAATGAATAAATACACTTTTCCAAAATTTTAAAACCTTTACCATCTGTTCTTTGGATATCTTATTTATTATTTTCCCTCTGAAATATTAATTCATTAGAATTTCACCACTATTAGGTGAAGAAATTAAAAGTGTCATTTATTTTCCAACATAGCAGGGCTTTTTATTTTTAGCTGGTTTTGCTGTTCTCAGAATTGGCATAAAAGCCATGAACCCCTGAGAAATGTATTTCAGTTTTCAACAGTAGGGTTTGCCATACATGATTGTTTGCAATTTACGTGAGCCGAGATGATAATTCCTTCCATTGTCCAGTTGCCAGCCTGATCTCAGCTTTCAACTCGCTGGTCTTGTCACAATGAGATGTGTCTCATCTCTCTCAGATACAAGATGCAAAGAGAAAAGCAACTTATTTAGGAATAGATCTCTTAGCACACAGTGATTAAAAAATATCTCGCTTTGTCACTTGTCTGCATGTTTTAGTCAGATGTCAGTCAAAAAAAGAATAGGGTTATGAAAAAGATTATCTAATTAGACAACTAATCTGACAACAATCAATTCAAAGTAATCAAGAAACAATTATTACCACAATAAAACCCCTGTGTGCTACCCAGCAGGCTTTCTTAACTGTGCTGTTAAGGCCTAAGTGAAGAGAAACATTGACATCAGATATTTATTTCAAAACTACAAAGAAATCTATACATAACAAAGACAAAACATGGAAATCAAAACATATATATATATATAAAAAAATTCATATATATCTGATTTTTTTTCTATAATATAACTCATATATCTGAATTTTTTTCCAATATCTTGGCAAATATATAAATGTAAGAAATGATTTTTATGCATTGGGGCTAGAGGAAAGAAATGAAGGGGAAATAAGATTTTTCTAACATTTGAAAAGTTTAAATCAAAGTGCAGCATCTTGATTTTCACTTATCTTTGACACATGAGCTGAAGTTATCACAATCAGGATCAAACTTTTTTCTGCATTTAAACCATTTTGTCTGGAACAAAACAAGTTCCAAAATATTTTTAGAAATATATATTTAGAGCACACTAGATTTATTTAAATATTCAATATCTTTGAATACAATGAAGTAATAAAATCATAATTTCAAATTGTGTACAAACTGACATTCAAATTTAAACTATAATGACCTCTGAAGTATAAACTGTAGTGAAAGCAAACTTTCTTGAAATGACTGTTTTTAAATTGATGTTTGGATAAAATTGAAACTTCTCTTACCTATATTACCTACAGTATGTCAAATAAAAACACTTAAATGTTACAGAGATAACTGCACAGTCAGCTGAGTTCAGTATGGTTACCTTATATACAAAAGAGTTTTCCTGTCTGTGGGGCATTGAGCCCCTAGGCTTGTGGCTCATACTGAAATGTAAAACACATCACATACAGTCTTGACAATATTTTTTTATACAAAAATCGCAATAAGATAGTCAAAACATTAAGTCTCTTTCTTGTACTTTGGTACAAGGATTCTGGCAATAACGCTCACACATCACAAAGTTCATGTACAAACAAATCTGTACATTTCCAGCACATTGTGCTATCAATTTTTTCCTCTGCCCTAACTAGTCCCCGATATATAGGCCAGGATTTGTGAGCTTATCATTACACAGGTTCAGTGTGCATTCACTCACAACAACCTATACCCTCACTAGACATACAGTCTTTGATCACAGTCTGTCCTGAATGAACGGGTGCGTCAGGGCCTGGTTAATGGAGATGCGTTTACTGGGGTCCAACATGAGGGTGGAATCCAGGAGGTCCTTCAGTTGCCGCACTTTCTTTAGCTGGTCCTCAGGGAGGCGCTGGTACCCGATCAACTCTGCAAACAGGTCCTTGCTGGCACTGATGGTACTCAGAACGGAAACTTTCTCCTACAAAACACATGTCCATATATCTTACCTAAAAATCCTGGTTATAGGGAAAGACTCAAGCTTGTTATTGTATGTGTAAACTAAGTGATCCCCTAACCCGAACCTCCATCTACCCCGAGACAAGACACCATTTCAAGACTCTATGATGAGGCTTTTGATCAAAAATAAAGATTAGTTGTGATTAAATAAATCAAATGAGATTAAATAAATCTCCATCTTCTCTTGCATTACCATACATTTATATTGTGTATCTACATAAACTTATGAAAAAATAATTTAGTAAACACTAATTTTCCACCCAATAACATGAATTATTTTCATCTTACAATATCATATTGAAAGATATCAAAATAACAATACATGTAATAATGTAATTTTCAAGCTAAAGAAAACCCTTGTTCTGCTTACATTTACTCTTCACTCTCAAGACCAGATGTCAGATATGTCAATTATCACATGAGAAGACTAACAATGGGAGTGATAATCTTCATTAAAGCTGACATGAAATCATAAATACACATTACTTCCCTTTTATCTCTGACTACCCCCATATTAGTTGTCGATTTCTATTGTTCTGCTCATCACTACACACCCCCTATATAAGGCCGATAGTACTATTCATGCTTCACCGCATTCAGGTATTTCATTTGCCTGAACTCGTTACATTGGACGAAAGACTTGTAGAAGCACGCTTTGAACAAAAATAACATAACAACCACTGCACTGGTAAGTAATATTCGATGAACGACGAAACAAGACAGACTGAAATCCAGGCACACGAATTTCAAAAACCCTCGATAATTGTAAAACGTTTTCCTGTGTATGTTATAACATCGCACATGCGCAAACCACACACTGTGGCAGATCGAGCAATGTCAATGACCATATGGATTTTAGAAACGGACTGTTTTGTAGAAACCGATGGAAATGATGTTATGTTGTTACTTTCTTGGATTTACTATCATTTATCTACTGTGTTGGATGTAGTGCCACCGGGTCTTAAAAAATATGCAGACGTTATGCCCTCTGTATGAACGACACACGTGTTCGATGTGCATGCGAAGTAAGGCAGCACTATTTCTGCAAAATAATACGGATACCTTGGAAATTCTTTCAAAGAATAAATATTTATATGATTGTAGTTTCCTTTCTTTTTTTACAAACATTTTACTACAATGTGTAGTTCATGCAATGCAATTAGAAGTCCTTGCAACCTGAATGCCTTGATTGGAAATCAACCAACCGTAACTTTCTCGACCGGTATATACCCCAGTGGCAGTTGAGGAGCGATCGAAACTAATATGGCGACCAAATGCTTTTATGAGTTCATGTCAGCTTTAAAAAATCAGGGTGTCAAGTACAACTAACAAACACATCTAAATTTCAAAAATTAATATGAATTAGCTTAAAAATTAAGATTTTACAATTTACATGTCATAGACAAGAAATTGCTGAGGAAACATAATGACTTACCCTGTGTGTGACTTTGTCCACTTCGTGATACAAGAAATTGTAGTTGCTGTCAAAATGCTGATCCCTAAACATACCCTTTCTGATGATTTTATTGGGGAACTTCCCCTTCAGGTCCATCATAAACTTGAGCATCTCATTGTTCGACTGCCCAGGGAACAAGATCTTGCCCGTGTAGAGTTCAAAGATGGTTGTTCCCACGGACCACAGGTCAACATTATGGTCATAGCCCATTCCAATGACTACAAAGCAAGGTAAATAGTGAATTACACAGTATACAGTAAATGTCAGTGTTTTCAATCGGCAAAATTAACCACCTGTAGAATAAAATTTTCCGGCTGTGATTTCTGTCTTTAAAAAAATTCTGCCGATATAGGAGCTTGATTTAGTTAATATCAAAATCCTTATCATTAATGCGTTTGAAAATATGGCATCAAAATAGTAACACGTCAATAACCCAGATCAATGTGAACTGGTTCCCACCATATGTCAAACGATCGAGTCAACAACGATCGGATATCCCATGTCGAAGAGAAAATCAACAATTTTTTTCTACCCGTCTCCAAACGAAGTAAAGCAATAGTTTTTATATATTATTTCTAGAGACCGGTGTATCTTTTTTGACATAACGTAACTTTTAACTTCATGAATGACATTCTTTCAAGGTATAGATCAACCAGAGTTTCCTAATAACTTGAAATTTCTCGCGATTGTTATTACGTAACTCGAAGGTTTTGCTACATTTAAGAAACAGACTACCACGAAGTACTAATTTTTTCTCTTTCAGACCTTAACTCTTTTGTTCTCAAAGTTAATATATTGAATATATTTACCGGTATTAAAATATTTTCCTAGACTCTGTGTTTTAGCTTGAATTTGCAGAAACATTTTTTCAGTGAGTGTTTTACTGCATAAATCGATCGTTTCTGATTTCTGATTTTATTTTTATAATTGTAGGTACGAAAAAATAGAATTTTGATTGATGTTTTTATTGGAAGGTAGATTCATGTGAAAGGGAGTAAAAAAATAGCTGTAAATTGGTAAAAAAAAATGTTCAAGAATTTGTTTTACAAATTGGTGAATAGAGAAAAAATAGTCTTTAAAATGGCACTATTTAAGGTAAAATTAAGCAGTTGCTAGCGGTAGACATTTGATAAAACTTTACTTTGATGGCCTTAGAAGCAGGAAAAGTACCTTCAAAAATGATTATTTTTTTGTTTTCGGCCGGGGGGCTCTGCCCCCCTGGGTCCCCCACCAGGGCTCCGCCCTGGACCCGCTGGGGACCTGGGGCAGCCCCCAGACCCCTCGCCGAGATTAGGTTTCCTGCTTTTCCAAATTTTTTTCCTTCTATTCAAAAAGTTATTGAAAACACTGAATGTATTATATATGAAGTCATCTACTGTAAATGTATTACATTTGGCTGTGTATTCAGTTTAGCATTTTTAGCGGAAAGCAGCTTCCACCAAGTCATATAATGCTAAAAATCTGTATGTACTCATACATGAACGGGTACAATAGGTACATACTAGTCATGGGAATCGGTGAGATTTTCATAATCGATAATCGGTATCCCGCAACTAACTAATTATCGATTATAATCGGAGATTTTTATATTTTATAGTTTAGTGCTAAGTAAATGTAAATAAACAAGTTACAATTTACAGATTTGTTACTAGGCCTTTCGTATTTTAATTTACTTAGTATTTCTAACCATAAAAATGTTGTATTCAAAAGATTTTCTTTAGTAGGCAGTCCAACATTGATTTTCTTGAAACCAAAATACGTCCAAATTCGAGAATGTGCTTTATTTCTTGGGTAAGGATATGGAGCTCGTCTAACATGTCGATGTCTGTCAGCCATTTTCAGACTGCGCGCCTTTTCAGGGTTTAAATAGCTCGCATCTAGAATATTCTGTTTATGATATGCGCTCGTTGAAAGGGAAAATTCGTAAAAAAACCTCAACCGATTAATCGTAATAAAACCTTTTATGATCGAGCGCTTAGAATGTGGTAACAATCGACTGATTTTCGATTATAATCGATGATTGGAACATCACTAGTACATACAGAAATGCACTTCAATGACTACCCTAACTTGTTGAAAAATTAGTATCTGCTAAATACTGTAAACGCTAAATATTATGCAATTAAAAGTATTCAAATAAAAGTACTTTATTTCACAAAAAAAAACCAAACCCAAATTCGCACAAATTATAAAAAAATTTCAATAAATCAGCTAGCAGTTAACAACACCTGTATTAGTGCAAGTTAAACGATCTGAGATGAACTTACTGATTTCTGGAGCTCTGTAAAATCGGCTGACCAGATAGGGGGTGATGTCATTCTCTGAGACATGCGACGCTGATCCAAAGTCACAAAGCTTCAGGTGAAGTTTACTTTCATTGACCTGCAGACAGAACATAAGAATGAAGACTATCTACAATTACATACATAATAATTTTTTTAATTTACTGATAGCCCATTTATGATACAGAAATAAACAGTTGATTTCAGTGTATCCTCACCCACTGCTTTGCTGATTAAAAAAATCATGAAATCCATGTACATCCAACATAGTTTTTAACTGAATCAAACAATTTCAATTTCAAAGTACATCATATCTTATCATTAACAACTGCTGCATTGTTACAAATCATTTATCAAGTCTTATGAGAATCTATGCTTCTTCACACATGTATAGAAAGATAGATATCTAGTTTTACACTGTACAGACCAGAATGTTATCAGGCTTGATGTCTGCATGAAGAATACTGTTCCTCTTGAGATGCTTAAGGGCCAAAAACAGCTGCTGACTGTACGATCGGACAGCCTTTACATGGAGTCCAATGTCTTTCCCATATTTCTTTAAGACTTCCCTTAAGTTCATACTACAAAACAGAACATCTTTGGGGTTTTTACGGACACAACTTTTTAATTTCTAATTCAGAATCATTCAAACAAAATTCAAACAGAGATTCTTAAGTAGAAATTCATGTCCTTTTAAATCCTTGGCTATTTTTTTTTAATGATAAACTACCTGAAAAAATGTTTCTAATATTTTTTAAAAATTATATTAACATAAGATTCCTATTACGTAATTTGATAAATGTCAAAACACAATTATCATATGTTAAATTTGGTTTTGCATCACAAATATAAAAATCATGTCTAACCTTAAAGACTCGAACACCAAACATAAATGATTTTTGTGGAAGAAATGCCGATAGAGGCGGAGACAATGAAATTTATCATCTGGGTCAGCATCATTAAGTTTTCTGAGAAATTCAAGTTCTTTGAGTCCAGTTTTGTGCCTTGAAAAAAATAATAACACCATATTAATCAATTAAAATGCATCATTGACTAAACCAAAATGAAAGATAATCAAAAGAATTATGTTTACATGTATATTATTTGATAAAGAGTTGATTAAATTAAACTTCTTTTGTTACATGTATCTTTTCCCATTAATGGTTGCAAACATGGACCTACATTATTTCGTTATTTCTGATGATTTTGATGGCTGTTTCCGTGTTTCCTCGAGCTTCGTCCCTCGCTCGGACCACATTACTGAACACACCCTGTCCTGTGTAGCCATACACAGAGTATCGCTTGTCCAGCATCTCCCCAATCCTCACCCCTAAAATCAGAGTCAATCATAATACATCATGTTTACGACATAACTTTTCCACTTGAGTGGTTTGATCGATGGACATGTACAACTACTTACTGTAGTAGCCCTCTGCATCGTCCCAGTTGTCAATCAGGGTGGGGTTCTCTACCACCGGCCCAGTAAACCTTGAAACTGTGCTTGGACTTCCCAACTAATGAATTAAATTAAAGGTGTTGGACAATAAAGAAATTATTTTTTTTATTCATAAACATTTCAAATATTTCTTGTTGTGAAGTAATTCTTTAGTCAATAGTTCGGTAAATGCTGAATAGAATTTAGCAATTGCAGATACTTACAGCATAATCATCACTGAACATATCCTGTGTGTCAGCAAACATGTCGCTCTTTGATTTTTTCTTTTCACCCTCTTTTGTGGTTCCATCAGCTGAAAATAGTGAAACACTGATTAGCATACTTTCAATACCTAAATACAAATCGAAAGATACAAAGACATAATTAAGTTCACTTGCCATCAGATTTGGCATCTTTAGATTTCTGCTCCGTCTTTGTAGTCTTTTCTCTTGACTCATCTGAAGATTTGCTATCCCTTCTTTCACTCCTTTTATCCTTTTCACTTCTTTTGTCATTGGAATCATCTGACTCTGAACTACTTGATTCCTCCCTTCTCCTGTAGGAATCAGGACTCTGAGATTTCCTCTTCTCTCGGTGGTTATCCGGACTCCTGGACTTTCTCCTCCTCCTGTAATCATCACTTCCTCTGGACTTCCTTTTTGGGCGATCATCTTCAGAGTCGGACTCGGAGCTGGAGCTGGAACTGCTGCTGTCAGAGCTAGAACTTCTGGAAGATGAACGATGCCTTGGCCTTGACCGGGAGTAAGACCTTGACCTAGATTCTGATCTGGAGAGTGACCGTGACCTTGATGGAGAGGGTGAGGGTGACTGAGGGGCTGAAGGTAATGGAGCAGGTGAGGGAGGCTTAGGTGAAGGAGCTGACTGTAGGCTTTCTTCTTCTGTTTTTAAACGCTGAAATTAGACACACAAACATAATAACATCAAAAATATTGTGCAGTACAGAAGAAAAACCTCATTCAAAAAATTTCTGTAACTGTCAAAACTAAAGAAGAAATCATTACCTGCAAAAGAGCCTCGCGTTGCTTTCTTCTTTTCTCTATCAAAGTATCTTCATCATCATCGTCATCATCTGGGATATCAATGTTGATCCTTGAGGAAGATAAATTATTCATTTTTAAGACTTTCATAACCAATTTAAACCACAAAGGACATAAATAGGATACTGCACTTACCCTTTGCCTTATTAGAAAGTGAGTATTTGTGATGTCTTTTTATAACTTACTCTTCATCTGATTCCTGTTGAAGGGCCATCCCCTCTGACAAGCTGCCTTTGAATTTATCCTCGTCCTTCTCCTTCCTTCTGCGGTCCCTGGATCTACTTCTTCTGCTTCTCCTTCTGTCCCTCGATCTACTCCTGTCATACCGCCTGAAAAAATCAATGATTATTATTCATTGATTGCACAAAATCAATTAACAGATCTTTTTTACAAAGCACAACTCACAACACAGATTTATTTTCACCTTATCTTTAATTTTGAGGGAATTTTAGTTTATCTTTTTAAGATAACTTATTATATAACTGCTCCTACCCAAATAAGGAGGAAATCTTAAAGGTACCTTATAAACATTATGAGGAAGGGAAAAACCATTATGGTAATAACAGACAGTAAAATGTTATAACTTATTGGGTTACTTTTTTTATGACCAGGAACTCAATAACATACCCCCTGTCCATTGATCTGATTGGTGGGGATCTTCTGTCCCGCCTGTCATCTCTAAATCGTCTGTCATCATCATCACGCCTCAGAGAATCGTCATCCTCACCGTTCCTTCGGCGTCTCTCTTCTTCAATGAGTCTCTCCTCTCTTAATCTTTCTCTGGCACTCATTCCTCCTTCTTTGCCCCGGTCTGCATCTCTAGATCGATCTTGACTGAAGAAAGAAAATACCCCACCAATTATTATAAGAATAAGCAAAACAGCACACTAAAAAATGCAGTAAACTGCAAAAATAAAGATATAAATGAAATTTACCTTCTTCGAACTGGAGAACGGCTCCTTCTCTCTCTACCAACTCTATCCTTACTTCTTTCTCTACTTGGAGAGAGTCTCCTTTCCCTTAACCTACTCTCCTGCTCTCTTACAGATCGTTCTCTCTCCCTGGACCTGTCTCTATCTCTGGAGTGAAGTTCTCTATCTCTTGGTTCCCTATCCCTTGGTTCTCTCTCTCTAGACCTGTGAAGCCGCTCACTACTTCTTTCCTGTCGCCTTCTCTCATCCCTTCTAACAGAGTCTTCAGACTCTGACGTTTTCCTTCTGTCTTTATCTCTTCTATCAGTGTCTCTACTGCTGACTTTGCTGGACTTTTTGTTCTCTTTGGACATACTGCTCTGAGTTCTAATTGGGGGCATTTTTCGTGTAGCTGCTTCCACAGATACAATTTCACAGTCTGAATCTCCACTTTCCTCCTCAACCACCTGTTTCTCCTTTTTATCAGCTCCTCTTTCTTCCTTCTCCTTATCTCTACGAATTCGCTGCATCTTTTGCCTCTCTAGTCTCTTTTTTTTCTCTTTCTGTGTTTCTTCATAGTCAACCTCTCCTTCTTCCTCTGAATCAGTCCCGTATCCTTGTGCTATCAGCTCCATTGGATTAGAATCAATGATATTTCCATTGCTCTCTGACTGCAGGACCTCTTTCAGAGCTTCTCTGGCAGCCTCTAGTTTCTCTAAATCAACTGAATCATCAATTTTCATCTTTTTAGAAGATCTCCCTTCCTTTTCATTCTTACTGTTTTTACTCTTTTTCTTCTTATGTTTATGTTTCTTTTTCTCGTCTCGCTTCTCTCCATGCTTGGAATGTTTATGCTTGTTTTTGTTCTTGTGTTTGTGTTTATGTTTTTTCTTTTCTTTGCTGATTTGAAAGTCCAATTCTGGCTCTTCTTCCACCTCAATATCTTCATCTATTTCTTGGACATTGGCATCACTTTCTGAGGTTTCATCCTCACTTTAATAGAAAATAAAACAAACATGTATTAAATTTAATAATTGTAGTCTTCAAACTGTGAATGGATAAAAATAACTGTAGAAAGAAAATATTCTAATTTTCTGTTCATGGTATGAAATGAAGACTGATTTTTTTTTTAATCAAATAAGTTACATAGTTTTTGTGTATGTGACAATCAGACAAAACCTGATGGGTTAAATTGTCAGTATGTCCCCACCCCTGATGTATATGTACTGACTCTCACTAATGCCAACCTGCCCCCATCAAATACTGTATCGGGTTCATTCGCCCTATCTACCTGTTTGCCCGAGTTCGTTCGGCCAGAGTCAGTTCGCTCTAATTATTGTTCGTGCTAAACCTTGTTTGCTCCACCTTAACCTCGTTCATAAACCACATCAAGAGAAAAGTATTTATTTCATTTACTCTTAACTTTTTAAATAATAAATTATATTTTACTTTTATATTAACTTGCTTTTATAATTCCAATAACTTTTTCTTACATTTTATGATTTTATTTCTTCAAAAAGACGTAATTGGTCTAATTGTTACATTTTAATGTCATAAATTATAGATAACTGTCTTGATGTTTTTTTAATGATTAGCATGGTGTTTTTAAACAAAGAAATTGAGACATTAATTGGTCCATTTAGAAGATGACCTATTCTATCTTTGAAGAATTTAAATACCCGAGCACAACACAATCCTTTGATCTCTAAATAAGATATACATAGGTAGATGGAACATGAAACTGTATCAAACTACTGTCAACCATAATTAAATAATTAATTCATCGTATCGTTATCAGGTCAGTCAATTGGTTACCATTACGTAAAGTATGCAGGGTTCGACACTAACTGTAGACCGGCAGCCCGAGTCCACCAAAAATTGGGAAGGTCCACCAAAGGTTCAGGACTTGGTGGACCGTCGGTCTACTAAAATTTTGAACTTTTATTATTAAAATGAAATTATTAATGCAAATTCTTACATTGAAATTGACAACCACAAATGATAAACAAAGTTTTGTGATCGCGATAACTTCACCAGAATTTCCTCATAACGAGAAGTTGAAGTCACACTTTCTTCCGAGTTCACGATTGTGTAAATTAACTTATAACAATCAAAGTACTGAAAGTACTGTTAGACGGTGGCGTCGTTTGAATGTGGCATATTACATGTATGATTATTATTGTAGTCGAAAACCCGCGGTCAGTATCGCATACATTTTCCAATACATTTTGCACATAATTAACGCTTACATGCAAAACTGGTCGTGAGTTTCCTACATGGATACTTATGTTGAAATCGTAGTTGTAATCTCAATCCACACTTTACAAAACGTATGTTTCTTGGCCGTCATCTTTGGGGGAAAACCCATAGATTTATCACATTAGCCTTTGTAGTATAGAAGTTTGTATCTATATCGTTTGACATTAAAATCCGTTTTCGGTTTGTATTTTGTTTGCCCCAGAATGCCTCATTCAATATGTGGGTTGCCACAACGTGTAGATTGGACTACTGTGCTTTAAAGATATTGTAGATTTCTCAGAGTAACGAGAACAAATAAAACTCTGGTATGATAAAATACTTAGAGGTCTTATATATGCATCCGATTTGATTTTTTGCAGTAAAATAATGTTTATGGGACATGTCAAAAATGTAATAAGAGCGTACAAGCAAAGGGGTATTCGTAGTAAAGTTTGACCCATGACATCAAGATCATTTGTGCATAAAGGTGTCTACTTTATCAATAAAGGACTCAAAAGATATGGACCCAAAATAAAACTGTTTATATACATGTTGATTTCCAAAGCCGTTTGATCCTTAACCTTTTCCCCGTCCCATAGAACTAATGGCAATATAGGTAAACTATATTCTGCACCAATTTAAGCAAAATGAGCAAAGAAATAAATAATGTTTTCGGGGATCTTTTCAGTTTCTCCAAGTCACGAATAAAACAGTAGTGGTAAAATAAAATCTAATGTGTTAACAGGATAAGTTAGGAAAATTAGTTTTTAAAAACACAAAACAAAACAAAATCAAAGTTAAACGCACGTTTTTCTGAGCAGTACAGATGTGTAAATTAATTTCATTTTATTCTTTGCATGTACAAGACAATAGATCTAGGGTTCGCAAATCTCGGCAATATTTCCGGAGAGCTACAGTTCTGTAGCTCAGCAGAATACTACAGTCATCTATGAAGCACATTCTAGCATTGCGTTGAGTGATGGCAATATTTAACCGGTATGTATTTCAATGTTGAGAACATGATGCTAACACATAGAAACACATTTTTGAGAAAGCTCATGATAAAGTTGTACTCGTGAGTTAAAAATTACAGAGTTTATTTGAGAACAAACGGGGTGATGTTTGTAAAGTACATGTAACTGTTAAAAAACCCCCAAAACAAAGAAAAAGCTTTATAAAAGCAAGGACGATAAAAGTCACAGATTGTACTTTGCTCATCGAATTAGGTTATTTAGATTATTGTGAAGAAATTCGTCAGAAACTGTTTAGTGAACATTACCGTTCACAATGTATCATACATGTATATTGAATACAGCACGAGTTGAACCGATTAGTTAGCGCTTGCTGCAAAATGGAGATACACGCGGTTTGACACGCCATGAAATCCATAAGACGTTTTACAGACGTTTTATGTCTTTGATCCTCTGTTGCTTACCAAAACTCTGTACTGAAAATCTTTGAAACATCGTCACCAAGTCCGTAAGATGACGAAGTGTGGTTTGTTTATATATACTTGTAAAACTGTGTAAAATGGCGACTCGACGCGCTAATTCGAGGTCGATTAGCGCGTTTGAGAGAAAGTCAGTGTAAAGAGTCAACATCAGTAGTAAATATTGTCTGATGAATGTTGAGGTGCATGTACTAAAATTAATGATTCCACAGACTCAGTGGGTTACAAAATGAGGTTAATCACAGATCAGTCCAAAATTGAACATGTTAACATGCCGTAATGTTTTTGTATGTTTGAAAACACATCAACACTTAAGAAAATTGTGCCATTGATGGGTTGAAGGTCAATAAAATGCAACTTATGTAATATTTATTGTCAGTATCTGTTGTGATTTTTTTGGAATAAGCTAGTTGGTCAATTATCGAAGTGATAGTTTTTGCAGTCCTGATGCAGAGTTTAACGTCACAGCTGACAGTTGGATGCATAAATTATCAATACCGTGTAAGCATACAGGGTAACGGCTCGTTAAAAATAAAACACAATTTCATAATTACTTAAATGTATGTACAAAATAATTAGCAACTATAATGCTTAAATTATTTGATAAGATGTAAATGTTCTCAAATTGAAATCGACACATTGGTAAAACATTGCCTGTAACATAGACTGGCAATGCCTGTCTGATATGCGCGATATACGATAGAGACAGAGGACCAGTCTACCTGTAACACTGCATACCTAACAGAGTTATCGTTCCTAATCCGCTAGGGTCCCCGTGAGAAATACCCTTCCGGTCAGGACGATAGCAATAGACAGTGGCTATTTATAGCCACCGTCTAAAAAACATTTTCACTGCAAAATATATTCTAAAACAATCATAATTTAATCATGTGGCTATCCTCTACATGACAGTGGTAAGTGGGTCATTCGGTTGGACTAATACCCCTAAATACACTGAAGTAAAGAGAGATTTTATTTGTCACTTAGCTTACATAATGGCAAAATATTTCCTCTATTAAAGGTATAAATACATTAAATAAATCAAATTTCCCAAATTAGATAAGCTTTTATTTTTTTCAACAATTGTTTGATATTTTTATTAGCATTATTTAACAATATTTTAAAATTAAGTTTTGATTTTGTATATATCATTGTAAACTTAAAAAAATTAATAAAGTCGACTGATTTAATTCTCAAACTTCTTTCTATATATTTTTCTGTTAGGGAGAAGTGAAATCTTAAAAAAAATTTCTGGCCTTATTGTAGAAATAATATGCTATGCTAGTGGAAATGATGATATAGGAAAATAAAATAAAT
>WFKH01010931.1:16798251-16841456 GCA_016163765.1 Magallana hongkongensis | reverse complement strand
TTTTAAAGAAAGAGCTTATACTTATACACGATCCTCCATGGAAGGACGAGTGCGATACAGATCGCTATTTTTAATCTCAGACATCAAATCACCCCAATCTGCTGTGTTAAAAAAATATTGGTGTTGGAGGTCAAAAACAAAATTCATTTTAAGATTGAAGGCAGCATCAATAGCAAAGGGTTTGTGTGGAAATAACTATCTGAAAGTTTCTGAAAACTCTTCAGAAATTAACAAGGAATCTAACAGGCAGTAAAATGCTTGTTCCAAATTAAGTCAGAAACGGAAACCAATCAATAATGCAATAGTAACAGTAAAAACATTTTCAATGGAAACTATGGCAAGTCCTACTTCTTCTCCACAAACTCTCATTTTATCAGACGACAAATCATAAATGTCAGAATACTTCATATTTGCATGTATGAGAGATTATATTATTAACAAAATTCTTGTGGAGAGGAAGAGTACTTCTTTAAACACTGCACTCCAAGCCTGTCTGACCTCATGACCTAAGTCAGGGGCATAAAAAGGGCCAATGTTTACCTGAGTGGGACACACCTAATACATATCTAAGAGTCGGGGGTCTATAACAGGAACGGCTGGAATTACAGAGCAATTGTCATCAAAATATTCAATGCTTTAAAATTCTTGATGTTTTAAGATGGGTAAAAAATTGTTTTACCAATTTAATGGGAAACTGTAAGAAATGGTAACACAATTAAAGACTTACAAGATTTTCGGTGTTTACTGGCTCTCTTCCTTTCCCTGGGGGCTCGGGTTGGTGCGGCGGTTGCCGTCCTCACACAGGCTTCCAGTATCTCGTCATCTCCAGTATCATACATCTCGGAGTCTGTCGTTACACAACCCCTCGATGATGAAAACTTGGATTCAACTAAAACGCACCAAAACAGAGTTTTCACAAATTTAAGTATGGTATGTATTTATTTACACCTGGAACTCATTAAAGAATGAAATGAGGAAGATACTTTTACAATGGATGACTGTGAACACATCAATAGAATAAAATTTAATCAAACTGCAACACAAGACAGAACATTTTCACATTTTAAGGCACAGAATCTACACTGCAGCATGAAAGACTCAGAGTCTAACTTACGTGGTCCTACAGATCTTCGACTTCGACCCTTGAGGCCCCTTTCATCACAACTCGTGTACCCATTGGACAAAAGCTTATGTAAATTAGCCTGGTCCTCACTCATGTTCCCATCATCCTTTGACCGACTTCGTGAAAAGTTGGCAGTCTTAGAAATAAAATATCAATGCTTAGTTTTAATAAAGCTTTATCAATACATGTATAGGATTTTTTTATTACTAGTCAGTTAAACAAATATAATAAATTACCATATTGTCAAAATTTCCGAACTTACAGTAATAAAGTGTTCAAAGATAATTTCAAAAGTGTTTTCAATTACTGCACTTACATCCACAATCATCTTTCCTCTGGTCTTCTTTCTCTCTCTCTGGTTGGCTTTCTTGGCCAGCTGCTGCATCACTTTTTCTCGTGTTGTTCTGTATTCCAGAGCAAATTCACTCACAATTTTACAGAAAGAGTTCACTTTCATGTCCTTAGCAAAATGTAGAGGAATTCCCATGTATAAGAGCAGTTTATGGTAACGATTGATCACTCGTTTGAACACAATTTCAAGAATCATTATCCTCTGTGCTGCATCAGCCAGAAACTCAGATAACCTGTGTACATAGAACAACATAAATATTCATGATTCATCAATTGAAATATTGGTTCTCAGTTGATACTAAGTTTTAACATAATAGCTGAGGAAAAAAGAACTCTGGAGCCACTCTTAAAGAATTGTGTAATGCTCTCTCCCAACCAACTGATTAAAAAGTACTTGAATCAATATATTTTCATTATCAATCTGAGCAGTATTTTTTTGGAAATCCAATTGTTTGCAGATCTATTTTATTTTCAATTTCCACTCAACTTTGTAAAAACAATTAATTTCCCTACCATCCGACCCAGAGTTCAAACATCGAGTCCGGTTGGCAAATAAATAAAATTTTTTAAATGTGGCCTGAGCCAACTTACTTGGATTTGAGATTGGACGTTGATCCGCCCTCATGTTTAGCTATTGCACGTAAGTGATCCCAAGAACTCTTACAGTCTCTCTCTAACTTCCCCAGTTTGTGTTCCAACTCCTCCCAATCCACCTGTAAAACAAAATCATGTTAATGCATAACAAACATACTGAAAGTAATAATAATGGCAGAGCACAATCTAGACATATCAATCATGTATCAACACTAATCAAATAACCAAAACAATTTCTGAATGCATTCTGCATTAAAGTTTGTAAATCAAAAGATTATTATTACTACATGTAATAAAGATATCAAGACTATGAATCAATCTCTCTTATTCAAATCCTTGTCCTAAAATTTATGTAATATATTTAAATATAACACACTATGAATGACAGTGAAAACTTGGACTGATATTTACTCTAGAACAGCGAGCCAGGGCTCCGATCTCGGAGTAAAGGTCCGTTGTGTCCGGGAACTGTTCGATGATGATGGCACACAAATGATGGAGTAACGAGTGTTTGTGTACTGTATCTTTGACCTCAGGAATTTTTGCCAAGTACTCAATACTGAATCCCCTGGCCTGGAATGATAAGAAAAACAAACTTAGAAAGGCATGAACCAGAAGAAGTAAAGAAAATGCTTGTATAGCAGCTAGAACACAAGACACTTACTTGAGCACCATTTAGGAAATTTCCTATTGTTAATATCACAGACAGAATGCATTTAAAAGTTTTGTTCTTTTTCAGCTCGTCAACGCCTTTCTTCAAATCACAGAGTGGCTCTGAAATTTCCTGTAAAATAAAACTAATGTGATAGAAATCTGATAAATCATTACACTGACTTTTCCCTACTATCAGATGAAAACATCTCAAATCCCCAAATGAAATTTTAGAAGTTGCTTGTAACAATGCTTTTGTACCTCTCTTGATGTTAAATCTAGAAATTTATTCTATATGATCCTTTATTGACAATTCTTTGTAGAAATTTTGTAGTAAAGTTCTTTGTTCAGTTTTTGATGAGCAGTGAAGAGTTATTTTACCCAATTTCCTTTATATATTTTCAAGGCTTCTGTGCCATATTTAGGGCTATAACTTCTTTACAACAAGTCTGACACTTACAGATTCTATCATTTCATAGTCCAGCTTGAAAAGCCAAAGAGAGAGTCGAGCGTGCAACTCGCTGATGGAAGACAGTGTCAACAGAAACTGCTCAGCAGTTCCCAGTGGGATATCCGGGTTAGCCATCTGGGCCTCCAGAATGTTTGTTTTTTCCTCTGCTGTTGGAATCATGCCAGTCAAAATTTTCTACAAAAAAAATTGTTAGCCAATCAGAATCTTTATTCAAAAACTTGTCATCTCTAAGTAAAATTTACAGCTTATAATTTGACATATAGATGCAGAATTTAGGTGAAAGTGAAAAGTTCATTTATGAAAAACCAAACATGAATAACAGTTTGTCTGTTGTTACCTCAATGCCTTCTCTGTTCATAATGGCATTATCCATCTTTAAGATGGCCGCCTTTATCGTCCGGGGTGGAGGGAGCACTGTCAAGCCAATGTTTATTGCATTTGATCGCTTGGCATCAAGCACCGTTATTTCTTTCTTCCCTGCTGTTTCCTGACGCTGCAATCATTTATAAAAACTAACTTAATGCAACTCAACTATACATAGTAATATGTGCCTAAATGCAAGAACAATACATACATATATCAACAAAACATCAACTGATTCAAAATAATGCAGAACATGTTTTCAATATCACTAATCAGTTATCTTGAAACATGTCATTTAATTTTAAAAATTATCCAAACATTATCCATTTATTATATTATTTGAGTTTCAATAAAATCAAAGGGGGGACATTCACATCGAAGCATTTCTGTTGGGTGCCCCGTGTTCTGATTCTATACAAGTGTGTGGGACTGAGGATTTTTGTGCTATACATTGTAAAATTAATAAACAGGAAAGGTTTTACACTGGAATATAAACACTCACAGTACATATATACCTTGTGGACAACAACTATTAGTTGATGAACACTCTGAATGTTAGAATTAAATGTGATGTTAGTATTAGAAGGAGAATTAGTATGTGAAGTGTATTAATTATAAAACTGATTTGTGCAAATTTAATATTACTGAAATTCTAAAATAATAAAGTTAATAATGTTAAATACACTGTACAACGTTTATAAAGTCTGTAATAGGAATATGATAACTTGTAGATCAATAAGAAGTAAGTTATTGTCAACTGGTAAGGAGAGGAATAATTTCTGTAAATAGGACCCATCACCAAAAGAAAGTGCTGTTTGTGCGAGGTAATATTGACTATAGAGATTATCAGACAAACAGAACAATTATTTGGAGTCTATTCATTTCTTGTTTGTTTCTTACCACATCCTGTTTGTGTTTTTACAAACACGGCAACACACATGCACAAATAGCCAATCAACATTTAGAACCATCAAATGTGTGTCAGCGATGAGTTAGCACAGCATGAAATAGAAAGACAAGAAAAAAACCAACATCAGTGCATGTACAGCAAATATAGTTAAAGCTTCACACATGAGTGTAGCGTGGAACGATATCCTTATAATTGCCAGCTGATCGTTTATCACTTTACTGTATTACAATTGTCATTTACAATATCTACAATACCAATCACAAGAATTTGATTACAATTGGTCAATAAATTAGTAAACAACATCTATAAAAATATGCAATTTGTTTTCTTCTTTCTAGTTTTATTCTACTATTACTTTTATTATAAGTGATTTTTGTCAATTTAATATACACTTAATCATGATATTGTTATGTTATACATTACTTAAAATGATTTTATAAATTCTACTGTAGTAAAATTTGTGGTTAATGCAAAACATCAAAAGACAGAGAAGTGCTCCTTGCCTCACACCAGTATCACAATTATAAAACTGACCTTTTTGTTGATCTCACTACTCCTGGTCTCAAACAGGTGCTCCAGCTTATCTGGGTCCACTTTCACATTTATGACATCTTTCCAGATTGTTTCCCCTTTGGTGGAAGGGTGGGGTGCTTCTGGTTGAACAGTTTTCCAGTGGAGTTTTATTGTCTTTTTCACTTTCTTCAAATTTGCCCCTGGAGGTGGAGGAAGGTTTACCTTTGGTGTATCGGGCCTGGGAGAACCTCCAAACGGAGGTGGTGGAGGGGGAGGGGGACCTCCAAAAGGTGGAGGAGGGGGTGGAGGGGGACCTCCAAAGGGTGGGGGTGGGGGAGGAGGGATCATTCCTGGTATTCCAGGAGGTGGTGGAGGTCCCAAAGATGGATCAAACTTTGGAGGAGCAAACACATCCTCATCCTCAGAGTCTTTGAGATCAGTAAAATCAAGATCTTTGATTTTCAAAGGTCTGTGTAATTTTTGTAATAACTTATCCCACTGAATATCACTCTCTGTCTTCTTCACTTCCACAGGCTGAGCAGGCTCAGGCTTTTTCACAGTTATCTGCTGCTGAAGTCCTTCTTTGGCACGACTAATTAACCCTGATTTATCTCCAACAGGTGCTTGCTTTTCTTTAGATTCAATAACACCTGGGCCACTTGAGAATTTGTCTATTTGATCTTTCAGTTTATTGTCCTTCTCCTCCAATCCCTCCACAACTTTTGGAGGCATGAGGGAGGTTCCTTTGAGGCCTTGCTCCAGGGTCTCCTTCCTCTGAGTGAGGCTGGTGTCCCCCCTGATGGAGGGGTGGCGTTTGAGGACCCCTGGTTCTGGGACCTCCTCCAACTCCTCCTCGTGTTCCTTTTCTTTCTGTTTCTTCATGTACATCAACCACCTGCTGTTACTGGACATGTCCTGTGGTGGGAGCTCACTCTCCTCGCTCTGCCCGTTCTGATTCTGGTTGAGTTGATCATTGATGTCATTGTTCCTTGTTTCCAGGTTGTTCTGTTGACCGTGAGAAGCCTCATCGTTGCTGTTGTATCCTGATTCTTTAGAGATGGTGTCCTCCGGTTTCTGAGGCTGCAGTAACGGCTTCTGTTGCCCTCTTCTTTTCTCATGAACTACAATTCAATATGTACAGCATTAACATTCAGTGTAAAAGACAAACTTTACTTTATGTCACAATTAATCTGCACAATTTAAAAGTATTTGTGGATATGCTGCTTACTTAAATTTTGCATTCTAAATGTTGGTTATGGAAACATTTCAATATTGATTATATATGAATAAAGAACTTTTAACATGCTGACCTAGCATAAAAATAATTCATTCATGCAGAAGTTGATGCAGGCTTATGCATTTCAGAAAGTTTATCATTGGGTATATACAGTATTTTTATGTCAGAAATATTTCAATATTTTATAAATATATATAAATATATCAAAGGACAATACACGTATCAGAAACATAAATGTTATAATTTAACCCACCTCTGTGAAATGAAACATGATATGGTGCATATGTAAGTTTCAATTGAATCATCATTATAAAAAATACAGTTTTTTTGTCTTGCAAGATGAATTTCTAACTATGCTCTACTAAAACAAGTCCACTAACTATGTCTAAAGTCTCTACGCTCTTACCCCTCGAGTGATCATTTGTTTCTACGTCACTGAGCGAGCTCAGTGATGAGTATTTAGACTCAATCTCCACAGGGTGTGAGTTACTATCACATGACCCCGTGCTGGATGTGCTGGCCACCGAAGCACGGTCAATGTCATGGTAACGATCAGAGACACGTTGCCGTGCTCGCTCCATTTCCTGTTCCTTAAGAAATGAGCGTTGTCGTTCTCTACGCTGTTGCCGACTCCTTGGTACATCTGTTGGGAGGACATGCGTTGTTAGTAGGTCAAGTTCACAGCAAAGAAAATAAAAAATTCAACCAGAGGCCAACAAATCCAAATAAAAAAGTCAATCCAAAAAATTTTAATTTCAAAAGTTCAAATGTTTCCATGCCATCTAAACCTGTGCAGAGCAGAAATTTGCAGGTTTTTTTGTTTTAGTTTAAAAGATGTTCTCCATTCAGTACAATAAATAATAACGTACATCTTAGGTTGCTCCCTTTTAAAAAAACTTAGCCAAGGTGCTGATTCCACATAACGATAGTTACTTCATACGACTAAATGAACTTAAACTCAGAATAGACTTTCAATTACTTGAATTCAGAATTGACAATTTTCCAGTTGAAGCAACACATTAAGGAAAGTGTTGCAAATAATTGATACAGTAAGGACAAATTACAGATGTGAAATTATATAAACATATTCAAATGTGGATGGCTTCATTTTTTACTTTACTTGTTTAATTTTTTTAAATTTGATCACTTATTAAGGATAAATGTTTTCAAACATTATTTTTTTTCAAATCAGAAGCAAGCTGTCAAATCTTTGAGCAGGTTGCCAATACTATCTATATATCTTTACTTCCAACACATCAAATATCAAAGTTGGTGCAAATAAACCTTTGACTAGCAGGACATATTTCATCAGAGAAAATCTGGCTAAATAATGCATCTACACTTGCAAGACAAAGGACATATAACATTGTAATAGTGATCGAGTATAAAGGTGCCATATTGTGGGGGAGGAATATACATTTCTGCACTGCTTTTCATTGAAAGTGACTGAAAGCAAGAATAAAGAAACCAAGCCAATTAAATAATCATTTATTTTCTGTTTGATTTGGCTTTATATGCCACTGACGAAGTCTTAAATTAAAAATTTTGAGCAATTTGAATATGTGGTATTCAACACAATATTGTGTTTGCTGGTTAAGCAATTCAGACAACCTGTTTTATAATTTCAAAAGTACTTTTTCATACATCAAACAGAAAATAAAATCAGTGCTAACAACTGCTACTAGTTGTTTGGTCATCAGAAGCACTGGCATCAGACTTGAGATGACATGCGTGAAAAAAAACCCTCGTAAGCAGTGATAACCGGAGTGTACTTACACGTGTTGACTTCAAAGGCTGGGTCTAAAAACAGACACATTCACAAAATAAACCATGCGAGATACTGATCAACTAAAAAAACCACAAGTGTATACACAAAATCTACTTCAAAACTGAAAATAAAATGGGATTGTGACATCGACTAAATATATAGAGAGTCTGAGATAGAGGAACTAGACCTAGATGATCAGGATAAGTGACGTGTCCACAACAATCATTCTTGGTCATTCGGTCATTCACAGAACCATGCGAGGTACTTACAAGAGGACTGGCGACACTTGGACTCGGGGGTCACATGCTCCCCCAGCATCTCCCCGTTTATCGGAGACTGGGGTGGGGAGAAGGGTTTGTCCGGGGGTCGGTCTTCTTCTAAGTTCTGTTGTAACTCCTCAAACTTCTTCATCCTCATCTGTTGATCTGGAAGCTGATCATGTTGTTCGTGTTCTTCTGGGACCAGCTGACACCGCCTGTAAAACCCACAAACAATAATCATACATTGACCTAGTACATGTGAATTTCACTCAGAATAAAACACAAGTAATGTGCAATATTATTACTTCATAGTGAACTAAACTCTATATATTGTTAGTGGATGGCAGAAATTGAAGAATCGAATCACTTGGTATATTTCAAACATATCTACCCTATATACTGCATATTAGAGAGCAAAAATATACGCACTCTTTTTGTTTTTCTTTTCTGATTTTGTATTCTTCAGCAGGGTGGAGGTCTGGTACGCTCTTGGATTTACCGAGTTTGTTGGGACCTGTCCCTAGAGAAAACCGCCGACTCTTTCTACCCATTTCTCCCTCTGCCTTAATTCTTGGTGTTCTCCTAAAACCAAATACGTGAAATTACAGTTTAAAACATTCTGCAGGTTTAATGTAATTATATATCACTAAAGAAATGATAGGAAAGTCTTTGATAATGCCTATATGGAAACAAGAGGCTACACCAGTACCTGAGATTTTCTACTTGTGACTGATCTCCATCTTCTTCACCATCCTCTGCTTTCAAAGCAGCCTACAATGGAGAACAGTTTTTAAATCTGTTGAAATTCATTAAGTAATGACAAAAGTTAACTTTCAATTGGTCTATCTTTTTCATTTTCATATTCACACGGTAATGCTGCATTATCATTCTATCCAACATTGATTATATATTTACATAATGAATTCCCTATTCAATTTAAGGATTACATTTTTTCACTTTCAATGCATCAGCATTACAATATTACCTCATAAATCTGGAATTGAGACAGAAGGTCAAGGTCAGCCCCATTTCTGTTCATGTGTCTCTGGGTTACCCTCTCCATACCAAGCTCCTCTAAGGCGTCAGTTACATCATAAAAGGTGTCTTGGTCTGGGATGGCATTCAGAACCTAAATGATGGTCAAAATTAATAATGCTTTTTGTCTATAGGAAAAAGAACATAGGGTTCAATAAACATAATGTACTTTTTCACTGACAATAAACAGGTTATTTATTTGAGAAATGGCAAAATATTTTAATTACTTTTCATTTGATATTTTTATTGTGATGGATTGTTTTTTTTTTCGATCTACTCTTTGATGTAGGGTCTGTGGGTCTGCCCTTCACAGTACTGACCTTGTTGACAAGGGTCATGGCATAGGTCAAAAGTTCAGTGTCTCCTCCTTCCTTTTCATCCAGGATCCCCATGATATTGGACCAAGGCTTAACTCCTGTAAACATTAACACAGAGCAATTAGCTTTCATTATACAGTAACATGCTGTGGTTTAGGGAGTTATCTTTCTTTTCATAATGTCTTTGGTGTGAATTGGAAGGGGGGGGGTTATGATAATTTTAATTTTCATCTGACATTTGGAAAATTGGGCAAACTAAAAAATTCCTAGAAATAAAAACAGGAGCTAATTTTCATCATTCAATAATTACATTTCTTAAAATTTCAATAAACAAAAAGAGAAACTAAATATTCTCATAACCACTCGTAACCACCATGGCAAATTAACTTCCTTCATGCCTTCTTTTGTCATACAAGGATAAACATCTTTAATCAGTAACCTGGTTTCAATGTGCAATGAAATTGACCTAGGGGTTACACACAGAATCTGTGTATGAAGTTTCGGTCCGAGTAACTCATGACATACTAACTGGGAACCTGATCTAATTTTAATCGGCCAGCACGCAATTCTATAGTGTCAATTGAACAATTCTGTTCATTCATAGTGTACTTTTAATTAAAGAGCCCCTGTCTCTCCCACATAAATAAATTCATTAATGTCATTAGACTTATTAGTTTCCATAATCAATTCATAACAAGTATATACAACTGACAATATGTGCGTAGGTTTCTGTTTCGTTGTACATTAATCAATGCATGCAGTGGCGTGCACTGGACTGTGACTTGACAGACCATTTCAATAACATATTCTGAAGCATGTTCCTACATTTGAATTGTGAATAGAATTGAATGTCTGCATTTGACATTTAATTATAGTGTTATGGGGTACTTAACAGACTGTAAATGACATACATCCGGAAATAACACTTCTGTACGCAAACAACATTTAGTAGCTTTAACTAGAAAATGAGCAACTTCAAAAGAATCCTATAGAGATCATCATTAACACATCAAAATTTATACAAAAGAGCCCATAAAAGAAATGAAAAAGGAGTATCTATATAATACTAATTTGGACATTCTCAAAGTTAAAGTACCAGAGAATTAGCCACTTGTCACTTATTATCATTATAGAGACGTTGACCAATTCTTACCTCTTTTTGAGTCCACTGCTTTGACCGCCGATACAAGGATTTCTGTATTGGACTCTGTATACTCCACAAACACTAATAACAACTTCAACGATGTCTTGACAACCAGACGAAACTGAAAGTGAGGATTATATTATCATTTTCGTTCTAATGTCATAATGAACACATCAGCCCAAAAAACTAATTCCTTTGTGTGACATATCTACAATATTTCTTCTGAAGCAAATCAATATAAGGCGTCAAAATGTAAGACGAAGAGTGAGAACAAAGGATGAGATCCTTTCTAAGTGTATTACCCCTGGGAGTCTGAGGACCAATACAAATGTAATTTAGTCTTTGTATCTTTAAAGCAAGACAAAGTTAACAAGAATTTTCTATTTTTGTGTGCGGTTTGGCTTCATTTTTATGAAACACTTGAAACTTGCCCACATTGAGAATGGTCAATGTATTTTCTCTATACATGAGTAAGACTTGGAGTTTCCTGAACTTAAATTGATGCAGAGTAACTTCAAACGTTTCATTCTTAAGCGACAACAAACCGCAAGTACTCTCTGTACTCATTGTTTATACTGAGAACAACACAGAATCTATGCAATCAAAGCACTGACCAGGGATGTCCCAGGGTTTCTTAAAATGACGTATCTTGAAAGTATTTCTGGAACACTTATGGGAGGATTAAGGGTGTAATTGCATGGGTTCAACCGGTATGTATCAAAGATGGGAGTTTTTCTGCTTACATGTACATTAGAAAATGAATAGTGACTGTGATCCAGAAAATATATCTGGATTTTTAGATTCCTTTTTTTTGTTAAAGAAAATTTGGTGGAAAGCATTAAAAGTAGATTGTAACTGCCTTAAAGCTTGGATCTTCTTTATTACTATGAGTTGAACTCTCACCTTGGATGCTAGGAGGGAGTAGAGCCACTGTATGGTAGCGGGGTGGTGTATGACTCCATTCATACCATCCACATACAGCATCACTTGTCCCAGAGCTGAAACAGACAGATAAGGTATGCATGCTTATAACCCTCAAATATAGTACATATTTTATGTAGAAACCTATAAATAATACTACAGAACTACCGTATGTATAAATGTTTTCAAAGCATTATTGATGAATGATTTATTACTTCTTTTCTCTTGCAGTGCTTCATTTAATTGAGAACTGTTATTCTATTGATCTCATTACATGTCATCTCTGTCACGCTTTTTGGACTTTTTTTTATTAAATCAGCTGCTGTCACTTCTTTCTCACAGGTATCAAAATAATAAAATCTAGAAATTCTATCCTTTCAGCATGACAAAGAAATCTCTCACAATAATATTATTCTTACTTCTACATTATATGTAATCTTACGAACAATTGTTTATAAAGTGTTTGGAATTTGACACTTTGAAACCTAATGTTCTGTTTCTTTTTAACTCTCAGGTGTCAAATCATGCTCTTTTCACTCAGATGTCAATACCTGGTATTTTAATCATTACCCTACAGAACTATATATTTGAGGGACTGTTTACTACCATCAAGTACTCTAATCTAGGTCATGATTTTAGACTAGTGTTGTATTTTGTTTTTTGTTGGAATCACAATGTTCGATAATCTGTAAATACCACCACGAGAAGAAATCTTTGTCAGCCATTCTAAACATTATGCCGGTCGATTTAAACCCACAAAGCGGACTTCATTACAAAGGAATAGGCCTAAGTCGTGAGTAAATAGTCCCGACCCGAACAGAGCATGTTCCTATAACACAGACTCGCCTCATAGCAGTGCTAAGTTTGCTTAAATCCCTTCAGCGTTTCAACCCCTTTGCAGATCTAAATATGCATAATACAAACATTGATCATTCTTAATTCCTTCTTTTTATCTATTGTTCCTAGAACAAGACTATATATATATTTACCTATGTGCAGTATTGATTCAATAGACTGTTCTTTAAGTGTTTATAATTCAATTTTCTGTGTGTGGGGTGTACTGCACATCAAATACGGAAGGCTTTTGTGATCTCTACCTTTCAAACTATTCATTAGGTATTTACAATATATGTTCAGCATGCGATAACCCATATTTTGTCACAAATGTCAACAATTCTTTTTTTGCAACTCAAGGTCAATCATTTAAATAATTCTTACACCCTAGAGCTAGCAAACAAGTAGGTACTCAATAAAAAATCTACTTCCACTTCTGTTATATGTCAATATACTGCTTTTTATGCCAGTAATATAAGGAAACTGCTAGTGGTTTAAGATTGAAATGTTGAAGACATGGTCAATATATGAGAAGAGATATGGAAACTAGAAGATTAATTGTGTGGTTTACTTATAAGGCTGTATACCTCTGAGTATATAATTCTGGTAGTTCTGATCTGCCTCTGATCCAACCTTGATGAGGCAGTCCAAGCCATCATTGTTAACAAACTCGTGGACCAAGTCTTTGTCATCCTACAAAACAGAAGGTATCAACATATGTACAATGTATACAGTGTGGTCACAATTGCACTGATTGCCTAAATGCAGGTTAAATCAACAGTACATCAAACACATGCATACGCGAAACAGATAACAGCATGTGATTGATGTGTGTGCAAGGTTTTTACCTGGAAAATCTGTTTTAGTGAAAACAACGCTCGCCTCAGCTCTCTCCCATGTGAATTCAAAAGTTTTTCTGCAAAGAAAAAGAAAAAATAATTTCTATGCCATTTCAGCAATGTTGTAAAAGATACTTTTATTCAGACACAGTCCTAACCTGAAGAAACTGACTCATAAAGTTTTACTTTGATATATGATGATATTTTTTTCCTGTGTAATACTTTAATATAATGAACCCCCGCATCAAAACATATGTAGCTGATGATTTGCATGCTAAGTCTTAGAGAGGGGTGAGGATTACAGATAAATCCCCCCTATATTGGCAATGGCTTTAGTCTGAACAGTTGTAAAGGAAGTGAGTCATAGCTTCAATATACTTTTTATACATTTTATTAATCTGTATGTCAGTTACACCTGCATGTTTCTTTAACTGCTCTCTGACTGATATTAAGGGATTATTTTCGTACTCTGATGTAATATGCACACGTAAATTGAATAAATCCCTAACTCTACGAGTGAAAGACTGACACTTCACCTGTGTAAGTGTGCACTGTACTGTATAATGAATAAATCGAGATGATTTTGACAATTATCTGCAGGAGTGTGGATTTAAGACACAGTCAACACAGCTCTTACACCCAATCTCCACTTCACAATCCCCAAGTAAACAGAGAGGTACATAAAACCTATACAACTTGACCACTTGGTGGAAATGAGGAAACACATAGCAAGTACCCACAAATCACTGGGACAGGAAAGCCCTTTAACGTATTATCACTCGACCCCCCTGACTCTTCATAATGAGCAAATCTTATCACCTTATAAGGACCAATCACCATTACATCAATAAATGATCAAAGATTTCTCCCAATTTCCCTTGCATAACTGCCACAAGACCTGGGGACTTGGATTGCTGGATAAACATTCAAGCCATTCTCGAATTCAATACACTGAATGTCCTGTAAAACCTTCACACAGATTTGATCCCTATAATCCTAAGAAGATAGGGAATGTACACATATAATATAAAGGCATGTCTGTTACTAATATTGATGAATTTTGACCTTCTCCAGACCTCAACAAGCTCTGACCACAGAAAGGCCAGCTGACTGGACCGCAATATAGATTTGTATCATTGTACAATGTATGCTTCACTCAATAATCTCCATTCCAAATCTACAAAAGGCCTACCAGTATTCATAGAGATAGTATAACATCCATAGTTGAAGATACTTATACTTGAAATCAAAAGAAATACAGGTAGTTTCAATAAGAAAGCTTTGGAAATAATAAGTGTAAGAAAGATACACCAACCCTATCCACTACATTTACTGCTCACAGGGATGCATAACTTACTGGTGTTTATTTTATCACCTTTGTCAAACACAAGCAGTCCTTTTTCATGACTACCTTCAAGCTACATCTGATATATAACCTTTCCCGAATTTTGTCATAATAATCACAAATTTTTTTTGTGGTAAACTAAATACCGGTAGACGAATGCGTAAATGACCCAAATTTCCTCACAGCCCAAAGGGAAATAACTCTGGTGTAGGTGGTACACCAGCACCTCCCCTATGATGATATATATCTGTTCATGTATAGCAAGACATGTTGTAAGATACACACAGTGTTTTCTCCCCAAGACTGATCTTTAGTGCATCTCATAAAGTGTCTTCAGATTTTTCACACAGCTGTGAAAACTGATTTCAACACTGATTAAACGTTGCTACAGGCAGTATGTTTTCACACACAGGCAGATTTATTGTTAATCCATGTATCTATTATGTCTCATAGTCATTCAGTGTTTCATTACATACATCTATGTCGTATAACCTAATACATTAAAACTTACCAAGAAGGAGAACATATGATATTCTTTTAGACACAGATTCCTCTCCGGAGACATTATTGTTGGAGTCTTTGAGATTCTTGAGAGAGACTCGACTACCAGTACTATTACAAGTCTCGGGGTCATCAGAATTACTAGCCTTACTCTTCAAGCCTGCTTCATTAACATTTTTATTGTAAGAGTTATTGCAGTCGGACTTTCCATAATCTTTAGTTGGTTTACTCAATACTTTAGAACAATTCCTTTGCTTAGGTTGGTCTATAGAGTCCTTGGCCAATACACGACCCACACTGATGGTTGTGCAATCTCTGGGTGTTCTACCAGTTGTTTCTGTTCTCCTTTCAATTTTACTAGAATGGTCATCAAGTACAGATACAGAATCAGCTACAACTTCTTGTCTCTTTGACCGTCTTCTTATTGGGTGCACCGAGAAAACATTCAATTCTGCTGCCATATTTTTCTTAGATTGAGAACTACACAAGACACCTTTGTCAGATTCCTCTGTTCAGAAGATTTTAACATCCAAATGACGCTATTTTATACTAACAAAACATGGTATATCCACTGACTATAGCAGTCACAGCCAAAACATTCAACCATAGAACAAGTAGAAAAAATCAGTAAATCCAAATGAAAGTCACCTTAGTTGTCAAACTATAATCCACTGTACAGTTTCTGAATATACATGCATATATTAAAGAAACTTGAAGACCAAGTAATATCCTTACAACAGTAAGAATATCCCCTTCTGTTAAAACTGACACCAAAAGCTGTAAGACTTTGAAACTGATTTAATTTTCTGTATTCATAAGATGTGTTTCTTTATTTGTATAGGTCAGGGGGCATAGTTAGATGGTACATCAATCTTAAGACAGATAGTCTTTTTTTTATCAGATTTATGTTGATGTAACTAATTGTAGCACTTCCTGGGATCCTGATAATGAGGGAAGCAGCAGGTGCCCCTACACTGTTTTTACAAGGGTGGGGTTTTTAATTATTTCATACATAAAGCAAGTATATCTATGATAAGTTCTATTTATACCTCAGGTATCTATCAATAAATCAGTCTAAATTTGTTTACTATAATAAAATTCTCACAATTAACCAAAATGCAAGACCTCACAACAAATACACATAACACTCAATCAGTTTAGTTTTTTGTTTTTTTAATAAAATACCTATTCTTCAGATATGTGATTAAAAATCAAGGTAAATGTCATAGCCAAAATATCAGTTTGATGGAAGTTAAGTTATTTTTCAAATAATGAAGAAAAACATCTTCAAAAGAAACCAAATGATCATGTGATGGACACAGAGTTATGAGTGTTTAGACCTTTGGCATCACTTGTTGATCTTAGGGAAGCTTTGGCAGACTCTAACAGGAAGCCCTGAGATTACTTATCAGTGCTTCATCAGCAGGACGTCTTCAAATGATACCAGCATGCTTATCTACAGGCCTTATATCTTTCAAGAGTTTTAAATGTGTATGAAAATAAAAAAAAATCCTGATATTGAACCAGGTTTTCGGTTATTTTTAACCCAGTAAATCTGCTTCAATTCACCACAACTCTATTTTTCATTTTTCAAATTGACCTAAAATTACTTCTAGTGTCATTGGCTTATTTCAACAAAAGATGGAAAATATAAATATGTTAAAACTAAATAATTAGAAACCTCCTTGCTAGGCCTTTATGATAACTTTGGGTTTCATTATTCTCTATGTATTCTGTAAACTTTAAATCAACTTCACCCGAGACACATTGTATTTTCAGCCCAAGGAGATTCTTACATGCCAAATTGAAGATTTATAAGATGGGTAACAAAGCAGAAAATTAGATTACATCTGGTAGGATTTCTTGTCTGTGTTTGCTTTAGCACAGACACTGGCTGTAACACCTCACAGCAATAGAGCTGATCAAGTCAATTTCAAGGTTGTTTAAAATCTTAAACCCAGGCTTTGCTGGGTAGTGAACAGTACTGGTACTTGTCTCATTTCTAAAAGTTTCAGAAGTTTATGTGAAAAAATTTCACATCAGTTTAAATTCAGTGTCTATCAGCTTTAAAAAAGAAAAATCTTTTGCAAGATATATTTTTTTTAAATCATATTTAGAAAAGAATAATGTAAAGAATATACACATCTGGAAACCAAACATAAGACAGTGCTTCGCCATAGCATATCTGATCCTACCGAAATTTATTTTTACCTTCATATTATTACTTAACCAACTTATGATCCAATCAAATTGCATAAGACAGTTTTTGCCTGAACAAAATCAATATAAATTGTTAATAATCGACCAAATTTTGGGGCTGAAGCAACAGTTATCTGCCCTGTTTTATCACTTCTTTAAGTGTTGCAAATATAACAAGTGAAAAGCTGTCAATGTGACAGCAAACCAGGTTTTCTTTTATGTGAACTGTATCCATAATCCATGTCAAGCCTACCGTATCCAGAGAAATGGAGTACCCATATGCAATATTTTGCCTAAAAAGTAACTAAGTTCAAAAGCTGATATTTTTTTCATAAATTATCAGAAATCAAAATCCTAGCAACATGCACACCTCTGATATATGTACAATTGATCTGCAAAAGAACAACTTCCTATCTTGAAAACTGTAGGAGGAGTTATCCGTACAATAGGGGTACCCTATATGCAATATTTTGTCAAAAAAAGACTAAGTTCAAAAGCTGGTATTTTTTCCATAAATTATCAGAAATCAAAATCATAGCAATATGCACACCTCTAATATATGTACAATTGATCTGCAAAAGAACAACTTCCTATCTTGAAAACTGTAGGAGGAGTTATCCGTACAATAGGGGTATACCCTTTTGGCAGCGGCCCGCCCACCTGCCCGCCATTTTCACCATTTCAATAACTGGATATTTCCGTTGGAAAACCCGGTTAAAAATATGTATTGTCTATGAAAATAATATAAAGTTAAATTCTAAATCAATGAAAATATTTTAGATCCTCGGATTTTGATGAGCCAGCTTCTGTCTGATTTTTCCATGGACAGAAGCTTAATTGTCTCTTTTTTCTGAACAAAAATGCTTTAATCAAGGTGTCATTTTTCAAAGCATAAAGGCTGAGGTATGCACCACCCAAATAACTGTTGTTACAGGTGTATGTGTACAGAAAGCAGACTTTTTAAGTGATTTATTCCAGAAATGTAAATAAATTACATAAGAAATGGGATGGAGGCCAAGGGAGTTATTGAAGGTTCCTAGGCATAGCAAACAGAAGACAGGAACCTGCCTACACTCCTTATTCATGAAACTGTCAAGTTGAAAATGCACTTACAGTCAAATCTATCAATATCAGGCCAATTGAAATTTTCAACAACTAAAAAATGTTTCAATAGATAACTGTCAAAGGTAAACATAAAGGAAGGGAATGCTGTCACAAACAGAGAGCAGAAAACAAAGAAACTGAATCCTGAAAGGAATGGACTTTTCCCATGTACATCCTTCTATCAGCTGTAAATAGAACAAGGATTGGTGAAGTCAAACATTGTACTATTGTATGTAACTGTCCTGTCTGAAGCTGGAGAATCCTGTCGAGGGTGACCACAGATCTAATAATAGTCACTTACCTATCACAGCATGTACTCGAACTGTCAGCTGTGTCCTCAAGATCAAGGCATTCTTTCTCCTGGAAAAACAACAAACAGTAATAATTAAGTATCCTGATTACAAGTATCTGTAGTTATAAATACCATTTGAAGCACATGCAATTCTTATGATGATATCAAAGTTAAGATATTTGTCGATCTTTATTTTTGTGACACCATATAAAGCAGAATGTAATTTCAGCGACCAAAGATTTATTTTTTAAATGTAAAAGGCTCCAACTACAGCTGTATAGTAGTGAAAATGATAATATTTTAATATTTCTACAAGAAACATCTCTCCAGGAAATAAATACTGTGCTTAATTCAAATCTCATTCAGGACATATGTCTAGACTTAACTTTATATTAAATCACTTAAAATAACTGAAGTCGTTCACATAAACACTGGTGTTAGATCAAATAAATCTGAAAGGAAAACAGTGTACACTTTTAGCATTCTCTAACTAAAGTTCTGTAAGTGGTAATATATCTGATATATCTCCTTATTGAGATACCCCAATTTACAGATTAAAAGCAGAAGTTTGGAAATGAAATTAAATGTCTTTTTAAGTCGAGTTTGTTTTCAATTTGAAAAGCCTGTAAATGGCATGTAAAGCAAGGTGTTTGAAGTATGTGTCAGTTTAAGATCTCTATCTATTGGTTGTGATGGACAGGACAGAGCTATGACTGCCAGGATTTTAACGATCTTGTGACAAAGCATTAAAGCATCTTGATAAATCTCATTAAAGTGTGGGTGGTGGTATGCCTCTATGGGTCCGTCACAAATCCAACAACAAAAAAACGGGGAGGGAGATCTAAATAAATAACATATCGTAATTTGTACCCTTTTACTACCCAACAATGTACTTTCAATCTTAGGGAAACAAATTTCATTTTTTTTTTAAAGTTAAGAGTATAATAGCCTTTATAAAGAATCCTAAATCAACATGGTTAGGTAAATATATTTTCAAAAGAAACATTTGACTTGTTTCCCTGTTGTAAAAAATATGTGTTAGCTTACTCACTGGGAGTTGTACACGGAAAGTATGTATGTAGGTGGGATGTTGACTACTTCAACATTTCTTTAGTATCTGTACATACACCCCATAGTGTCAAAATTTAATTAAAAGGCCATCCTTGTGAATTAATCAAGCAATTAGCATGTGTTTACGTTCAGGGTCTAAATCTTAGGGGTTAATTATTCCCTTGAAAGGGGTAGGGGTTTAAGATATATCAATATAATGATGAACATGAAAATGTTGATCATGTCTCAGATATTTTGATTTGCTACGCCAATAGGAGCCCATGTCCTCTTTCTGAATACATGATATTTTTTCCCATCACAGATCCTAATTAAAGTGCCATATCTACTGACTGACTAGACATGCAGTGATTGATATATCTGGGATAAATAAAGGATTACATAAATGACCAATCACATACTTTCTCCTATGTCAACAAACCTCGGAATCCCCCTCTCTGCCGCCAACATTCATTCCCCCAGTGTGCTATAGTATACTGATTGATATGCTTGATTCTACTACACTAGTACCCAACAAGACACTTTTACCGACACAATAGTATATTTTTCAAACCAGTTACTTAAGTGAATGTAAAATGGTGACAATTGACTCTGTTGTTGACAGACAAGTGCAAGACTATGCTATGCATTGCTTCCTTTTGGCTAATTGATCATGCACATTGGTGTTTAATTTATACAGATAAAACATGTCCAGGTTTTAACATATGTTACATAGTAAACAGGCGAACGAGTCTATAGCATTTCCTGACCAAGAGTTTGGTACATACCGCAAAATGGTTTTTCCTCTAGAAGGAAAAAAATTCAACGTCAACAGAAACTTAATGACATGTCATTATAAATATAAACTAGGAATATCCATATTGAACAGAATGAACATGCAGCTTTACATAATAGGTTTAGTGTAGGTGGATTGTTGGGAACTTTCACTTTCACTCAATGCATGATCAAACCCCTTGTCTGACACCTGCCCAAAATATGGACATTCTATGTATCTTTAAATCTAAACTGTTAGACTAAGTTCTTGGAAGAATGCCTTCAGCTCACAGGGGTGTTTATATGAAGTATGCATGGGTATATATCCATATGATTCTCCCCAGATCCAGTGAAGAAACAACATTATAAACACCCAGAGATGTAAAACCTGTCAACAAAATACTTCTGATCTGTCAAACAATCACTCTTAAAGTAATGTACACAACCCACTCTAACATTCTTTATATTGACCAACACGTACAAGGCACGGGTCTAACTTAGTCTATACTGAAAGTTTCAAAATTCTTTTCAAAAGTTATTTCAATTTGTTCTTTGACTGTATTATCAAAATCTTTTGTAGAATTGAAGAAAAAAAGTGCATATTTTTTTCTGCTAATATCAATTACAGATATTCATACATTTGTACATGGCGACTAATATCTTGACGCTTTGTACTCATTTAAAGGGGGGAAAAAGATTAGATTCATGAAAAAAGGAAAAACTGATAGAGGATTTTTTCTTTAAATTATGTCATTTAGTTTTTAATGTTTTGAAGGGTATTCAACCAAGGAAGCAGTTATACTGATAAAAAGAAGATCTAGTTTCAAAAGCAGATCCTTCGTCTAAATCTGGCATAAATGAACTTCAGAAAGCCCCCCAAGCTTTTTGTTGGCAGATACACTGTGCTATAGGTTTCTTTAAAATCAGATAATGCTGCAGCAGCAACTAGAGAAAAAAACTCTCATGGAACTCCAGGAAGAAGGAAAACCACAGTGGTTATATGTAACCTTGACAGTAAAGCTCAATTTTTTTTTTCATTCAAGCTTTCCCAGCTGTGTTTGATTTGAAATTTCCAAAAAAAGAGTAACTGACCAGGAGTACAGTGGATGATAAAACTGTAATAATATTTCTGGGTGCTTATTACTGGGTGTTCTTGGTGAACCCCAGGCCACTGCATGCGGCACTAATTGAATGCAGTGTCCTTGACGCTCTGCCAGCGCCAAGTCGAGCACAGTCAGCACTTCAGATCGCTCGCCATCTCCTCTTGTCACATCCTCCGCGGGAGAGATGTCACCTTCAAATCAGGTGACCACAAACATGTTTCATCAACAAAACATGCAGCGGCATCGCATTGAGACTCGGAATACAGCAGTAGTGAGATGAATAGCACTTTATACTTCCGAGTCATCTACTGATATTACAATGACATCTTGAATGGTTGAATTATCAAGGAAGCGAGTACTTAACAGCTTTCAAGTGTTTTTGTGCTCATTATAATGTATGCGATAGAGATACATTTTATCAATATATGCAGTTATAAAATTATTAAAGTTTGAAATATGAAGAGTCAATATCCGATACTTGAAGGGTTCATAAATTAACCACAATCATTTAAAGTTAATAATGCTTTAGATATATACAGGTAAAGAACAGGTAAGTGGAGTCAGACACAAAGACAGTTTATAACTCCCTTACTCTGTCTTCTTTGTTGTTACTCATTTTTGTTATCAAGAATCTAAGAAAGTAACAACGTAAATAAATTTGAACAATGTGTAGCAATGTAATTAGAATACCTAAACAAAGTATGACCACATAATAGCACTGAAACTCAATAGATGTTCCTTGGGGAAAAACCAATTTTACGACTTGGCACTCGCCCTTCTTGTTTTGTTCCAGAGATAAACTGGGTGCTTTGTAAAACCATTTTATTGTAAAGCTGTCACGCTATATTTACTGTGTTTATTATTCCTGACTTCTTTAAATCCTAATTTCTAAATTTACTGTATCTGTAACACCTATATTCAATGCCTTCAGACCCTTCTTTGCAGTGACGCAATTTCACATCCAAAAGGTGAGCAAATAAAGATTTCAAGCAATTGTTATTTTGAGGTCGTTGAAATTTTTATGATAAGCTAACTTTCTATTTCTTTTAATAGAATGCTTTCAAAAATAAACTTTTGTCGGAAGCACACCAGACTTAGAAAACCCAAACCTATCTCAGTCAATGACCCCTAACTCATAATTAACTTTAGCTCCTGATGCATTAGTTACAATCAAGGAGATTTCAGATGGTGAATATCTTGAAATCAAACTTTGGCAAGGACTGAATCATTCTACCTTATTCCCAAAAGCTTTTCCAAAATAGCACTGTTATCTACAACTTAATTGGGACCTTGCAGGACCTCCCAATTTAGAATATGTAAATGCATGTTAGTGTTATTTAAAGTAATGCATTAATGTGGGGAATAAAAACTTTATAAATGGAACAATTGGTATGTGTTTCAAAATTATCACAGGTTTGTTTTTTGTTTTTTTTAGCAAACTATAGAAAAAATCCAGACCATCTTCTATAGGAAAAATTTCTGATAACCATACAACCACACATAAATGGGCCTTCTTTTACTACTTTCTAAATCTTCTTTCCATCATATATACAAATGATATAACTTTCGGATTTGTAAGATGTATGAAACTCTAACTTACTGGTCTTGGAATCCCTCAAGTTCTTCTTGTTGTTCATCTATGGTGGATTCCAAGTCCAAATATGTACCATAATCTCCCTGAGTTCCATTGTGATATCTGTATATTTGGAGGGCGCAGTCTTCAAGCTGTCAATACACACACATTGCTCTGATTTTATTTTTGTAAACTTAAAAGGCAACAAAGCAACAAATATTGAAATAATCAATTTTTCATACCATTACTGTAAAATTGCTTTAGTTATCATTTCACCCATTTATTACTTTACAGGTATGTTAAATCCATAAACTGCCTCTAGGAAACATGTGAAGATAAAAATCAATCCCATACATTTTTTTATGCAACTTTACTTGGAATTCATTAAAAGCTATTAAAAAAATAAATCCCTAGGCAATGGACATCTGACAGGTCCTAATGACAATATCAGTAGCTCAAATCAAATATAAACCAGACAGGCTAAGCCCCAGACACCCAACAAAACATTCTAAAACCTGAATTTATAACACTGCATCATAAATTTTTTTTAGTTCCTTAAGTAACATATGGTGTGAATATTTATAATTGTCTTTCAAATAAAAATATCATGTTGTCATTACAATTTTTCTTGCGTAATAGGCAATTTATTTAAATTTAAATAACATCATCTATCTTCTAAGCAGCAACAAATAACACAAAAAGAAACTTTAAATACAGCAATACAAAGACGCGAAATATTGACCTCACGCTGGGTTCATCGTTAATTTGATGAAAGAAAACATTTCAATGAAAATTGTTGAACAATGAAAAATAGCCTATTTATGTTGAATAATAAAAGTATCAAAAATTGCCAATTGGATCTTTAATTTCTCCCATATGAAACAAAACAAAATTAAAATAAAAGATGAGCTGTAAATAAATTTATACAGTAGGCCCTATTACTCAATAGACGTCTGCATTTGTTTACACTTCACAACGTTTGTGCGATCACATGAAAAAAAATTACTTACTTTGTGAGGCGCTTCGAGAAGTCTATGAACACCGCCAATTTGATTATTCAAAGGAACATTAACATGGAATGTAAAAGTTGGTGGACGAGTCGGTTCTGGAAAATTAGTACTTGTAAAAGGATCGGTATCGTCCAGATACTGTACTCTACTCGCGAAGGTCGCCATATTTTTGATATGATTACTGATCTCCAATATATTGACCTTTGACCTGCGTATTCTTACGCGGCGCATACAGGTGCGAAATTTGAACAACTTTCCTGCACTACATACAGCGTGGTTCTTAGAGTAGTGTATGCTATTGTAAATAAACGATGAAAGGCATTTTGCCGAGTTTATATTTAAACTGACTTTCCCTGCAATGTTAATGGGCAATTGTATCAACGAAATTAAATTAAATTGCTGTTTTTTTTTGGGGGGGGGGGGGGGGAATATAGGGGGGTCTATAGGCTTTTATAGTTGATAAATAAATGAGAATAATTTGCTCTTGTACTATACATTTTGTGTCAATTCCTTTTCTTATTATTTATAATATTTCAAATACCACTGTTTAAAGATATAGTGCTGTAATATTTTTAAGCAGTCTAAGATAACAGAGTTATCTCGCCTTAGCTACATTTCTATAATACATTGGTCATAAACTTTTCGTTTTTTGTTGTGCCTTAGAAACCTTTTAAAAGCACTTTATCACTGCTTCTTTTTATATTTGCTAACACAGTACATGTATACATACTTGTACTGTGCTAGCGAACCTGTTTATGAAATTTTACAATATGCTCTCTGAATTCTTCAAGAGTATTAAAAGATGTTATAATAAAAAGACGAATTATTTAATCGAGAGATATATTTATTTAAAAAATGTGAGGTCGTCAAAATCATATTTCATTGGGGGGGGGGGGGGGGGGTTAGAATATTTAGAAAATTAATCCCCAAAAGCGCTTTATGTACCTTTTCCTTATAAATCTTTTACCACATATCACATCAATCGTCCTTTATTCTGTTTGAATGTTTGTACATAATATATATGCATGTAAATGTATATATTTGATAAATAAATTGTCAACAATAAAAAACTAAGTATATATATTTACCATTTTGGCTTTTTGAGTTACTGCTGATCATGATTATTTAACCCGTAGTATCAAATACACGAGAATGACCTACGCTACCTGTTTCATTTTCCTGAAAACTGGTCACTAACTTGATTAAAGTGTATATTCATACTAAAGTGTACTGGACTTAACAAACAACAACAACAAAACAAAAAAAAATTAACAAACGACAGAAAAAACTGAAAGATTCCTCATAGTCTATATTAATTTTTTTTTTTTTTGGGGGGGGGGGCGGCAAAAGTAAGGATCCATCCTACACACATCACATTTCAATGCATATGCTAGGATAAGGATTTTGTTTTTACCGGTAGATTACCACCCTTTTATCACTTCAAATGGAAAACAGACCAACTGTCCAACTGTACATTTTGTATTAAATTCATTTAGAGAAACCATTTTAAAGTTCCCTACCTTCTGAGTATCGACCCCTAGATATTCCAGCAGCTGATTGGCTGATGAGAATCCCCGGAAGTGAAGCTCATCCTCCGGATTTGTAACTCCCGGTACCCGGATGATCTTCGGCTGTGGCGGCTTGAAACAGAGATTCAGAATGTCATTGATGGTGACCGATCCTTTGTTGTTTTTCAGAATGTTGGCCATTTGCTGGGCCGCTGCCGACGGCAGGCCCCGAGTTCTCTGGGGAGACATCGGGGACTCTGTAGAACTCGGAGGGGGAGCCCCTAAGTTCTGAACAGTTTTCGGTTCTTCAATATCCACGAGTTTCTCCTCTATAAAATAGGATTTATTTGTGAACAGTTAAAACATTCTCCCAAGAAACTAAGAATGAATTTATTATTAAAATAACTACAGCACACGCAGCCACTTAACATATTTCAAGACAACAGTCAAGCCATTCCGCGAAAACTACAATCTATTCATGAAAAAAGCGATGTGGCATACTTAAAATGAATGCGGTCGAGGCAAAGCGACTGGTCTCGAGCTACCCACAAAGCGAAATAGATACACCAATGTTTCTCTGTCAGCTGCGACAACCTGTCTGTCTAAGTTGTTTAGTGTTGATGCACAACAAACAAAAGAGAGCAGTAACCGTCATTACTCATAATGCGGAGATCAGTGGAGATAGCTAAGTTATGACAAAGATGGGCAATGTGACAAAACAGTCTGGAATCATGCAGGTCAATAAACTGAAATACGTGGAAAAATTATATGCATATTGGAAAATTTAAAAAATATATATAATAAAAAAACAACAACAAACAAAACAAAATAAAACGTGCCACAAAATTAAACAAAATGAAATATATTAAATGTAAGCAGCCAGCTGTCAGGCAAGTGAAGTCGTCTCCAAGATATAAACTTTGTTGTGAGGAACTACTATCTACAGAAAAAGCAATTGTCGTGGTTATTACAAGTAGATTAAGGGATACCAAAAATTGTGAACAGTTTTGTTTTTGAAGGGACCTTTTGAGTGTGTGTTTTCTTTATATTACGCAGATGATCCAAAGTAATATTTTGTCGACGTCATCACTTCTAGCGTATGACGTAAAATTACCTGACGACTTAGGCTGTATAGGGTGTGGATGATCGGGAACTGGTGTATCCATCAGGTTTTGGGATTTCCTAACATTTTTACCCTCTGAATTATAAGCATTTTTGCCTCGTTTTGTGTCTTCATCGTCAGAGTTTAACAAATTGTCAATGTCCATATTTGTCCCAATAAAACCACTTTTTGTTCGCTTTGCCTGCTGTGGTGGCTTTCGGCTTGACTGTTGACTGTTTGCTTCACTAGAACCCGAGACAAGGTCAGGTAACCCTGAATCGTTTTTCATACCTTTCTGCATACCTGAATTGTTGGGTGACCTTGGTGAAGGGGTTGCTCTTGTTTCGTTGGACATGACCGAGGAGGTCGAAGTTGTTTTGCGTAAATTTCCATCATCTGGTACTACTGAGTTCATTGAAGGGATGGACGATGAATTGCTCATATGAGCCAGACTTTCATTAGACACACCTAGACTCTTAGGACGATTGTATGCGGTTCCCCGGTCATCTAGGACGTTGTCATGAGAACCCTGCCTGCTGTAAGGCTTCCGGTCGTCCAGATTGTCTTCACGTGAATTATGTCTACTCTTTTGTCGCCTGTTTACAAATTGAAACCGATTAGGCGAGTCTTCGCGATTGAACCCATAATGGGAACTATCACTTTGCTGACCACGATCACTTTGGTGTCCATCCCGACGTTGCTTTCTGTCATCTAGAGCGTCTTCTCTCGAACCTTCTCTTCTTATTCGTCGACTCTCGTACGATGACTGACGAGAGTGACGACGATTAGGAGAATCATCTCTGGAAAATGCATCGGAAGAACTGCCCGATTTACGATTACCTTGGGCAGGCGGATTTAAACCCCTTGAATCGCTTCTTGTTGGTCGAGAGTTGGAATCACCATCTGCATCGTCATCTAAATCAAGCGACCTGTTCAAGTTTGATTTTCGATAGCTTTTGTTTGGTATCCTGTAGTCCTGTCCACTGTCATTTGCGAATACATTATCATCTCGGTCACTTCGAAGTCTTCCACGTCTGCCCCTTCTAGGCGGCGGGGACTCATCACGCGTTGGTGACGGTTCACGCATTGAACGTCTACCACGCAATCGATCAGGTGACACATCGCGACTTGAAAGGTCCCTTTCAGAGTGTTTAGAGGATTTTGAGGGAGGGTAATCATGCGCTGAGAAGTACTCACCCGAATCACTTCTCGGGAAACCAGCTTCTAAGTTTCGAACTGGACCACTTGGTGCAGGATTGCTTTCACCCGAGAAAGGATCTTGCAAAGGAAGTTGTTGTTTCCATTGCTGAACCTTTTCAATACTGTCACGGAGAGAAAGGTTTTCTGGTGTCAAAGGAGCGTCTGCATCGACGGGTTCATCCAGTAGCTCCCTACTTCCGTGTCGTCTACGACGTTGCACTGGAGGTTGTGGGTCTACAGGAGAATGAACAATAATTGCAGGCTCAACTGGGTCATCTAGCAGTTCTCGACTACTATGTCGTTTTCGTCTGGGTGTTTCATCAAGAATACTGTCTCTTGAAGAAGAGCGATGATAATCCGGTCTCGCGTCTCTATCTACATCTTTCTGTCTGTAGCGAGAACTTCGTGCGTCTTCCATGTCGATTTCGTTTGGTGATTTAGGAGTACTCGTTCTTGGAGCTCTTCTTCTTCTGCGAACTGGGCCTTCATCTTCAGAATCAGCCACGGAAGATTTTGGAGTTTCTACATCACCATAAACTGCCTTTCTCCAAGACTTTTCTCCCGGTACGTCTGCAACTGCAGGTTCACTATCTCGATAGCCGTATCTTTTTGATTTGTTGCCGTCATCGTTATAACCAGGTGGCATGGGATTCGAAAACTTGTCTCTATACTTGTAGAATGCTTCACCGGCTCCATTTCCTCCTCCTCCATCTTCCATCATTGCTAGAGCTGCAAGAGCTGCCTTTTCGCGCATATCTACCCCGCCACTTCCAGCGTTACTACCCATAGAACCACGGCGACTTCGTCTTGGAGATGGGGGCTCGAGAGTTTGAGTGGAACAGTCCACCACATTTGTCGATGGTCGGCCTCTGTAACGACCATCTCGTCTAAGTTCACGGCTTAGAGGTCGAATGCGTTTGGTCTTTGCGATACTGTTTGATTTCCCGCGTTTATACTGTTTGGGTTCGCGACGAGTTCCACCTTCTGGAATTGGCGATGTTCCGCGGGAAATAAGATATCGTCCTTTAACACCATCTTTTTCAGCTTCTGGCGCACTATCGTCTGTATCACTTTCGGAGGAAATCATTTCTTTTCGAGGTGGAGGAGGAATACCATAATCACGCGAGCGTCGGCGCTCGTATGGATCGTATTCAGTCTCGGAAGGTCTTGCCTGTTGTCGTTCATATTTTCTTGACACAGGTGGTGAAGCTTCAGATGTGTACGTAGAATATGACGGCGAGGCACTACCACTGTACTCATACCTCGATGACCTGTTACTCACTGGAGAACTTTCCCTGCTGGCCCCTCCATAACTCCGTCCTGAACGTAATGAAGAGTTGTCGTAAGATCCAAAAGATCGCGTGCTTCCTCCATAGTCTGAAAGATAGCCAGACCTGTTAGCATATGGGTCTGAGTTTGCACTTCTGGCGGAATGCTTATCATATCCGTATGAAACGTCCCTTCCTACTGAAGGGGCACGACTGCTATTGAGAGGTGAATACATGTCTTGTCTTGAGGAGCGGTTTTCTCCTGTTGAGAATCGCTGAATTCTGTCCTTCACAGGACTGTACAGCCCGCTAGTACCTCCGCCGTATGATGAATACTTATTGCTGCTACTATATGGACTAGATCCACCGTATGAATATCGATTAGATGGCTGGTAATTGGATGACGAGTAATTTTTGGATGAAGACCCGTACGATGGACTTAGATAGTTGCTACTTCCAGCTCCAAATTTACTGGTTGGACTATAGCCTTTACTTGTTCCCATGTTATCATAAGTCTGAAAATAGAGAATGGAAAGTAAACATAAATTGCAAAACTAAAAACAAAATAACAAAGATCCTGTTATAAGAATTGCAACCGAACACTCACAGCGCTGCTAAAAAACTGAAGAATACTGAGCTTGCGAAAAAGAAAAAGGTTGTTTACTTTCTCAGTGAAAAATTTGTTCCGGTTTTGCATATCATGTAGTGATTGATGTTTGAACGCTCCTAAATTTTCTGAAATGACCGGAAAGATGCTGTACTTTTTATCTCCCTTTCACCTGTATCTCTCATCAACGGAACGACGAAAGTCTCATTCCAACTGTGTTACAGTCATCGCTATATATAATTGTTAAACGTTTCTGATGATTGTTTAACTTTCGTACGTAAACCTGAGAAATATTAGCTCCATTTGAATTCATATTTAATTAAATGATGATTGAAAAAATATACCATTTTAAAAAAAACCCGATTACTCGTTTATAACTTTCGTGCGTAAACCTGAGTAATTTTAGCTCCATTTGAATTCATATTTAAATAATGATTGAAAAATATACCATTCCAAATAAAACTCGTTTTATAGCAAAAAAGAAAAAAAAAGGGGGGGGGGGAACGGAAAGTATCCTTTGGTTGTCTTCTTGGCTTTCACTATTGATAGTTGATTATAAATCCTTTGGAATTTGTAAGTCCTGGAGTCAGCATAAAAGTTGCTGCTCTAAGTGCAATATTATATTGACCATTGCCTGGAAATCATTTGAAGCATTCTTTTTTATCTTGAAATGAGATAAAAACACAAAATTCCAGACCCAAACATAAACTAGAATTTGACCATCTCGCCTTGAAAAGCGATTGCTACACATTCACGAAGCGATATTTTGTTTCTATAAGAACATCCTTGGTGGAGTTTCGTATTTGTCTAAGATTAATATACCAAGTTTTAACTAAGCTAGATAATATTAATTGAAGAATCATCCCATAGGTATGACGGGTTATCGAATCCGCCAAAATTAAATTAAAAACAAGTTGGAAACAAGTTTGTGATGATTAAGAAAAGGGATGAAAGCAAATGCAGATCAGCTAGGTTCACTCTCTATTCTAATTATCATTATCATTAAGCACGATGTTTGATACCGACTGCAAACCGTAGGCCCTATCGCTGTTCTATTTCCAGTATCCAGAAGTAGTTAACACTAGTATATTATTTTCCAGATGACCAATTCAATATCTTGATCCTGCCAACACCACTGAATTATGACCGGAAGAACAGAGGGAGTCAAACATTTTCACATTCGTGATTTGATGATTACTGAAATTTGTTCCACCCAAGATTCTACCACTGCGTTTTAAAACCACGTATTTTTCTTATCCCAATTGAAAATTTATTTCGTCACCATAATTTCATATATAGTTCAAAATTTTTATCTTTAAAAAAGATTCTTAATAAGGATCCGTTCACTAGTTTACATAGGTAAATCAATTGAGGGTGAAAAGATTGGTTCTACCGAGACGCTAAGACAACATAGTCTTGTTCGACGGATGACTTAGTAGCAACATTAGCGGCCTTATCTTGTGATCTGATCGGGTTTGGGATCCTCTCTATCAGACAAACTGCAGGTTACACCCTCCGTAATGTAACAGATTCCCATTAGCCGTATATCACAATCAATCGCCTACATGACAAGGCGGCAAGAAACTTGTGATATGAGTTTATCCCAGTTGCTAACCCACTTTTTAACACAAAATTTTAGATTGAAGGAACTGTCTCCTCAAATTCGCGTCTCCTCAAAAAAATTAGCACCGGTTTTTCGGTTCTAGAACTTGGCACAATATATTGTATTTGTCTTTAGTTTTGTATGTAAAAAAAGACAAGACAATTATGTTTTTGCTTTGTTTGGGTTCAAGGTAAGAGCAACTGTAGGTACCCATATTATCATCATATGTTCTAAACGATGTTCTACAAAAAATAACGCCCCAACACTGGATGCACTGATCGTGACCGGAGCTAGTGAACCTTTCCTCTAATAGAAGAACCCTACCAACCGCAAAATGTTTTCAATCTAAAATGATCTTGATATACTAGCAATATATACTTGTAACCTTTTTGCGCTTCTGATTCATTTAAGTAGTTTTGAAATCGGATTTTTGAAAACAATATTTTAAATAAGATTTTTTTTTTATTCTAAATTGTTCATCGAAAAATGTTAAAAGTTAATAGAAAAAATATATTTAAGAAAATATAAATGAAATATAACCAAATAAAAATGTTTTGTACACATATTATAAATAAATAGGATAATAAATGAAACAAAACCATACCTGTACAAACGAGCTTATCCTTAGGAACGATCTCTATAACTGCGCACTGCATCTAACAATTTCAGTTTTGCAAATGGAAAGTGAAGAATGCGAAAGTAAACATGCAAAACAACCTAGACGGAGGAAAATAACTGTTTAAATGAATTGGAAGCACGTGTGTGTGCAATTTGGTTTGACAAGAAGATTGGAGCTAGAAGAAGGATTCTTCAAGAAAAGGCTAGGCGCGTCTTCGTGCAGGTAATAGTATGAAGCTCTCTGTGCTTCTGTTAGCGATCAGAAAGCGGGACCTGTCTTTCGTCTGAACAGTAGCTTGATGGTATTCATCAAAAGGTGGTGATCAGGAATATTGCTTCAGAACGTAAACAAGCGAAATGCTATTACAGATAACATGGACCATATCCACCCCTGCCAATATACCTATCAGTTCTATAATTAGGAATAATTAAATCATAAACAGTTTCCTCGAGACGATGTATGAAGTTAAAAAGGGTAAACTGAGTCAGAACAACTCAGAACTTGAATAAAAAGGAAGGCAGTGAGAATCATGCGGGTTTCTTAATATGAATAAAACCTGCATCTACCATAGAACCAAGTTTCCTGGAAACGATGTATAAAGTTAAAAAAAGGTACGCTGAATCAGAACCGCTCAGAACGTTATTAAAAAGGAAGACAGCAAAAATTCTGTGGTGTTTAATAGGAATAAAACCTGAATTTGCCATTTCCTACAAATCTGCATGTCGAAGCATAAATATTATTGGCTGATAACGACATGGGACGGTATCGCATATTGTTGTCAGAAACACATTTGGTTTTGTCATCTAACACCCTATTTTCATCTTAGAAAATATCTGATAATCTGTTAAAGTAAGGAAAAGTGTTCTAAACAGATCCTTGCGGAAATAGATAACACGTGCCATCAAAGATTTTCTGTTAAACTCTGTCAGAAAACCAGCTGTTTGTTACAATTTGCTACACTGTATTTGTTTCACGATTTGCACAACACTGTTTGTTGTTGTTTATTTCCGTATTCTACAGCTTTCATATTATGCTCAAATTTGTTAACTTATCTGCTGAAAATTCAACTTCAGTCTGTGTGGTCATTGAACAAGGCTGACGTTGATTCCTATCCAAGCATGCTTTTAACATAGGCACAGACGCACGCGCCGGTTGCAAAACATCATGTAATTTCAATCGTTGAACATCGTTAACAACAAAAGAGACATTTATACATTTTACATATGTTTTTAACATCTGTCAAGAACGACAGCTTGTCCAAATTACAATTAACCATTAGTGTTGTTTCCTATTCATGATGCAAAAATTCTCTAGAGTTAAAAAAAAATGGTTCAGAGGAAAACATAGTAAGGGATATAAAAGAACTTACAGATCCATGACTTCTTCCGCTGGATATACTGCCATATCCCCGGTCAAATGACGGCTAAAACGAAAAAAATAGAGTCCTCAAAATCTCACAAAGTTATGCCGGAGGGTTGCAATGAAAGTGGTTAATATCTGATGTCAGGGAATATTCATCGGGATGAGGTTGTCGGAATTAATTCCTAGGGACATAATATCTACCTTACTCCATAGTAACGGAGCCAGATTCTGGCAAAAGATCCCGATACGTCACGTGGTGCTATAAAGCCAGGTATATTTGTGTTTTTGCTTTCACTTGCAGATGCCGAAACCCCGGCAGAAGAAAATATTCTCTGTCAGTGATTAGATTTTACGGGAAATGAAATTCACTTAATTTTGCTTTTTCTTAATCTCATTGAATATGATAAATGATTTTTTTTCTGTCTACGATTTTCTGCACATGCATATGGTTCCGTTATGCTCATAGAGATTATGTCATACCTCATGCCGCGAAAATCGCTTATCTACTGATCTGAGACGAAGCCTCTTCATCCTTTGTTTATTTGTTTGATTCATTATGAAAACATGCTGGTTCTTTTCCAAAACCTCTTGAAAAATGCTCAGGTTACTGTTCCTTGTTTTCAAAAAATTAGAACTCAATACTGTTTTCTGACTGTTTGTTTCTTTCGTTTACATTTTCCTTTAATTAAATTCTGCACTTTTGGTACATGGTAAATTGGATTTCATCTGGGTTTTGTTTTTGGGGTTTTTTTTGGTTCAGGGGGATAAATGATTACCCACCACTCTCTATCAAAGTTATTCCTTGTAAATGCTCGTCATTTGGGGGTTGGAATGTCGATTGCAATGTACAGAAGATGTTACAGCAACGATATGCTACAAAGACTGAGGATCGAGATAGTTGCAGGATTTATCACGTGGAATCGGTAAACAAAGAACAAGTGGTAACGTTTAATTACTGTGAGTCAAGCCAAATTTTACAGAATCATCACCGAAGGATTTCACTAATCTGTTTGTCAATAGGGTTTGTCTGTTTATGTTCTAAGAAGGAGGCTGTTTTTAGTTACGTACTTCAGTGAATAATTCGACGGACCGACTTTAATAAATGTCTTGATTCAAAATTAATCTACATGTATAACGGAGATTGTGATAATATAACCAAAATAAGATTAAAGTTTCGAACACATGAAAATGAAAAATTAAACAATCTCTTCTAACAAACCTTTTTTGTTATATGTCTAACATACAATATCAACCAAAAAATAAAAAATAAAATAATAAGATCGCAAGCATTTAGGCGAAACGTCTTTGAATAAATCCGAGTACCCCGGAATAGAGAAGTGAAAAATGAATATTCCTCTTTTGTAAACTTGAAATATTTAAACAAAGGTTTTAGATTAGTTTGGTGTAGTTGTAGAAATATATAAAATCTAGAACGATAAACAACTTTTAGTTAAGTTTTGTAGAGAAACAGGGAAAACCCGATTATTTATATGCGAGATATGAGGGTTCTGTATCAATGCCTCGGGGGTCGATCGCCTGCATGTTTACACCTCAAGGTGAGACGTTGCCCTCCCCGTTCTAAAGCAACGGATTAGAAAAGGTAAGCATTTGGGTTAAACCAACATAATTGCTTCATTGGGGAGGGGCCATTAATACATTCATATACTTGGACAATTAGACATTTATAACAAAGATTTTTTTTTTTCCGTAGTTTTTTTTTTTACCTTTCGTGAAATTAAAACACAATCAAAACCATTTTTATATTCATTTAATCCTTGTCTACATATCGTCTACGAATCAGTCTAAAAAATTAGTTAATTTATTGTTTCTTAACCTTCAAGAAGTGTCCAACATTTGCCGTTAGAGATTTTTTTTCCTCTTTATTCTACTTGAATACTACTAATATTTATAAGTTTATTATTTTTTTTTATTGACAGTTAACTTTATCTTAACATAATGCAGTAAAGGAAACGACTGAATTTGTACTTTATTTTCCCGGATTATCTTTCGTGAACTGTTTCATTGCGAACCTTTCATACATGTGCTTACAATCAAACACTCTCGCGCTGAGAACTTTGACTGTGTGCCAACTCAAATGTTCAGTCAGTCATATTTTTCATCGAACCATCTGCCAATATGACCTTGATCACAGATTTTAGAACATTTTTAAACAAATAAAATCTCCCCAGCCACTACAACTATAATAAAAATGTATATAAAAAAAAATGCGTGGATCGAGACAATTTTCAAAGGGTGGTCAAAGGGATGATTTTATTTGTCGAGGGATGTCTAAGACTTTACAATGTGATTAAAAGAAGTTAAAATTTTCCAAGGGGGCGGTCTGGACGGACCCCCGCCCCCTCTAGATCCGCGCATAATAAACGAATTACATGTTTTTGCATAATACTAACCTTCACGGATGACATATGATTATACAATTTATACATGTACTTGTTACAATCTTTCGTTATAAATCAGAAATTGGCCTAGAAACCAAATGGTAACGGCAAGTGCCTACATAAAATAGATAAAGATGAAGGAGGCTTTGAAGGGCAACTTCAATTTTGAAAGTTAAAATGAGAAGGGTATGTTGCCAAATCTTTTCGATAATTTAGAAGGAACTATTAATCACATTTTTTCATCTCTTAAGTATCCTGCTTTGGTTCTTTAATTCGATGATATCAACTCATCTAGGTAAATGTCTTGCTTTAATTTTCTTGGCATTATGCAAATTCCAACAGCAACCTAATATCTGTTACGTTGAACATGTGGGTACGAACTAGAAATAGATATCCTGACGTCATCATAGATTTAGATTATAAATGCGCTTAGATAGGCCTACATTGTACATCAAAATTGATACTGATTATCCCCTTTAAACTACAAGTTTTTACGATATCTACATACATTTGGAGCCTACAGAGAGAGAGAGAGAGAGAGAGAGAGAGAGAGAGAGAGAGCGCAGGTTGTTTCGTTTTTCGTGTTTTCTCTATTCATCATATTGACACAGGATCATTAAACTTAGCTGCCGCTAGGGTTTTTAGTGCAGGATATAGATAATTAAAAACAATCTACTTGGAGAGAGAGAAGGAGAGAGAGAGAGAGAAAGAGAGGGGGTGTTTTGTGTTTTCCTTCACTACTTTATTGTAAAATAAAATATCGTGGGAGGATTGTCCTCTACATATGTTTCTGTTTGTTCGAGGAGTTCGCCGAGTTTATCAACAGACGCCGGGACGGTGACGCACTTTTCGTCAGAATCAGCTGATCAGCTGATGATTTGCAATTCCATTGTAATTAAACGGCGTGTGTCAGAAATTGACGGCATGATTTGTTCAAGTGTCAAAACATGTAAAGGATACACGATTTTTGATTGTTTAGGTAACACTTATAGTTACATGTTTGCAGTTAAAAAGATTGTCAGATAACCCTTTTAAAAACCATAATTGCAAATCAAAAAATTCAAATTAAATCCTGCTTATTAAGACAACGATAGAATTAATTATACCTTAGTTTTCTATGAGTTTCCCAACATTTTATAGTTAAAACTTCGCAGACAGACCTGTCAAAGGGTATGGGAATCACTTTTAGTGTATGTTAAATGTGTTCACGAAGAGTTTAACCGAAAATCAACAAGAAGAAGACAAAAAGTTGTTGCTTCTTCATAGTAAGCCTTGATGTGTTTTGTGATTAAAGATGACACTGAAGAATAAAATCTATCATTACTGATGCCAGTCCGCAAGACAGGTTTAGATCTATAATTGACAAACCGTTTCTTTTTTACGAACATGCAAACGAAACGATTCTCTGAAAAGTTTCAATTTTGATTTAGAATTACTACGATTGTTGAATTTTCACGACCTCGCTCCTTTATGCACTTGTAAGGACACATTATATAAATGGCAAAATTTCAAACAGACAATAAGAAATACTGATCGTTATAATAACATAGTGCACCAGATGGTGTAATTTAAAGTACATGTAATTAAAAAAAAGCTTTTAAAAGGAGCTTATTTTCCATTCTGGATAGTACACGTTTTGTTTAATAAAAGGCCGCAAACCTCAGCCGTGAGCTTTCAGGACATAGTTGCAGAGTTCCTCTAATTCATTTTTGGATCAAGCTTGAATGATATACTTGTTTCATCGACAAAAACTTAAAATTTTAGTTATTATTTTGATAGCTTTACAGACCAAACAAATATTGTTTCGCTTGTTTTAGATTCTCAAAAATAACTTTTTCTATATTTTTACGCATCTTTCGAATGAATTCAATCCAACTACATGTAGTAATAAGACTAAATTTGAACTTTAAAATTTTTAAAAACTGTCAAGTTGTAAATTTTGCACTTACTGGGTGGCAGTAAATACAAAATTTACAACATGACAACCACCCAAAACAAACCTCAGAAAACCCCAAAACCCAAACAAAAACACATCAAACTTTGAAAGGTTATATAGAATGAATTGTCACAGAAGAGCCGGATAACTGGTCAGTTTTGTTCAGTTCATTTTTTTCTTATTTTGTTTATCTTAAATATTGAATAATTTCATTCTAATTTAGGTACCATAAGACACCTGAACAAGTTTATTTACGATTTCACAAATCAACTAATAACTTATTTTTCATATGAAGAACCCTTAGTTGTGACTTCTTGAGGTTTCAATTTAGACAATATTCATAAATGAAACTTTCATTCATAATGTCTGAATTGTCTTCCCTTAAAAAAAGAGGGGAAAATCATGACAACCATTTTTGGATTGTTTGAATTATGAAATGGCGACTCCCTCTGAGGAATTAACAAAATATGTCGTCAAATGCAAAATGTTGATTACCAGTCTCTGAAATTCACCATGGTACGGATAAACCGCTGTTAAGACCAAAATAACATAAAGCATCGCACAAACAACATATATTTCTTAAAACTACCGGTATCAGTTTATAGTTGATTAAAAAATGGTGATTTTAGTATCTACAAGTGTTCACAAAACATATTTTAATTAAGGAATAAGGAATCAGTCTTTCAGTATTATGATGTGATCGAATACGGTCGGGGTGATCAAACCCCAATAACGCCCGTAGGGCTTTATGATAGATTTGATCACCCCCGACCGTATTTGATTACCTCATAAAATTCAAAGAATGATTCCTTATTACTTATATTTACATGTATAATATATAATTGTACGAATTAATATTAAAATAGGTATTGGTGAAAGGTATTTGACTATACATTGCCAAATCGATTTATAGTGTTATCATAGACAAAGACACTGAAAAAATGTTAAATATTTGTGTCATATTGTCACGAAATGTTTTTAATTTTTATACACATGTATAAATTAAGAGGGTTCGATGGTCGTGGCCATTTTTAGACCTGTATTGATCTCCTTTAGAAGAAGAGCTCTTTCATAAAAATATAGGAAAATATCCAAATTTAAAAGGTAAAATATATGGATTTTTTCTTTACTAAATAATAGTTTATAGCATAACAAATCATATCTTAAAATTCTAGGTAGATCTGATGGTTAATTTGTTGACCACCCAGCCTCCTTAAATACACCAATGTAGGCCTATATCAGTTGACAAATATCGTCATTATCACTTGGAAAACCCACAAAATATAATTTGTATATTACTAAAACGCATTTCTTCTCTATCAAACTTTTTACTCAAATGCAAAAAGAGAAAACGCTCTCATCAATTTTGAAAGAAAGTCTTCAACGCCTAGAAACTGATAAGTGAGTGTAAAAGATCGGTTAATTTTTACGAAATAAACCTGGCTTCCAAGAAAAATGATACAGATGTGGAAATCCAGCTTGCTCGCCTTCAACATATTTTGTTTTGTCATTAAATGTGTCAATATTTTGGTTTAGTTTTGTCTGTTAATTGAGTTTACATAGAAATAAAAACCCGTCGGCAACCTAAAGACTTAATGGGGAAAGATCAACAAAACTATAGGTCTGCTTGCCTTCATAAGAAATCGTTTCAAGACGAAAGCTCTTAAAATTGATTAAAAAAAAGGGTTTAATAGTAGTCTGCTTTGGCAATGCCAATTTTTCGGCATATAAAAGTAGTTCCAAAAACTGGTAGTTTCACCTCTTTTCCTTTCAGATGAAACAGATGGTTTTGTATCGTAGGAGATGCGCTGTGGTGTTAAAATAGAATCTTCTTTTTTGCACAGACCTACTGATTAGATGCATTATAAACAAAGAAAATAATCTTGATGCAATTACGACCGAGAAACCCGATTAGTAATTTGTGTGCAAGACAAAATACAAAGGAGCGAAGTCGTTCATTATGAATTCGTTATCGGCCGTGCACAACACGGTGTCAATTAATCACCCCATCGACAGGAGATCACCCCCACCGTGTGGTGCATGCCGGGTAATACCGGTCCCTCACTTCCAACCCTCTCTCCATCAGCTGCAAGTCATGACATCTGGAAACAGTTAATAATTTGAACACTTTTTCCTCTGTTTCTAATAGTTAACACGGGTGTACACCCCCTTTTTCAGTTTCGTATGTTTTCGAAGTGGTAATCTTGATTAAGTGGGACCCCTCCTTGCTAAATGCATGAGCAATAGTTGTCTGAGTACCTGAGGGGAACTTTCTCCACCCAGTAACAAAGATACAGAGATTAGTCAAAGAAGTGACAACTGCGTCGCTTACGTAAAAATCCTGTATACCGTTCTATACTTAGAACAGGAACCTTGAGAGACCCTGTGACAGGTTTTTGGTAAGATCAAATAAAAGCATGTTTAAACACAAGGAGACCATTCATACGATGTTTTGTGCTTTAAAGATGGTTATCATCTGACAAGCTACGAGATTACATGTAGTTCTTGCAAAAGTGTTTTTGTACACTGGCTGCATGTCTAAGCTGCATCTTCTACAGACATAGACGCATCTTAATGGCGGCAACCCGTAATTAGCGTCAGCTGTCATTATTGTTTACAGAACCATCCTTCTCTTCGATATCATCGACTCTCCTTCATTTTATATCTTACCAATAAAACATGCTTTCGTATATATTTTTTCTTATATCTTAAGAGTACAATAAAATCAACTTCCCGAAAAGTTGAATTTTGGGCAGTGGTTAAAATTAGATGAATATTGTACGTTTTTCAAATCCTTTCAATCGAATGATACTTTTGACTAAAGTGTAATGAAAATGAGAGTCATTACTTACCGAACTACCTAAGTCTCTGGAATAGCGTCTATACGACATGGTGAAAATTGGTCCAAAAGGTAAAAAGGCAAAACAAATATCAAAAGGCTAAGACACTACATCTCCAGTCTTATCTTCCAATGCATTTTCCAATCCTTTCTACATGTATACCGGGGCAGGGTCTATTCGATTTCACGATCGAGATGAAACGGGTTCACCAGCCCGGGATGGCAGCGGCCCAATGAATGAATCTCAGACACCAGCGCCGTATTCTTCACAACTCGCAATCAAACGCACCGAAGATACGTCTTTAAAACTTATCTATCAAAAATAGAAAATATTTGATAAGGGAAATCTTGGCGAATCGTCAGTTGTTGATGCCTCATAACTTTTTTCGAATTTCTTCGCTTCTTGCTAAAGTTTATTTACACTCGTAGGAAGCAGACTCGGTCTTTTCTCTGTAACTGCACAGAAGGTACCGTGAACGAAAAAAATAACACACAATGCGATGCCTGTTGTTGGTGAACTGATACGCCAGACGCGTGCCAAGATAACGTTGCATTAAAACTATAAGGATAATATTCTGACACTCATATTCTCTTAGAAATTGCGAGTACTAATTAAAGTCTCTTAACATTTACAACACAGCCTTGCTTTCTGCTTCATCCGATACGGTTCAATGTCAGCGGATTTAATCAGCGTAAATGTTTTTATAAAAATTTACGGGAAATCGTTCCAAAATAAACTGAATGTTGTTCACACAAAGAATTTCCAAAACAAACTGGCTAATACCCACTCCTGCGCTTAACAAAAATAAGAATGGGAGAAACAGAGGCCAATTGAATTATTTAATTATCGTTGAGGTTCAAAAGAGTGCTATACTATACTGGATGCTGAAGCCGTTTACCAGAAAGTGATTATAAATGTCACGTCTAGAGCCCAACTAGTACATCATTGCCCTCTGTAACAAGGAGGGCGTGCAGTATACACGGGGGCATATAGTTCTTATCTTCAATCATTCACAATTACCTAAAAAACCGTCACTTATTATACCTTAAGACTCCCATCTGTTAAACAGAAGGAAATTATCTTTCCAACATTAACAAATGTGAATGAATCTCATGTATGCACCACAAATCCCTGCACCCCTTTGCATTTTTTTGGACAAAATTTAAACATCTGTCACAACATGCACAATTAATCGTTTCAAAAAAAAAAATTCAAACCAGACCCACAGTTGTTAGTTTTAGTTCGTACATGTAATTTTGTCTACACAAACAAAACAGACTTACACATAAACAAACAGTATAAAAAGAAACTTCTTACCGACGTATGGTCGAGGATTGTAAATAATTATATAATGGTACGTTTACAGCTGCCAAATTATAAAAATGTATGGTACGTTTACAAAACGGGATAAAATGTTTTGTACTTGGTTTCCAAAAACAGGTAGTTAATATACCGGTATATTTTGTAAAAGTATCGTAAATTCAGGTGCTATTAATCCTTTTAATAGCACATGCCAAGATAATTTTTACGATGTACAATATTATTTTTGAATAAGAAACTTTGGTGAAAAGTTGATTTTTCCAGAGTCTGCAAGAATAAGTTAAATTCCCATGTCAAGAGAACAGACAAGCGGAAGTTATGACGACAAATTACATCATTTAAAGAGATTCATCCTACGTTTGTACAAATGTCAGAAGTGGAGACTGGATCCAGGCTTCTATTACCAGTCAGAAGTATCGCTTGCTTATACCTAATGATTACTCTTCTCTTTTACTTTTTATTCATTATCTCCAATGTGCTGTAATATTCTATCGTCATGGAAACGGAGTTAAAATAAATGCGGAGTTATAGTTTGTTTCTCTGAGTATATTATTTTCCCGGCAGGCGTCGAAGGAACGGTAAAAGCTAATGTAAAAGTCTAGAACGTTCACACCTGGGAAAGCGGTCACGTGGTATAACGCTAAATTGTACAAAGTATCGCGCGCATGACTCGCAACTTAAAAACATGATACAATAAACAATGAAAATTCACTATTTTCTCTTCAAACATAGCTATAAAAATAATCTAATATCAACAAGAAAGGCTGTTAAGTCATTAATGTTCCGAGTTAATGAATCGAAGAGAATCTTTGTACATGCTTCCTCGCATAACAAAAGCCGTAATGTAGACCATTGAATTTCAGAACTTGAGACATAGTATTTAATAAACTATTCTTTGTTAAAGTTATTTCGATGTTGGCACGCCCATTATTATTGCAATGCTTGGTAACTCTCAATGTAGCATGTCCTCCGTGGATTAGTGTTTTCTGAGAAATCATGGAGATAGACAATGCAGCAAATCACAGCATATTGAAAAGGCAGACGTTTCAAATGCATAAATATTTTTGTCCGTGGGAAATTTTACGGGAACCATGCAAGTTTAAAAAAGTAAATCATGTAAATATCTTATTTGAAAAAGAAATAATCAGTAGGGACCCCCCC
>WFKH01010931.1:16710064-16773200 GCA_016163765.1 Magallana hongkongensis | reverse complement strand
CACAACGACTGTGTTTTGTTTATTGACGAAACAAGCCCACGGTTACACAAATACGAGTTGTCAGTACTTGTCACAATTAAACTTGCAAGAATTTTTTTTGGTGAAAATATATAATAGAATATTCACAGACAACAAATTCCTAAAAATATGTTATAGTAGTTATAGGTTGTCTCAAACGACAAATCAACAATAAACATACTGAAAAGTACTCACGATGTCATGCAGCCAACCAAACCAATGCTTTACATTTTGAAATGCGAAACTGAAAATAAAACGGTGTTAGGTTGTTTTCACACACCGTCAGCTTGTACACTAAAGGTCAATCGATAAATGAATAGATATACCGCTTTAATGGTCAATGGCATAATTATTTATGTTGAAGTTGTTTTTATTTCAATTCCATCAACACTCTTTTTATGACAATAAGAATTGGTATTGGTCAGATAATTACAAGTTAAGTTTCAGTTTTAACATCGTAACGAATTCCTTTGACACCGCTTTTTCACAACAGACACTTCCGGTTACAAAAAAATGTCGACAGAAACATTGGCTTCCCTAGAAACAGGTACTGAGGTAGGACCGAAACAGATAATTCATGAACATGCTTGAAAGCGATATTTGATTATCATTATAAAGTTTGTTATTTCAGATACACATATGCCACAAATATGTAAAATGGACGACACCTCGTTTTTTCACATGTCGACAATCTGAAGAACACCAAACCAACCATATTTAGTATATTGTTCTACTGTAACACCCGAAAATGTCGAAAGGGACAAAGGTAAATTTTGAATAGTTTGTTTGACTTTTTTGTCTTGCCTCTTTGAGATTCGCCTTGGTTTATTTAGGATATTGTGATATTCTAGTACGTTATAAATTTTTCATGTAAAAAAAAATTATAACCTCAGTATATATATACCTACTACACAAGGTATACATTGTTGAAATCTTGCATTTTTTCTAGGTCAGTCACGTCAACTTTAATTTTTGCCTGTAAGTCTATATATAGTAAACTGACAGCTAGATTCCTCGAGACTGAAAAATTTTGACTGGCGTCTCCTCTGGAAGAGACTTCAGTCAAAATTTTTCAGTCTTGACGAATCTCGCTGATATTAAGTCTATATATAGTACAAAATGTTTTGCAATCCCCTTCATTTTGCTGTTGATTGCTCCATAACATTTATTCAATCAAAATAGTGCATTACATTTGGAATCAAATTTAAATGACAGGATTTACAGAAATGACACCTGAAATTACCGGAATGACACTAAAATCTACAGAAATGACACATCAAATACATTATAATGGTGCTATATTATATTATACGTTTATATCTTTCAGGTAAATGCTTCATAACCAAAAAAACCAAAACAAAACCCTAAGTTAAATATCTTATTAATTGAAAGTCAAAGAACGATAACTCTTACAACAACAATAATGATTTATTACCTTAATAAAATTATTAAACTATTAAAAAGAAAAATCAATATAAATTAGAGATTTGTACTTAACGATAAATATAGCAATTCATGAGGAATTTTAATTGCATGTTTTTACAATATCAGAGGGTCCAATAACATGCTCATCTCATAATTTTCCAACTATCCAACCATTTTCCGTCTTGCAATTATATATACCAAATATTTACTAACAAAGACAGTAATGGATATAATTTAGTATATTTGTGGTGAAAAACAATTTTTTAATAAACATTAAGTGTCGATCATTTCTGTAGATTTTAGTGTCATTCCGGTAATTTCATGTGTCATTTCAGTAAATACTGTCATTTTGGTAATTCGGGTGACCCCCTATATTGCTTGTGAAATTCATCAAATGGTTATAGGGGGGACAGATGTTTACATTATTTATCTAAATAAGATTTCCCTGCATCATGCATTTGTGTAAAAAAATTAATATTCAATTATGTTTACATTAATTTATAAATTAACATGTTAACTTTATAATAAACATTGTTTTATAAAAGTCTATATTAGCAGTAATGTGATCAACTGCTGTATTTTTGATTTTTATGTTTAGACACCTTTTGAGTATGCATTATATTTTGAAGGGATTACCCAATTTATGGTGATTATAATGATATAAACTAGCCACTTTATCACATTTCTGAAATAGTTTAAAATAGTCAGAATTAGAAGAATGATCATGAAATTTTGAATGCTATGTGCTGTTTTTGATGAATCTATAGAAAGCAAAGAATTATTAAAGAACTGACTGCAATACAGAGAATTGCAAAATAATTAAGTTTGTTTTTGAGTTTCAGATGTAAAGTCAAACTTAATTACTAACAGATGACGTACAGTGATGTATACCTTGTATATTATTATGTATAGGAGTATACTTTTCATTTATTTGCGGAAAATATACAACTTCAGGTGCTTCTGGTCTTTCTGTATGCCTTCAATGAGTGTATATAGATCTTGACAATTGTGGTGAAAATCAACGATTTCTGTATGTCTATCCTGCTTTAAAAATGTTGTTTATCATAGGTCCCAGGCTATATGCAAGGGAAAGGAAGTAGAAATCCACGAGGCATTATTGGGTAATTATCTACACGTATAAGCAGTATCATTTCAATTTAATTTACTCCTCAATATTTCTTAATTTTTCGCATGAAATAATTTTATGTTTAATTAATGCATATGATTATCTAACTGCAAAAGTAGAAAATCGCAAACTTTCAATCTAGTTGACAAAATTTTCTTGGGAGTGTTACATATGTAACTAAAAAACCCTAAAATTTCAGGGATAGAGAAATCCGTTACAAATGTTCCCTACAGAACACAATTCTAGATGTGCTGCGTGGGAGACCAGGTTGGCAGGAAGTACCAGGGTAAGGCATTGATTGATTTGTTTGTTTTAATGATTTGTGTGTTGAGAGGTGAATGATCAGTATGTTTAGCATGTCGATTGAAAAATATTTGCATGGATGTCAAAATAGTTTAGTGTAAAAAAATACTTTCGATAAAATTTAAAAGTAGGACACTGCACCTCAAGAGCAAACGTTTATAATATTAGAAAGTTAAGTTTTTAGTGATTTTGAAAATCAATTAGCCTTTAATAGCAAAGACTTACAAATTCATTAAAAGTAGATTATTTAACCCAATCATATATGTTAATCATAAAGTTAAATTCACAACTGCTTGCTTATAATAGACTAAGTGTGATCTGAAGCTATGTCAGAGGATTTGATCATGAAGCATTTGAGCTGTGTGTGATTTTGTTGGGGAATGGAATATGTATTTCTGTTGTTTGTTTTCATGTTGCAGTCAAAATAATATCCCACAAAATGTTCAGGCTAACCCAAAACAGCAAGGGTAAGTGCAGCATCTGCATCTGTATAACTCTTTCCTAAATTTACCCTTTGGAATAATATTGTATACTGGTACAAATGTACTCGTAATGTGTAAAATTGTATCGGACTCTTATGAATTACAATTTACTTATTTATTGTAATCAAATTATCAATACATGAACTGTGTATTAATTTTAAACTACATTAATTATAGACCTGTGTAATTTAATGACTAAATTAAAATTGATAACAAAACTTAGAGCAGTATCCATACATAATGGTAAAGGTTTGCATTAATGAATAATTTTTATATTCAGTAGATTAATTGATGAATAATCAATACAGGTACATACCTTTGCTATTGCCTGCCAATCTGAATTAGTTTTGTAATGCAATAATTATGTATTTTATAACTTAAGAGGGAATTTCATACACATAATGTTCTCAGTGTTTTATCACAATTAATCATTTTGTGTATGTTGAAGTATTTAATGTTACTGTGTCCTTTCCATTGTGTTATTACAAGCATTAGGCGATCGCTTGCGCTAAACATAGAAATGCGGAAACTAAACAAGACAACTATACGCATAAGCATAATTTATCCAAAAAAAAATTCTGTAATACGTCATGAGCATGAACAAAATAGTGTCAGATCCCAACTAATTCTGTTGATAACAAATGTTTTTGAATCCTTAATTATATAACAGATTTCTAACTCAATTTCAGTCAGCAATCCACAGGTCAGCAACCGTCAAACACTGGCAAGTCAGGGTAAGCTGATCTGTCCTATAGGAGATAGAGACAGACTCTTTCACTGTGTCAATACAGAACCTCTTACATATATGTAACTCAAAAATCTCCACAAAAACTCCAAAAATTTGTTTATCATTAAAGGTGTAATATGGTCTCATATATTATATAAGTAATTCAGAAATCCTGGCAGAACTCTACAAATTTGTTGCTGTTTAATTTATTTTTTATAAGGTTTAAGGAGAATTTTAGACCTAATTCTATTGTACTTTTTGATGAATGTTATCAACCCTTTTCCTTCAATGTTGGGTAAATTACAGATCAGGTTCTACTAACCAAGGAACAACCTTTGGAAACAAGGGAAGGTAAGGTCATTGCCATGGTGATAGCTGCTAAGCACTTTTGGGATTGAGGTGTTTCCTTTATACTGAATGAACAGTTTCTCAGTCTTTTTAGTTTCTGTTTAGAAAAGAAAAGAAAATCCCATTGATACATGTACAAATCCACCTTAGAGTTTAGAATCTAAAATCTCAATTATTGAATTTATAAATGAATGCATTTATTGAAAGAGTTAAAACACAAATATAAAAAAATACAATATATTTTGGAAAACACTTGAAGTAAAGCTGTAGCTTTCTGCCTAGTGTAAGAACCCCCCAACAAGGGCCTGGTACACAACCTGGAGTACCCACAAGACTAGGGTGAGTGCAAGGACACAGATAATGTAACCCCCTCTGTATTTACAATATGTTAGACAATCCTTACTAACTGTGGCTGACAGTGGAGTAGGACTGTTTGCAATATATGAGTATAGGCATGGGTTCTTTAATACATAGCATGACAGAAATATCCAAAGTGTACAAAACTCTGTCTTTCTGTTTCTCTTTCTTTCTGTTGCTGTTTGAATTTCTCTCTCTCTCTCTCTCTCTCTCTCTCTCTCCAAGCTTTGAGGCTTAAACATACTTCTGCATACTAATGGAGAAAAGGTCTATAGAATACTATCTCCTGTGGCATGTTATTTGTTGTTATACCCTTTTCTATCTTGAATTCTATAATTGCTTGTGCATTATTTTTCATAATTATTTTTTTTTGAGCTTGATAGTCATGCAAAAAGTATTCATAAAAGAAAATTGAAATTATTTCTTCATATTTAAATTGTGAGTAAGGAAATACTTCTACTTTCAATAATGCGAATTCAAACAGTTTCAGAACTCACTTTCTGTCGCCGTGCATGCCATTTTCATATTACGTTCTGATGCGTTTTATTGCGCGATTTTTGACGTCAAAGCGTTCTGTTGTTTTACTGTTAGACGTACACTTTATAAATGTTGATTGGTTTGTTGTCTACCACATCATTAGCTCATGTATCACTTTTTTTTCTTATCTCTCTCATTTGTGTGTAAAAAATTCAGTATTTCTATAGAAAAACTTTGTTTCATACATTTGCAGAAGAGTTTCATCCGATTTCATTGCGTGTTACTTAGTTTAATGTAGTGGTAACCTTTTGACCTTTCAGTTTTCAAAGTATTCCTCCTATAACCAGGAACAGGTAAGCTGTCCGTACTCTAGCACGTGCTAGCTCTCTATTAATGTTTCCGGTCCGTGTAACCACCCATCCTATTAAAGCCTTAAAAAAACCCTCTTTGAAAAAATGAATTATTTTATAATTGTAAATAATAACAATGCACATTGAATAATACATCCCATCTCAAATTCTTAATTTATTAGTGTTTAATGAAGCGCCATATATTGTGTTATTTTAATTTTTGCTATACAAGAGAAAAACCCTTTACACAAAAACACGGACCTTCCTGTGCTAATATCACGGAATTATACCACACTGCTCCTTCTCCGACCTGACTTTTATTATCATACACCATCATTGCATTTCCCTACTACATTATATTCGCTTCCTTGCTTTTCCTTGCTGAACTATGTATTTAATTGTATTCATGCAGCTATATACAATTGTAATTGCATTTATTCTTTACAGGGCTATTTTTTTTCTAGGCCAGCATATAATAATAATATGCTTATTAATATAAAAGATGAGCAAAATTTATAGTTTTCAAAACTGCAAAATAAACCTTTCATGCATTTTTTCTATTTCAGAATATATTACTCTGCACATGTTTTTATTTGTTTTAATTCTTAAGTAGAAGAAAATGCACCTTGATTTTTTTTTAAATTGCAATTTATTACAATTAATAATTCACGCACATTTCAAGATTGTTCTCAGATCCAGCCATAACGCGTGGCGGGGAAGGAGAACATATTCGCAACTTTTGATTTAAAAAAAAAAATTATTAATTTTTCGATATTTCCTGAATGACTTCCCCATTCTAAGAGTCTGGTGATGTATATTATAGACATGTACAAACTATGCTTTTATACTATGTATCTTATATAAACCATGAATTTATTTGAAGAAAAGATATAAAATCAACAATATTTAATTGTTAAAGGGATTTACTATATAAGACACAAAAGAAATAAATAATTGTGTTTGCCTGTTAATGTAATGTTCGCAATGGCCCCTGTACTAGCTGGGTACTCGTGTACTTGCAGTGACGGAGACTGGGACTTTTACTGGTGTGACAGGGAGTGGCTCGCTCAGAACTACGATACCATGTTCCTCTACGAACACCAGAAAATTCTACACTTCAGGAACCACTACGAGGTGACGAAACTAAAGTCTCAGAATTCGAACCGTTAAATCTTATAGAGTATTGTAATTTCAGCTTTAATACAATTTATGGCTTTAATACAATTTATGGTTTTTTAACAGATCTTTAACAAAAAACCCAGAAAAAATCAGATAAATTTGGTTAAATTATTGTCATAATTTATCCCCCCTCCCCCCAAAAAAATCTTTTTGTGGTTTTTGTATTGTTTAATGAGAAGAGGGGATACAAAGTTATAGAATTATGCAGTTCCACACATTGGATTTTGTTAATATAAAATTTGGATTTTGTTAATAAAAAATAGTTAACTTTATACTGTACATTGTATTTGTATCTTTTATTCTGTATAGCTGACGAGGAAGAACTTGATGGTCAAGAACCTGAAGCGTCTGAAGAAACAGACAGAACGAGAGCTCGGCAAGGCCGAGGGTCAGAGGTCAGTGTGTATGACACATTTGTTTGGGAGTGGGATACCAGTACTTGTTTTCTAATAGCTCTCTAATACACGTCATTCAATTAACTGTTTAATGTTTTGTTTCATTTTAGCTTTGAATTCTTCCCGACAACATATGAACTTCCCGTAAGTAAATCTTGAAATTTTTCAAATGCCAACTTTTTTCATGTTATTGATTCATATTCACATTATTTTTGTTTGCTATTCCATCCTTTAAGCTGTAATTATAAAATTCCGTGTTTGATATTTTTTAAGTCCGAATACCACATATTTGTGGAGGAGTTTAAGAAGAACCCAGGGATTATCTGGATTATGAAGCCAGCCGCAAGGGCGCAAGGACGGGGCATATTCTTATTCCGGAGACTGAAAGACATCACAGACTGGAAAAAGGTATCTTACTGTCTGTATACAAGATTTATCCAATTATATTTCATTATGAATTAAAATATAATTATTTTTTAAACTATTTTTATAATAGGGAGAGTACCAACCTCTCAGCGATCCTAACCGAGAGGTTCCGGAAACATACGTTGTCCAGCGGTACATAGAGAATCCGTATCTTATCGGCGGCCGCAAGTTCGATGTTCGAGTCTACGTTTTAGTAGTATCCGTACGTAACATTCCCCTTTTGCACTGTTTACATGTACATGATCCCCTTCCATTTAATTAAAGAAGCTCTGAAACACCAGTAGATATTTTCCGACTTCGGATAAATGTATACATGTGGTAAATTAAAGAATATAATTGTACACTGTAGGTTAACATGCAAAAAATAACGTACATGAACCATGTGTATAAATTTATATACTATCGGAAATGATATTAAAAAATTAGATATTAGACAAAGAAAATGAAAACAAAACCAGTATTATCATTTGAATACCAGTTTATATGATATTTCATCGTTTACCTAGTGTCTACGCGCGGTAAATAACTCTAGATTGCAAAAGTGTGTGAATTGTTTATGCTTTCTGAAATTTTGCATTGCTTTTAACTGGATTGTATCTGTACATCTTCACGTATATTTGTAATTTGTCACGTTATGTGTTTAACTCGTACTTGCAGTACAATCCTCTCAAAGTCTGGCTATACAGAAGCGGCTTCGCTAGATTCTCTAATACCCGGTTCTCTCTCGATTCCATAGAAGATACATGTATCCTCTTAAACTTGTACAAGCAACTGATGTTTATGATAAAAATTCAAACAAAGACACACCGGAAACAGCGACATAATGGTAAAGAGTTTAATTTATTCTGAAAAATTCTTTAACATTAGTAAGATGTTCATTTGACAAACGTTGCAATCCAGAAGAATGCTCCGGACTATGACCCCGACAAAGGCTGCAAATGGTCGACACAACAGCTTAGGAAATACCTTTGTGCCAAACACGGAGTAGAGGCTGTGCGTCATTTATCAAGCCATCTTAAACCGACTCTTACATACTTAATGTGGATGTGCTGTATGTAATCAAATTGGTATTCATCTTTATTGCAGGTCAAAAACGCATTCAAAGGAATAGACAACATCATCATCAAATCACTGCAGAGTGTTCAGAAAATCATCATCAACGATAAACATTGCTTCGAGATGTACGGATACGACGTATTGTTTGATTCTGATCTCAAACCGTGAGTACCGTATCTTTGCATGCACGTTGATACAGAGATGCGTTTTACAAAAGAACCCAGGGCAAAGTCGTAAATATTTTTAATTTTATGGAATAATTTCGATTTCTATCTTTATTTTTACCGGCACATTGATTAGTTTGTGATTAATAAACCTTTATTAATTTGGTTGTAAATTGTTAGTTCTTTTATAAAACGATGCCCAGGTCTACCGTATTAAGAAATAAAATGGACATTCCGTCCTTGACAGGTGGTTGATAGAAATCAATGCGTCTCCTTCACTAACTGCCAGTGGAAAAGAGGACTATGACCTCAAGTTTGGTCTCCTCAATGACGTTTTAAACGTCCTTGACCTGGAGAACCGCCTGACCGGTAAAGAGAAGCGGATTGGGGGCTGGGACCTACTATGGGAGGACGGTCCTATCTTAGCTGACGACGGTAACATGGAGTGTACCCCCAACGGGACCACGGCGTCCATTCCCAACTCATTTCTAGGCAAGTCACAATCTGTCTCGATACTTTACAATGATATACATGTATGCGACTACGAAAATTGGTTGACTACTACCGTATCTCTCTACAGTATATGTACTCTGTAATTAGAAAAGTTAGCTTAGTATTGTTTTGGGGGGTTTTTAGGTGAAATTATAGTATCGTTTACGGAATTTTATTTTATCAAGTCAGGTTAAGCACACGATTATATATGGGTTTTCTTTTACTTATATAATTGGAAGTAATGAGATAAAGTTCATAAAACGAAAATAGTGTGATACATTTGTTTTTGTTTGTGACTTTTAGGCTGCCATAACGACAGGAAGCGACAGTTACGTGAACTGTTTACGGCTGCTCAGTCCATTAAGAAATCATGATTGGGAACGTGCAAAGATGTTTCAGACTTTATTGTCATCTGATTCATAATCACTCAAATGTCATCTTTACCAGTTTACGTTTTGTTGGTGTTTGTTAGGGTATGGTGTACACTATTTTGTGATATTAAAACACTTTCGTAATAAATTACAAAGTTAGCCGTTATTATTTGTAAAACACAAACCAAACTGCTGTTCAAAATTAAAGCATTTATTTGAAATTTAGGATGTTAAAATACAAACATGTATAAGAGAACCACTACAATAATTTTCAGTTAAGCTCAAAACCGGGTCATTGTTATTACAATCAGCACGTGTATATGTAAAGCATATAATCCATAAAGCACAGTAAAACCGTGATTCTGTATTGCACAACAAATATGATGTCAATGAATAAATACAAACCAAAAACGAAGAGAAATGGCATCACATATACAAATGTATAAAATATACAGCTAAAACAAGAAAATAGAATATCCCGTATTTATTCAACAAAAATGCTGTCTGTTCAGGATTTTACATACAATGTATGATCCATTTGAAATATCAATACGATTATAAACAAGTCATAATCAACGTGTATAATACTTCTATAGACCTTTTCTTCACGTCTACAGTCTGGTCGATTCTCGTCCACTCTCGTCATCAGTCTCGTCTTCCACGAGAACACGGAGCTCATCCCCGGACTTCCGCTCTTCCTCACCAGTCTGCTGAACCAGCGAAGAAATTCCGGGAATGGACAAGGCACGCTCCCTGAACGCCGGCGGCATGGGGTCCAGCATCCCCGCGGTGGAGAAATCCTCCTTCAACAAGTCGTACTCCTCGTTGATACTTCCCACGGAGTCCGAATCCTCAGTCGCCGCCACTTCAGACTCGTCCGACTCTCTCAGCACGAGTTTGGCTTTCTGTTCTATCGCGTCCTTCTTGCCGTCTCTTCGGTCGATGGTCCCGTCGGGCGTGGTGGGGGTTTTCTGTAGACTGACGATGCTCGGGGGTCTGGACAGAGACCGGTCCGACTTGGACTTGACAACTATTTTGTCGCTGGACTGTGATTTGGTGTTCTCATTCCCGTTACCGTCGTCGTCTTGAATTCCGAACATGAATTGGCGGTGTTTTTCCTGCCATCTCTTCTGTTTCATTTTCTCCGCTTTGCGTTTCTTCTCAGTTTCCTAGATTTTAAAAGAATGATGCATTAAAGAAACGAAAACTCGAAGTGAAAAAGTAAGAGCGAAATTTTCCTTTTGAATGTTTAACGTTACCTCTTCTTTCTGCTTTAATGCAATGGAAGTAACTCTGTTTAAGAGTTCGTCTATTTTAGACTCGGTCGAGTCTGTGTCTACTGAAGTAAGGCAAAGGGCTCGGTTCATTGGGAAGAAATCGTAGTTCTCTAACGCTACCTGCAAATATTTTCGAAAGACATGATGTTTGCAAAAACCCTGAGACGGAAAAGTTTTAAACTATTGTCTATTTTTACATACAAGTTTGTGGACGTAAAGTTCTAACGCTGTGAAGTCGCTCGTCTTGACATCTTCGAGATGAATCAAGAAAAATACATAGGCCCACATGTTGTGTTCATTTCTAACGTGGTGGTCAAAGCCCTACAGAGAAAGAAAACAACATATATTTAATATGATAACTTGACCTTAAAAAGGAAAACGGAAAAGCTTTCATATTGTAGGAGATGCATACTTTCCCATTGTGCTCAAAATCATAGCTATTTCTGCTGCAAATGAAGCACGTGTCTTTCATGTCGGATTCAGCTCGCCACTGGAGATAGAAGAGAGTGCAAGTGTTAAAATCGGCATGCCATAGAAATATTGTCTTAGACCATCACAAACTTGGCATAACGAATTTTGTACCTTGAGGTCACGAAGCTCCGAGAATGTGTCAACAATGATACCAAAAATGATGTTCAAACCAATGGTGGTGATGAATATGAAGAAAGACACGTGGTACAAAACGAGCGGCCAAAACGTTTCAAATGAATCGTTGACGCCATTATGTTTGATATTCTGAAAGAAGAAAAAAAAACATGTTTGTAAGTTTTGCAATATTATTTTCAACGACTTTGTTTAAAACTAATCATTGAAACGATCAGTTTATTTATGTTCGTACATCCTCATTGATTTTGTACTTACATCGAACATGTCCCCAATGAGACCGTATCTGATGACGGTGACCGTGCATTGCCATAACGTGGAACAATACAGGTACTCGCCAGGAGAGAAGTAAGCACGGAGTAACGAAAAACCAACCAGTGCATAAATGTATATCACAATGAGTCCCAGTATAGCCACCCACAGCAGGGACACACCTAAAATAACAAAAGCCAGAATGACCCTCGTATTCCTGATGGCGTCTTCAGCGAGCGTAAAATTGGATGACATGATTGTAATTGGTTGCTGAAAGGTATGCCAATTATTTTGGAGGACCTTCTTGTTTTAGGACGTTGCAAACCAGTCACTTATAGGCAAGGGTGCAAATTTAGCATATAGTTCAGCAACCCTCTTTCTAACCGTTAAAGTAAGCCAAAATCAGCAACCAGTTCAAATTGAAACCCTGCTATACTGTACTACTTAAAAAATTATAGATTACCATTCAGTGTGACCGCTTTGATGACTCCACTGAGTAGTTGGTTGTTGTTGACAATGTTTAAGAGATGGAATGCGAAAAAATATCCATGAAATTTCGTACCAGCGGCGGACATGGCTAGGAACATCTAAAATTGAAAGTTGAGAAAGGAATAGGAAAATCAAAACAGTTACGAAACGACAGTCTACTGAAAATCAGTCAGAGGAAAAGAGTACCATATAATAAAACGTTGTGAAGCTAAAGAATTTGACATCTAGCTTTGAAATTTCATCAGGTTTTTTCTCTGTGAGATCGTCGCTTTTCTTCTTGTCGCTACCATTATTTCCACCACCACAGAGGGCTCTGCACGAAAAAGTATAAAGCATAAAGCAACATTTTGAAGCAACGAAACTCAAAATATCAAAGTCAGCGTCAATAGAACAATTTTGATAGAACACATTGCCCATACCTGAAAGGTGCTTTTACTTCCTCTTTAGTTGGAAGCCTCGGATGATTTGACAGGAAGTAACTGATAAGCACAAACAAGGATAGGAGATTGTGTGTACCTCCCAGTGCATACATAGCCAGGGTGTAATGGTCCTGTGGCACATAACCAATGCGTGGGATAGGACTGAACAAAGAAACCATCCAATCTTTGTTTATTATTTATAATGGTACAATGTATATTTTTATGCCTAGAAATTCTAGACTTCACAATTTTAATAGAATGACTTCTTGCTCCACAGATGAAGTAATTGAAGAGATTTATAGGGTGACAAGAATATTTAAATGGAATGACTTACTCTTCCAGTAATGCTCTATCCAGTGTCTGGTTTGTTAATGTTTTGTTGTGTTTGTCAAAGTCTTCACGAGAAGCTTTCGCGTTCCACGTCACCAGCATAAAAAGGTTGATAGCGAGACTCAAAATAGTTGCTCCATGGTTCCACAACAGCCTAAATGATAATGTAAGAATAATGATAAAAAGCTTATTTGATCGCTTTTTTGCCTGAAATACATCCACGGAACAAACGTACTGTTTTTAAGAGAACAGCCAGACTGCAATTTTAATATCAAAAGCAAAACATACCATCCTTTTGTAAACATCATGGCTATTGGATTACAGAGAATTTTCCTTTGGTAGGAAATGTCCTGCATGATGTCACGGGTCCATCCCATCAGGTCTCGGATTTTGTTGCTGGGCGACGATCGATCAACATTCCATTTGAGGTTTTCCTTGACCTCTTCTCTCAAGAAATTCTGTTCGCAAATTAAAACAATTAAGGCACATTTTATATTAAGAATAATTTACGTAAACTGATAACTGGTATCTGCAATTAATTCCAAACCTTATTTTTTACTCGGAAGTTGACTTTCTGCAAAACGTCGTCTTTGATTATTTCAATTGACAACGAATTCTTTTTGTAGAATTCATAGGCTTTAGCTTGGTCTGGTGTTATTTGAAGGGCTGCGTTAAAGATAAAGAATATAAAAATACACAATGCCATTATCGTACTCTTATCATATAGCGAATGAAATGATCAGGATATATAGCCTTCAACTTACTTGTGCTCATCAGTGGATCAATGTCTTGCATTCTTGCAAGAATGAGAAAGAAAGTGAAGCCAACCTCCATCAACGTCTCTCTCAGCTGATTCTTCTGGGTACCCTGTAAAAGATGCAGATTTATTTGAAATTTTTATCTCTTTAGTCTCAACTGTAGTTCATTGACCATTATACTGCTTTAATACCGATTGCCAATAATATTGAAGACATATAGATCAGTTCTTGCAAAAATATTCTATAAAACCTTACCACAAACCCTTGTAAAATACTGCCTCCGACAACAGCCAATGATCGTGCAGATTTTAGGACACTTCCATCTTCGGTTGGGGATAACTCCTCAAGAGACGGCTTTTCTGATTGGTGCGCTTCATAGCACAACGTCATACAACGAAATATAGCCCCCTTGTCTAACGTATCTTTCACCTCCTGAAATTGTAGGTTATAATCGAGATAGTGTTTGGAGCATTGGAAAGGCAACATTTTAAACTGTTTTTTATATATTTCATTTCCGTCATACCTTAGCAACCTGCGACTTTCCTGGTCCATTTTCTTCAATTAAGGAGATGATTACTGAGGCAATCGCTTGCCGTAACTCAAGAATCTAAATGTAGTAATCACAAAACCGTATCACTTTTTCTTGATAAAACAGTCATTAATTAGTGATTAGTCTAAAATGTAAGTCAGTTTACCTTCTCTGGTGCACAATCAGCTATGTCTCCAGCCCTCAAAATGAAATTAATGTAGTCCACAAGCTTCCGGTCATACACAACTACCCTATTTTCTTGATTTCCCTGCAAGTAAAATTATATATTAAATATTGAAATATGAAACAGACTTATCTCTATATACTTAATGTGGAATTAACATTGTTACATGTACTGGTATACTAGTAATATTACCGAACAGAATTCGTTCAGGGTATTGAAGAGTTGGATGATAAGATTAATGGTCTTTTTGTTGATTGTGGTGTAAACAACATTCAGGAATTGTGCCGTCTCTCCAACAATGTTAAACGATTTGACGTTGTCTGGTTGTTCTCGAAGGTAATTCTGATTTAAAAAAGAATATGAAAGTGAAAATGAAATTCAACCATGAGCACTGTCAAATTATCCGGTAACAATCAGTAGCCTTTGATGTTCTCTACCTGAAGTCCAAAATGTTGACCGTCACAGATCCTAGCCAGCAGTTTGAAGATGAGCTCTATGTAGCCGTCATCTTTGTACTCCAGCATGTCGACCACGCCCTCGTTCATCGTGGCAATCATTTCTTCTGCAGCCTTCTCCTCCTGTGATACAAGAAGAATTAGAATCCGAGGTCAATTACAAAATTATTAAAAATTATTAAAAATGCAATCCCGTCAACCGTAGACTGATATGTGTACGTACGTCTTCCTCCACCGTCACCATGACTGTGGGCTCTGAGTCAGGAACCATTAACGTGACGGGGTTCTGTAGGCTGTCGGGAGAGTCGGGGTACTTCAACAGTGCCTCGTTACTGCTGTAGTCCCGCTTGATCCCGTTAGATATCACTATGTTCTTTTTCTTCTGGTCCTTCATTCTTTTCTTTTTATCTTTCTTGGATTCTACGATCGGTGCTTTTGCTCTACTCAATGCCGCCTGTGAAACGATGACCAAATATAGAACAATTCAAATCAACGGTAAGTTCTTTATCTTTTATTGTCAGGTAAAAACAGTATATATTGGTTTTAATTCTACGCACCCATCCCTGCATTTTTTCCTTTTTCACTCTAATTTCATACGCTTGAATCATCTGAAAGAAAACTTCATTTTGTTAAAGAGAATGTCATAAAAATTTCCACACATACATGTAAAAGATGAGATGGCGCTTTGTGATTGCAGCATTAATTGGATACAATTAATTCGAACCTGAAGCGCTCTCCTTCCAGCGGAAATACTTGTCTGGAAGGAACTGAGATTGTCCAAAGCTTCTTTAACTCTACCCTGATGTTGAACTAGCAGTGATCGCCTGGGAAATAAAACGGACAACAAAAGTAAGAGTAGGAAATTCAATATTAATTTAAATTTTCTTTTTAAATACTTCAGCAGACTAGCAACAGTGCAAAAATATGTTAACACTCTTGAACACTCTTCATCACCTCCATTTTGGTTAGAAATATAGATGAACACCAAGATTTGTTGTAGAATATAGAGGAAAAAACGCGCAATTTATCTTTAACAGTATTAAGAAAGATAGAATTGTTTTCACACCACACTTGTTACAAAAAGAATTCAAACAATATCAAAGTTGTATCTCATCAGTAGTTAAAACTTTCTAATAATTTGAAATGTCGACCATATATTAATAAAACAAAAAATCTATTCATAAACTGTCTACTTTGCTATTAGTATAATTATCTATTTCAGTTTGCATCTCTGAATCCTTTGGTAACTGTAATTTCTTCTAAAACGCAAGAAAGCATGAAAGACTAATAACATAACTTAAAAAATGATATATAAGCTAAAATAACGAGTGGTTATACATAAATGTACATGATAACTTATAACAATATTATTGACATGGGAAGAATGTGTCCTCTGCTAAATGAATAGTGTGCAATGTTCCTTGAATGACGTCATCGTTATCGTCACTGCGCTTATGACAACAGAACAGAAATATTATTCACACATGCAAATTACCCTTTTTGTTGGAATTTTCTCCTCAGAATCATTCTAAAAATGACACAACATTAGTGAAATATTATATTTTGTGCAGAAAACATTTTGATTAAAAAGATTGTGATTATTTTTTTATCATCTTATAAAAGGCTACGGTGCTCTTAAGGAAAAAGTACAGGAATTATTTTTTAATATTCTTACTTTTCTTTGATAGAGTTGGTGGAAATTTGCATTCTTTCTCGGACTGCCATAAAGAATACTTCTTCTCTTGTGGAAAGGAAATAGTCCAACATGGATCTCTATAAAAACACAAATTTTGAATTATGAATCATTTTACAATTAGAAACGGTAAATGCAAATCATGCGTGACTTCTCTTACTTGCACTTCTCTGTTGGCATTGAACAGCATTATGGACAGAAAAGCTAGCACTTCACGACAAATACTGTCACTTCTTCTTGCGATATGAGGCAGGACCTTGTTGACAAAGTCATGGGTGTTGATGGCGTTTTGCACGTCTTTGATATGTCCAAGTTGGCTACAAAAATTCCAAATAAGAAAAACTTGCGAATTCTGAATTTACAAAGACGCATACTGCATGCACTGTTTTGTATTGTTTTGTCCATCCTTTATTATTATACACAACGCAAAGACTTCTTTATAAACGGTTTTGATATCAATATAAGTATCGTAAGTATAAAAATTCAGAAAACGGAATTAGCATTGTGTAGGTTATCGTCAATCGAACACGTACGTCTTGATTTTGTGTTCGGCGGTCTTGGTATCCCAGTCGTCCGGTAACTTCCTCTCCTCATTGTGGACCATTGCACGCAGAAGCTGTAGACACTTGATGTCAAGGTCCTCTTGTGACGTGTTGGTTATTGCGTTACCTTTTCTGACCACTTTTGCTGATATCCTATTATATGAACATAATATTTTATTAGACAACGCCGTAGTTCATAGCTTTTGTGCATTTCACATGTTTTGCAATTTGCAAAATTAAAAAACCCATTAAAAAAGGTTTTCAAAGTTAGCCTAAAGTGAACTAGTCAACGATCTTATTTTCCAGAAAAATGTTTTTAAAATCCGAATCATCAAGTTATCTTTATGGTTACAGGCATATGTTATATATCTTACTCTAATTGCTGAAGAAGTTTCTTTGCCGGAGCAAATCTTTTTGTGGCCTTCTTTTCATGGTGATCTACGAAGCATTTCAACAAACTCTGGAATTCTTCTCCCAGAGGGAGCTCCTCATTGGACCCCATTGCAGTGTAATCTGACAACCGACAATATATTAACAATAACTTATTACTATAGTAGAATGTAGGATTTCAACAGTACAATCCTTAAAGAAATCTAAATAACGTTTTGCGTCTTGCAACAACGGATATTAAACGAAGATACGGTTTATGTACCTCTCTTGTTTTTGTATTTCATTTGGGCTTGGACCGTGTTGTGTCCCCTGAACAAAACACTGCTATTGGTGGCAAACGTGTGGAACTTGGCATTCAGTTCCAGTTCCGAGGCGTAATACTCCATGTTTCCCTTTTGATGAAAACATTTTCTTTTTAAGACGTACATGATTGTACTGGGTCAAGGGCGAATGTTGAAAGTTTTTAATTTTAACGGAAAATACAGAACATTATAAACACAATTTACTGAAACAAAATGTTTTCCAAACATAATTTTTAAACCTGATATTAAACTCGTGTAAAACGTGGACTGCATCAAAAATAGTTGTCTTATTTTGTATGGTATCACCTCAATCTCTTTAATTAATAAACACAAACACCTACCTTTCGAACCGCTGTCTTTGTGTCGCCTAGCTTCATCTCTGTACTGAACTTTTCCAGCACCGAGATCAAGGCCTGGCAATAAGAATCAACGATCATGATCGTGAGAATTTCGTGAAAAGACATTATTACAACTAACACTTATTGATTCTCTATATTCCACTGCTAGACCTACCGCTTTTGGCGAAGATGAGGACGATATAAGGATGGTAAGCAGTGAAACCACAGATTTCATGTGAGCTGGGTTAGTCAGCAGGTGCCCTATGACATCCGTAAACCCCTACAATTTTTAAACACAAGTTTGCTTAGTATAATCTGCAAAATGTAGCCCTTCTTGAAAGAGGGGGTTGGGGCGAAAAAAAGTCAGATTGAAAAAAAAAACCCAAAGAAGGCTACATTATTGCAGCAAATTTCGCGTTTATATCGGGAACAAGTATGTTTTGCAAATTGTACAGTCTTGAAGAGTAAAGGTTGTCTACAAAAGTTTAATCACCGTTAATCCCGTTGCCAAATCTTCTGTGACCACCACTTCGTGTGGATACAAGTCTTTGTCAGGAGCATAGAAAAGCGAGAAAAATACCTGGAATAAAAGGTGGCGTATGAACTTTTTAACCATTGGCTTTTCTTGCATGCAAAGTGCAACGAAAGCGCGTTTATTGGTAAAGTACAAATGCAAACGTCTGTTCTGATTTTATCCGTAAAAAATCAAAGTGTACTGATTATGTTGATGATTTAAGTGACATATTTGTACTTTTTGTAAACTCTTTATCTTACATGTAGCTTGCATGATAATTGAAGTGAAATCTTAATCACAGAATAATTAAGCAATATCTAAAGAATGTCGGAAAACCCGCGGGCGGACAGAAAATTACAATTTGTCTATCCTTGCCTGCTAATTACCTCAAAGAAGGGCAACGCTGCGTCTAAAATGAAAAACACTCCACCATGTATAACTGATCGTGGGTCATGGGGATCGTCAATAAAACTAAAACAAAACAATGTAGATAACATTGAGAGAACGCTGAGGTAAGGTTACAAAGGTAATCACTTTTTGGAGCGGTTAGTATTCTCTTCTCAGTACCTCTTTGAAGGTGGTGCTTTCAATATTGTGGTGATTTTCTCTCCCTGCGTTTTTATGGCGTTTGTGACTTGGTTGATTACGTTGCCGGCGGCTTCAATGAACTCCCAAAGATCTCTAGGTAAATGGAATACAGAGTATTTCAAAGAAAGACCTCTTTTTATTGTTAACTTTCAATTTGTACCAAAACGTTTTTGAAAGACAACAAAGAAAACTAAAACATTTCTTGGTTACCACTCTGTTAAACTTTATTCTGTATTTCCATCCATATTGAGACAATACCTTAATCATGATTGAATACCAGTATCAAAATACATGTAATACTTATTACAGGTTTACGGACAATTATACTTTTCGAGTTCTATCGAAATAGTGTCAATAATCCAATGAAGTAATGGTTGATTTCATCTCTTTTTCTCTCATCTTAATCACCCTCTATCTTTCACACCCTTTCGCTCTCTCTCTCAAACCCTCTCCCCTCTCTCTCTCTTTTACCGTCTATGTACATGTAAGATATTAAGTTGTTACCGATTATGTTGTAGATCCGCGACCCCGCTCTCCGTCATACTGCCCACAGGTTTCATGTAGACCCACATCAGGTACTTGACGAACGGTTTCTTCAGATTGCAAGCAATGTTTGGATGGTTGATCACCCAAAAGATGTCTTGCATAGGCAAAATCGTTTGACAGAGGGATTCAATGAATTTGTTCTCACCCTAGAAATTAGGAAAATAATTTTGTCTTGTGACTTTCATCTTGTTTAAGGTTTCTTTGCCCACGGTGACATATTTTTACCGTAATTTTGGATATTTAAAAGTGTTGTTAAATAGTGTTTAAAATTTTATGTGTTTTGCCAATTTCTTGGCAATTTCTAAATAAATCATACCAGTTCATGTAGATATTAAAAACATTTCTATAGAGGATATGTCGACCATTAAAACGTAGTACTGATATGAATCTGAGGTTAGATAAACAAATGTATGTTTTACATGTTTTGTACTACCTCTGCACAAGTTGCTAATAGATCCACAAGATCAATGTAGTACGTCAGATCGCCCTGTTGTCCTTGATTGATTAGAATAAGCTCCCTTAGAAAAAAATTTGATATACAGACTCAATTTGCATTTTCATACGAATTTCAGAATTTTTTTTTTAAAGAATTGTTAATACATAATGGAAGTGGAAACCTTATGCGATTATCCCAATATTAACAGATACCTTTGATCTCTTGGTTGATCCAGAACATAAGCGGCCTTCCTGTAGTTTTGCATTATATACTTCATAACTAAAGCTTGGTTCCTTTTGATTGTCATATCTAGTCCTTCCACTTTCACTAAAACACTTAGCAACTCCAAAAACTCTGGAGCCTCGTTCTGATGATGGGCACACAACAAAACTATCTTTTGAATCTGTTTTGAGGACACTTTTAAGCATGTCGTTTGATTTGCGAAGAAGAACTATAAGAAAAAAATTGGAAATACAATACAAATCCCAAAATAATAAGACAGATTTTTGATTGTCAAAATAAGTTTTATTGTTCACCTCTTTGAGAGCAATGGCGAGATTTGAAGGTACAATTTGTACTTCTAGAAGATCGTCGATATGTTCAAACAACGTTTCTTGGACAGCGGAATTCTCCCGTGCAAGCAGTTCCATTAGATACAACGTTTTCTTGAAAATGGTAGCCATTCCCATATATTGCTGCTCCTGCAAAAGGCAAACTATCTGTTTAATCTTTCCAACATTATATTCCTCTCCATATGAACGATAGAGACAAAAAAGTCATAATTTCATTTTAAAAAACCGAATTAGACATTCATGTAAAGGACCAATCGAATAAATGCAGACACTGTGCATAATTTTACATGTACATACTACAAGCTTGGCGTCAATTTCTTGAGAGAGAATATCAACAACAATATGCAGTATACCTGTAAAATGAGAAAAGGAAAATTTTGTTTAATGACACAAGAGAAATGTATGCTTAGCTACATCATATGAGAATAGAACAAGAAATGTACATGTATCCACCAACCATGACTAATCATGATGTTTTGGTTCATGAAATGTGGTTCTTTTGGATATTTTGGAAGATGACAGAATCTGTGAAAAGAACATTTACATCATATCAGTAACTAACTGTCGTGAATTTTAGTTCTGAGATAAAGATGCAAAGTACGAAAAATCAAAGTACTATCAATGTATAATTTTAAAAAGCCCACAAGATTTTTAGATTAAATGTTTACAGGTTTGAACCGGGAACACCTTACTCTGCTAACTCGTCCAGAATTTCGCTCATGAGCTGAACCTGCTGGTCGTTCAGCTTTTGTTTGGCCAGCCTCCTTAATACAGGGAGACTTCTTTGCACCTCGCGGTGTACACGCGCTGAGTCGTGGGTCAGGAGTATCTATAATAAACTTACTTTACTGAAGGGCTTTGTGTTTACAAGTTACCAAAAAAAATGAGAAAAAAGAAATTCATTTTTTTTTTTAATACCTGAGCTCTGTCAGCCAATTTAAACATGTCCTCTTGTGATGAGTACAGCTTGTTCAGAATATCCAGAGATTTGGTAACCACTCTGTCATATTTATATTCGGACAAGTCCTTGCAAATAGACACAAAAACTAGTAAGAATGATGTCATAATTTGCAGTTCTCACAAATAAAAGATTTCTTCAAATTATACTCACAAGTAGAACCCGTGTTGTGTTGTCCATATCAAATATGGAAGACAAAGATACCATCTCACGTATTTCTTTCAATACTTTTTTCTGACTTTTTAGCGCCTTTCTGTTTAAACAAAGGATATCACATCACTCTATTTTGTCTTAATTATATATGATATATCATGAAAAGTTCAATTTTATATATAGAAACCATTTAACTTAACTAAGTTCCGCTCAATTTTAAAGTTCCGAGTTTTAAATCATCTGAATATGCACAGAGTTATTTAGACGTACTTGGTCTGTTCCTGTGGATTGTATATTTCATACATCAAAGACTCCATCACTACTGGAGACCGATGTCTTGAGGCATTCTGTTCACAAACTTTGAACTTGGAGACAAACGCCTATGTATAAGAGCATGTTTGCAAAATCAGAACAAGATGAACGAAACTCATTTGTATTTAGTTATATTAAACTGCCATCAAATTAATTAAGCTGAAATTAATTGTAATCAGTTTTAGTAGTACCTTTAATCGCAAGTTTCTTTGGAATGTAAGGAGAAAATCCAGGACTTCCATTGCCCTGAAATAATACAAATAAGAAGTTAGCTTACATGTATTTAATTTATATGGTATTTTAAAAACAGCTAAGAGAAAGAAAAGTATTGGACGTACTGGTATTTTGCATTGACCACTGCCTCAGCCTCCTTGCTTTGTTCGAATCTTCCTGTGGACCTATACTGGTTCACCGTTTTCTGGGAGTCTTTCGAATATCCTAAATAAAAAAATCTTGGAAAATTAATAGAAAGGTTTAATTGTATGATAGACATTGGAGATGTAATTTTATTTTTACAAATTGGAAATTAATCATCGAAAGATTTTTTAAAAGATTGATTTGATAATTTATATCATTACCCTTTCCTTTGTCTTTAGGAAACGGGACGTCGTGTGTTCCGTCTAAAAGACTCAGCAATGGCGTCAACAGTTGTTTAACATCTTCCATGTCCATGTAGTAGCCAAATTTTACCAAGTGTTGGAGCAGTCGAAGAACCTGCAAACGATAACATCATTTCACTCTTTCATCATTACAAACAGAAATATCCCTTACATCCAATGATTTATCTTGTATCTGACTACGTAATGAAGACAAAACAATAGATGATATTGCAAAAAAAAAAATTTACTCAAATTGATGTAGAATTTTTTAAATATAAAAACATGTAAAATACAAATATTGGTGTAAACATAAATCTTCACTTTTAGAGTAAACAACAGGGATAGCAAATAATGGACGGACTCTAATTGTGTGTGTGTGTGTGTGTGTGTGTGTGTGTGTGTGAGAGAGAGAGAGAGAGAGAGAGAGAGAGTACCTGTTCTATAAGCAGGTTGTGACCTATTTCTGAAGCAGTCATTTGACAATTTCCGCCCAAGAACTCTGCCATCCAATCTCTGAGAACTGGAAATATGGTAACGAGGTCTTTGACAACCTGAAAAAATTGACAAACATTAAACTTTGATTGAAATATTCCAGAAATAATTGTTGTTAATATGTAGATTGTGGTTAGTAGACAACTTTTTTCAATAAAAGTATTGTACATGATTTTTATAATAATAGAACAATTATAAAATCCATGTATTTGCCAAAAACTTTTAATATATATAGACTGACAGAGTTTGGCAACTCAAATATTATTATTCAAAAAGTATATCTACATAAAAAAAAACAAACTTATGTCGTAAAACCCCAAATGCATGCAAATCGACAACGTATAATCCCGAGAGTGGACATTGTAGAGAGAGGTGACGTCATGCAACATAAAAATAGTATGCTGTGTTTTGTTACCTCCCCTGGGCCCCTCTCCTGACTTCCGGCCGTCTGCATTTAATAATTGCAATATAGTCTTGAGAAAAATTTATCGAAAGCGTCTCTTAATCGGAATACAAGTCGCATCCTTTTATTAATTACAAAAGCATAACTGACGATAAATTACTTACAAACGAGCTCTGTTCTCTTTCCGAGTCTTTGGAGCCAACGTACTCGTAGATGAAACAAATGTTGGGATGATCCAGCACTGAATAATTGTTCCCAACGTCCACAAATAACCCTAGAATGTGTGAAATGTTGTAATATTTATTACTTATAATTAATAACGATGTTGAGTATTAAAAGTATTATTTGATCGAAAATGGCCCTCAGAAATCCGCAAAAGCAAATTTCTTGGAAGGTTAATTCCGCAACGATATATTGTTAACTATTATTGATCGAAAAGTGCTTTTAACACTCATCAAATTAAAATTAAATTCGTTTTGCAAGAAAATGCTATTTAATCATTCTTATAGTCAGTATGGTATGTTATGGTCGTCTATTCTATGTAACATAGTTGATCTTGTGTTTCCCGTGTCATGATGATAATTGATGCATACCAATGATCAGTTCACAATACTTGGCCCGGATGTGGTCCGGAAGGAGGTCTGCCGTTAAACAAAGGTAGGCGTCCTCCCACGTCAAGTAGCCAAACTCTCGCGTGATCACGTGCACAGCGTAATCATTACGACCCTTTTAAGAATAAAGGAATCAAGAATACAAAAGGAGTTGTAATTATCATGTTGCCACAAAATCGTTCTCAAAAGACAGTAAGACAGGGTATAAATCGGCATTTTTTATTTGTCTGGTATTAACAAAGCAGAAACTTACAAAGCACAAAGCTTTGAAAAGGTCTAATTGGTGAATAAGGAAATTGTATTTCTCTTCATCAAACTCCGTGCTTTCAAACTGCAAAATAAGATAAGAATAAACTAGATTCGTTCAATTCCCAGATCACGACTTCCATAAATCAGGTTACTTAGGAAATGCATTTTTATCTTTTGGCAAGAGCAAATTGAAACAAACATTATATTTACTTCTGTTTTATTAATGTGTTACCTAACAGTAGGATAGAACCTCAAATATTTACAACAACAGAAATAACCATTAAATAACGCGAAAATAGGTGCTGAAAAAGAATTTGTTCTTACAGATCCTTCAACATAATTTAGTTTTCTTTAAATCGTGCCAATCCCTCAGTGCAGAGGGTTTATTATAAACATTTTAGGGGGAGATCAAACGCGGTTACAATCACTCACGTCCACAAACAAGTGCAGAGGCACCCAGGTCCTACCCTCGTCGGTTGAAACATACACGATGTTTGGGCGTTTGTTGATATTTTGACCCCTCTCGGTCAAGTAGACGCTGTCCTAGAAACAGAACAAAAAGCATGCATAATGCACAATGTATACCCGGTTGTTTAATAAACATGTCAGCTCAGAGGAATAGCTGGCATGTAGCGACTGCATCATAAAATACAATATAGAGAATGGATAACTTTTGTGAGGAGTAAATATATCAGGTGTCTTACTCTGGATTCCCTCAGCCACTGGTCTACAATGTATGTTTGGTTATTGGGAATGGCAACTCCGTCACACACGCACAGAACTTGTAGCAAGTCTAGAAATCTGTAATTCTAAAGGAAAATAGTGGTTGATTTAATGAGTGTTTTCCTTTCTTTATCCTTAACTGCATCTTCTTGGAAAAAGGCGCCTTGTACTGTCTTTCAGGATGATACATGAACATCAGTTGCAAAACATTTTTTCCGATCTATGCATATTACATGTATGTGTTCTGTTAATTAGTTACTTTGGAAAATATATTGTGTCTTTTTGAAATTATAAAAGTTGATAAGTATTATTCAAGTTGATTAAAAGTATTGAGTTCATACTTGGTTTGTCCGCAGAAGCTCAAGGAAGGTATCGATGTTGTTTTTGGTGATGCGGTCAACAATCTTCCTTTTGTCCCTTATAAGCTCCACGATCATCTGGGCAACATTCAGCCCTATCCCTCCCTTTATCCAAACGAAAACCAAAACTATTACTAAGTACTAAGAAGTTAAATCAAAACTCTTTGTTAATGAGTGAATTGTATTATAAAATACGGGTATAAAGCTTTGTACTTTTTGTGTAAACTGGGTCTGGAAGAAGTCTATGTACTTGGCCATGTACAGAGCGTTTTTTCGGCTTTTCCCAATCATATAGGCATGCAGAACATCGTAAGCTTCCTTGAAGATCCTGATCACGTGGGACTCTTCTTCTCCATCTCCCAGCGGACATTGCAGAAGATTCACCAATAAATCTATCACCTGAAACAAACAAAACACTTTACTGTTTCTGAAGCCAAGTTTCCAGCTGGGAGTTGGAACTCAATGTATGGTGATTGCAAAGTAAACTTTTCTGTTCATACCCGTAAGTTTCTCATGAGCTTCTGTCGATTTTTGTCCGGCTGTCCCAATGGGAGCATAAACAGTTTGATCTCTTTGAGCGCCTGTAAACAACAATTGTATCATCATACACTAATTATTTGAATCTGATTCATAGGTTTTATCAAACTGGTTGAATTTAAATTGTCAAAGAATCGTACCGTAATGATCCCGTGCGTCTTTTTGGCGTTCAACTCTGGTTCCATTTGGAGCTGTAATTAAAACTGGGTATTGTTGAAATATTTCTTAGATACCAAATCATATTTTTAAAAGATTTTGCTTATGTCACCAAAATCTGATTTTATACATACGTCTTGAATGAGATTAAACAAGAAGGGGACCATTCCTGCTACGTAGTTGAAGTTGTGCACGTCCTCGGGAAGCACGTGCTGTAGTGTGTACGCATCATCGTACATGCTCTCACTACTTGCAGAAACCTGAAACAAATAAAAGGTCCAAAGTTTTAATAATCACCATTAAATACACGGGTGATTGCATGTACTAGTATTTAGTAACGGTATATGACATAAAGATCACACCTTTCGCACACCAGCGCTATCCCACCGAAGTCCTTGCATGGATCGCTCTTTGGCTCCACCATCATCAACCTTTCTCTCATAATCCTCATCTATAAAAAGCGTGCGATGATTATAAGGGTTAGCTAATAAACCTTTGCTATAAAATTATTAGCTATAAAACTTATTACTTACAAAATAGATATTTATTACAGTTTGTGACTAAGAGTGTACCTTTGAGTGCATGGAGCCAACAGCCAGTCAACATGTGCTCTATCCTTGCATAACTTTCGTATGATATTTCATCTCTTTCCTGCACAAAGACGAATTTTACACTTATAACTTGTTTCAAAACAGATAACCTTAAACTTGTTAATCACTTCACCTTAAATTGTTGTTAGATAAAAAAAAATTGATGTCTAGTAAATATCGATGTTGTTATATGTGTGATGAATGAAATTTATTTTATGGAAGCATATATCGTCTAGATTTGATTTTATTGTAAACATGTTCAACTCGTTGTTTTTTGGGTTTTTTTTCAGTGTCCAAGTAGTTTCTTTGAATTTATTGTAGAGAGCAAAATAGGATTATTTCCATGCCTTGAGCACAGAATGTAACCGGAAGACGGTCCTGGGATCCGAGGGATCAGTCACCAGGGAGACGTCCATCTTGGAATCTATGCACAGATACTGTCTCGTCAGGAAGTGACGTAGTCGCACCTGCTGTTCCCATCTCAAGATATCCCCTACAAAAAGAAATGCCTAAATGAAGCTTGTTTACAACGTATTTTTCGTTTCCGTCGTCAAATGCGTCAGTTGAAGTGCAAACAAATGGAATCTGCGAGGTCTCAGAGAGCTATAAAACTACAATTGAAATGTGTTTATTCACAAATTGTGGGCGGTTGTTGAAGCAAAGTTGCGTAACATTTTATCACTATCGATTATATTGCTCTCACGGATTTGCACTGATTACCAGGTGTAAAACAGATAAATGATTGTCTTCATTGGAATAAAATTGAATCGAAACTTCAGATGTCTTGTCGAAAAGAAAGTTTTATATCCCTCCTAGGGTAACCGGCTTTATGTGAAGCAGACGATCAGCAGATCATATATGAGGCATGTTGAATACACCAAACTGACAGAAAACTATTACAGGTGTAAGTTTTGTCTGCCAATCTCCGAATTTCGGATCATCAATCATATATCCTAAAGATTACCTACGCTGTTGTGCAGGCATACTTATAGACTGCGTCTTGTATCGATATTCTTCAAACTAGATGGGTTATATAAAATCAAACCTGGTGTTTCTAATTATGAAATCTTTACTCAACAGGGTGTACTTTACTGGAATTTAGATAACGATTCATAAGAATTTTTGGATTCTAATAAATTACGCGCAGTATAATTTCAAAGAATTAGATCAAGGTTTTTTGTGTGCCTTTACTGTGTGGAATACAGTAAATTATAAAAAAAAAACATGCTTTGTCGAAATCTTGATCAACGAAATGATTTTACACAGGTGCCGTTTATTATTGAAGTTTTTAATTCAAGAGTGCATTATAATGAAATCCAATACATTCTCTGGATAATACATGAATGAATAAGAGGTGATATGTACTATAACTCTAAGCTATTAGTGGCTCCTCTTGAAAATAAAAACAATCGACATATAAAATAGCATTTCGCCATTAACTTCAAAAAACACAGTGAACCACCGAGTTCAGTTTAATGTTAAAACTAAGAATATCAGATCGATATCGTAACGTCTTGATAAACTTTAAGTCGTTTCGTTTGTTTAAAACGTCAATCTTTTCAAAAACCAATCTGATAGCCTTGAATATTTTTACAATACTGATAAAAATCTAAATATTTTTTTCAATTTCATGTTATTAATCATGAAATGCCGATACACGTGCAAATAAGTCCATCAAAGAGGTATGAAATAGCTGGTTTTCAAAAAAAAATTGAAAAAATATTTCAAACACGTGCATTTTTGTAATCCATATTTCCATCTGGCTGTACTTAAACAAGTTACCAATTTAAAAATTCTTTGATATTACCAATGATCATCATCACGTGACTGAAAATTGTAGGCCAGTTCTCACATAACCATTATAATTTTATAAGAACCACCAGAAAGTCAGAGGTTATTTCATCAAAACTTTATATATAAATTCATTCATTTAAGTGTCCAAACAAAAAACACGCGACATTTGCAAAAAGCTCTCTGCTCCACTTTGAAGTAGTCGCTATTACTATGAGTGTTATAAAAAGTACATACTTGAAAATGCGCACAACATGTGCATACAGTATAGTTTTTATTTACAAAGGAGTCAATAAGTGCAATTTCTTGCACTCCTGAATTCTTTAAAAAGACCCTCCCCCCTTTTGATAAAAGTTTTCAAGAATGAAAATTAATATGCAATGAGAGTTTATATGAAAATTAGGGGCTACGTGTAACATATAGCATAACCAATATATGTGCTGGAGAAATAAAATTCCATGGGTTGTAAAAATTCATTTGATCATGTTCTACTAAAACGGAATGGAATGTTGAATGTTGGATTTAATATTGAACTGCACCTGGCTTTATATCAAAGAAATTGCTAATCCCAGTACGATAGTTATTATATTTAACAAGGAACCATCTCAGGTGTTGGTTTCATCTTTGACTGAATTCCACATTTTTCTCCCACCTTCAACTGATCTTTATATACAGCTCAGGGATCTTTAATATTTTAACCGTTATGTAACCTCCTGTGATGAGTTATTTTTATTAACCTCAAAAAAAAAAAAAAAAAAAAAAAAAAATGAAAAAATGAAAAACCTCCGCTACATTATGAAAGCTATTTTCTCATAAGATAAAAACAATAGATTATATAGATATTCACGAAGATGGACGATGAACTATTGGGACTTATAACCTGTTTCTATAAAGAAAACGTATTGTATAAAACAAAACAAGATGATAAATTCGGTCGTCACAGCATGAAGAAGTGGTTTTCACAGCATTAGTGGTATTTAACAGATTTTTGCTGAATATGCTTAACAATTCTTTTTTTAAGTGGATATTAAAAGCACATTGAATTTTTGCTTTTTTTTCATTTGCACAGAAAATACAGGCATGGCTATGTAAGAATTTTACATATTAAGAGGAAAGTTTTCGTAAACGGGGAATATTGGTTCGATTTCCATCTCAGACAAATCTGTCTGAATAGAAAAAGATAAGTACATGTAATATCTTTTCCTGTTTACCAAATGTTCGCCGTTTGAAAGTTAAAGTCTGGATTTGGTCAGCATTTATACGACACTCGATGGCACATGTGACGTTCGCGTTGTTCTTTTGACGTCACATTAAACAGTATTTATCGAACATGTCTTTATTAATGTTATTTTTCAGAATTATTTAATTTTAATGCATTCCAAATCAATAATGAATATCAACATACCGTCTAAAATACTATGTTCAGCCTCAATCTGCCAGTACGTGATACCGGAAGTGGATGGAGACAGCGAGCGTGGCTTGTGCTGGTCAATCACCCGGATACGGAAGTGAACTAATGAAAATAAAGCAACGTTCTTATTCAAAAATGAATTGATATTAGAAAATCTTATGATCGTCCGATTCAATTAAATATATATAATGCATTTACCGTCTTCTGTAACACAGTCCTCAAACAATCCTTCCGCCACAAGATAGGCCTCGAGTTCTTTATGAAAGAGGCGTATGACCGATCCTCCCTATAAAGGAGCACGGTTGATTTCATTTTGATCTTCATCATTTGAGTAGTTCAAAGACATAGACGTTTTCAATATGATATATGTTTACTGTCAGACATATATATAAACAACATTACAAAAATCTTTTCAGACATATGGAAGGGATTACAATATGATACTGACCCTGACGAACCGGTCCTGTTCCTGCAAAGCTCTGTAACTTCCAATCAAAGTGAAGCTGGACCTTTCTACGCCCAGGTTGAGCTCGGAGCTGAGACAACAGAAATCACATTGTAATTAAAAGACGCTTTCATAGTCATTGATGGTTGTATTCAACATTGAACACAATATTCCAACACACAATTTATGGATGTATTATAATGATTTTTCAATTTCATTCAAAATCTCTTGTATAGAACTGTTGATATTCTTTTATTTTAAACTGCATGAAAATTCGATATATTTACCCATAAGAAAAGTGGTCAATCTGGAAAGGTTCGCTGGCGTGGAAATAGTGACCATGTGACTTCACACTCTCAAAGACAATTTGGTCGAATAATTGAACCTAAGATTTATTAAAAACATGATTATTATAAAATTTCCAAACGTATTTTGCAATGGATTAGACAAGGAATGCTTGTAATAAAACATAAGTTATCGATATAAAAATAGATTCAATTTTGATATCTTGTTTTTTGGTTGGAGGTAAACACTTTTAATTCAATAGGAGTTGTTTCTACGGTACAAAGCATCATCACTTTATGAGTGGGTGGGTTGATTGCAGAGAGGATATCGAAAACATGAATCGGAACCTTTTACATCATTAACCTTGGCGAGTGAATGATATCACGCTTTTATTATACTCACTATTTCTCCCTCGGATTTGACCTTGTATCGCGGAAGGATTCTAAACTGGGCGTTTTTGGCGTTGTATTCGTGGAGCGACACCTGGAAAAAGTGAAACTGGTTTGCTGTACATTGTAATTAGCTAAATTACACAGCTAGTGAAGGACCTCCAAATGTGCCTCCCACAATACCCGTGGGGACAGTGACCTTTCAGCGGGATAGCCCGCTACCTTTTGTGTAAAACAACTCAAGTACGGGGGTGTGAGTACTAGTCAATGTCTCCTTGATGAGACAGGTAACAATGCATATATCGAAGACAATCTGAAAACGTGGCTTGAATGACAAGTGCCACCATTAGATTACAGAGAAAGAAATACTAATATTACCAATTAAATAGATGAAGATTAAATTTTCCTGACAACCAGATTAGAACGATATCTCTCTCTCTTTCTCTCTCTCTCTCTCGCCAATTAAATATTTTCCCTCTATCTTGTCCTTCTGGTTCTAACAGAATCTAAACGTAGATCATCATAATGATATCGTATATTCCTCATTTACCACATATCTCCAAGTCTTTGGGTGTTCAGTTTTATCTTTTAACTTCAATTGAAACAAAATATGTAGCTGGTGATGGCGCGCGATTGAACCTTTTCTGTACCGATTTGATTCACTGCATTATGTTTGGAAGAACGACATCAGTTTTTGTTCGAGAAACATGAGTGCATTTTGATTTTTGTGAAATAACCAAGTAGAAACTCGTTAGCATTGACGTTAACATTTCTGATATGTGGGAACGCCTGAGCCAGTTTTTATATCTCAAGACTGGGAGAGAATAAGTGAAATACTCAGCCTCCGAGAACCGACTGACCTTCATATTGTTTTTGTCTTTCTGACTGGTCTGTGTCGTACTCATGTGAACAAACTTTCCGGTAAACACATGTTTCAGCTAGAAAGAAAACGACAATAAATTAATCTTCTTTGCAACCGAACCAAAAAAAGGAACCCTGAAACAATAACGTATTTTGCAGAATGACTAACATATGATTTACTGGAACTGAAGGAAACGAAAACATATAAAAAGTTGTTGCGTGAATAATTCGTTCTTGTTTTTTTTCTCTCAGTTTACTCGATTATTTCAGCATATTGATGCCATCAAAGATATTCTTTATCAATGAATTTTAGATATATGCATTTTCTTTTTTTTTTATTTTATAAAGATTTTTTTTCTTGGTTTCGTGTTACCTGGACAACCTCGCCATAACGCACGCGCTTCCCGTGTTGTCTCGTCTGCTCTGCCTCGTTGTCTTTGTTCTCCGCGTCTGCTGCAGACTACAATTGTAATCAGAAATATCAAAATAAAATCAATTTAAATATATATTTTTTTCCAAAATTGAATCTTAAACTATTAATAGTTAAGAATCTTTTAAACAGGCGATCAGTTGTTATAATTTTCGGTTTTTTTTTTCACATTCAATGAACAGGAACTCAGATTGCATTAAGAATTTCGTAAAAATGTTTTAGCATAGATATGACAATTCTTGCTTTTAAAGAAAATTTTACCGATTAACCTCCTATTTCCAGAATATAATTGCAATTAGTTCTCAATTTTCAACAGGAAATAGCGTATCTGTTCGGCCTTTGTCGAATGATGAATTGCATATTTTCTGACCCTATCATCATTTGTTTTTGACATAAATGTCCAGTTCTTGGTATGTTTAGTGTAGATTTTGAGTGTAGATTTCTTTGTTCCACGTTGTAATTACCTTCGCCTGTTTGAGCAGACCCCGTGTGACCTGTTCGGTATTGTCCGTCTGAATCGAGTTCATCCATTTTCTGTACTTTTTGTTGAGCTTGTATCTGTTCTGGATACACACTTGGAAAACCACCACTGCGAAGATTGTATTTGAAATAAGGTGCTGCACATTTTAGTAAAGTGTTATTACTATAGTTTAAATATATCAAAAAGTATGGCAAACAAAGAGTTTTACAGATGCCTTTTCCCTCGAATATTATAACTGATTAACAAAAATAACAATGACTATACTAAGTTGAAGATTTTATTGCCACGCACTGTGATGCATTGATACGTCTATGATTTTTACACTTCAAACATTTTATTTAATCAATTCCAAATATCAGTGTTTGATTCATTAAATTTTCTCATACCTATTAACACAAAGTATAATAAAGGTGACGAGGAACAAACTTCAATAAATTTAAGCTATTCCAACCCAGCAATGTTCTGCTAGAGTCTATTCAGGGGCTGTGTCATCCATAGAAGTTTCATATTTCTGATCAGTATCAAGTTTACATCGCTCAGTAACAGACTACCGTTATTGTCTGCGGAGGAGTACACGCTACTGCATCCACTGGATGGATATTAAAGTGGCAACATAACACCTCCGTTAATGAAAACGTGCCAGGGTTTTTTTATCGAGAGAGTGTCACAACTTGACCAAACAGTACAACATGAGTGAGATTTTCTGTTTGTTGAATTGTCTGCAACTTGACTCAATTGTCAGGCGACTGACACTAATGATAAATTTTCAATTAACAGTACTCTGCAAAAGGCGAATCCGAAATCCAGCTTGCAATGTTTCTGCCACTGATAGAATGGATAACATGCACTCTAATTTGTCAATGGGACACTTTCGCGGATTTCCAGCACTCGCTCAACTTTTTATCAGGCATGATATGGTTTTTTGAAATAGCATCAAAGTTTGTTTTAAAAGATCAGAAATAAACTTTTCGGTAACTATTTCTATCCTTTAAATTACATCATGCTTATAATTATCTCCCATATCTTCAAAATCAATATTCCCATTACATAAGTAAGGAATTTTGAAGAGCGAGGATGGAAGATAAAAAGAGATACTTTTGGAGGGGGTTGGGCATTATGATATTCGAATATATCGATAAGAAATTGTTATTAGGGGAGAAAAGTAGATAAGACTTCATGCTCTTCTCAAGAGCTTTTATAAAATCTTCGTTCCTTACGTTAAATCCATGCAGGAAATTTCAAATACTTAACATTCTTAATCACTATCTAGGATTTACAGAAGGAAACATTTCACCCTCTCGACGATTTCGAACACTGCGACAATTCGAACACGCTGCTCACATCTGTATCACTTGATCTTACCTTGAGGGTTCGGTATGTTTCTTGGTCTGTTTCGTTCTTGATTTGAGTAAATGAAAAGCCCATTATTGGAGGAACTGAAAAAACAACAGTGGGAAATAAATAAAAGTCTGCTGATTAAAATTCAATCATTTCTAATCAGATTAAAAAAAAAACCCCAAAATATCGGCAACTAATACAGACTATAAAAAGAAACCTTTTACAATATCTCGTCCATTTCAGACATAAAATTATATCTTTAATTGAGCAATCCAGTAACCGGCTTCAAACTAAACAAAATCTTTAATCGACGCATCAAGGCTTCTACATGTTTTTTGCAACTCCACGCTATTTCAGAATCTTCGGTTTATCGTTCGTCTGAAGTTCTGAGGAATAATGTAATGAACAAGTTGTTGAAAACCCTTTACAGACTCTTAATGCTATTAGTAGAGAACAATTATCTGATACCCAAGAGCATCTTATGATCAAGTAATAATTAACTGCCTGTTTGTATTACCGAGTCACATAAGCGTTTGATTACTGATTCAGCTTGACGCTTGGGAGTGTTATTGTTGAAGTTAATGTAGAAGACCTTGAAAAACAAGTTGAAACAAATTCTATAGAATATATAGAATATACCTGGTTCTAAATGATTGCAAATAATAAAAAATCATAAACCATACGTACATTGTTGAAAAAAAGTAAAAAGCTCAAGCATTTCAAATCAAGAAAAAAAAATATGAATGTATACACCAAAACTTATTAAAACATTAAAGCAAAATAATTCAACAATCACTTTTCATTTCCATGTTTTAATTTGCTGACGTTATTACATCTTAACATTTGATTTCTCTCTAAAGGTAATTAAACATGTTTCTGATTAAGAGAAAATAGGTCAAGAACACTCTGCAATGTGTGACAGCTCATACATGTAGCTATAAAACCCAGTCCTCTCAACTGTTAAGAGTACCCTCACAACACTTGTCTTGCAAAGTAACGCAATGCAAGTGTTATTTATAAGAGCACGGAGATATTCATTCCTTGCTGATGGCTGAATATGCTAATGGTCTATATTACATTCAATTACTAATGTGTTAATGTTACCCTCTGATTACTAAAATATGGAATATGTAGGAAATCCGGGTCTCAACTCTTGGCTCACTCATGGGTACAATTCTCGTTTGAATACTAACTAAAGGTGTTTTGATACCTGTATCTGGATCAAAAGCATGGTTTAACTAATTTTTGAGAATGGGTTTCATCAAAGCAACGTACAGTCATGTATCCCATAATACATTAATTTTATGTTGCAGTTGACATATATACGTGTATGAATTGTTGATTCATATGACCCAATGTTGATGATATTTTCAGCTTAGTAGAAGTCTTCACAGTATTGATTGATTGATTGATTATTGTTTTACATCCCGTTCAAAAATATTTCACTATCTTAAATGTAAAACGTCACCATATGCTAGTTAGATCTATCCTCGGTACTCAAGGTCATTTAGCAGTAAGGGTTCTTTATTGTGCTAACGACTGAGTAACACGGGACATCAAGGTCTCATCCGAGCGACCCGGTCCTTTCACTTCAAAGTGTCCAATGCCTTTTGCTACCTACTATAATCTTCTTAGGTTTGTCGCAGTCGGAGTCCGAACCCATGACCTGCCGATCACCTTTACAGAATTCAAAAATTCTCTAAATTAAATATATTTACACTGTTAAAAAAGTGGTTGAATGAGTTATGATTTAGAACATAGCCAAGTGTATATCCTTATTATCTGTTTGTAGTACGTACATATACATCATTATTCTATTTCATTGTTGCACTAAATACTTTGTTGTAGAATACATAAAGTCTATAAGAAAAATTCTTTCTGTGACCTAGTGGTTTATATACACAATATTTGATAATTAGTTGATATCTAGGTCAAGCTAACTCATTACATACAGAGAAGAGAACATTTATCAAAGAAAACAAAGTAACCTACAGAGTAGCTGTGTAGTCATTAACTCGAAACAGCGTTCCTGTGTTTCCTACAATATTATCTCCACTTTACATTATCTTCGAAATCAAAATGAAATTTCTCTATTCAACTGATGGCAAAACCAATTCAGATTGTTTTTCCGATAAAAACGCAATATTGTAAATTGGTAAGAAAAACTTAGGGTTTATAAGAGGCTAGATGCAAATGCATTACGAAAACGTAAACTTATAATAAAAAAAATGACGGTTATCATAAACTAAACGTGTGAGGCCTTATTTTATACCGTGTTTTATTTGTTATATTTTCTCACCTCCTCCCCCCTTCACTTAAAAAACCACCGCGATTTTAAATTATCGAAACTCTTAAACCAATACGCAAAAAACGCAAACCCTGATGCTCATAAAAAGTCCAAAAGTTGAAACTTAAGTTTTAGATCTTGATTTCCTGCATCTTTAAGACGAATTGGTCTGAGATAAAAAAAAAATCAAAGTAGCAGGCTGCTGTCGCCATTTCTAGTCATAAATGTTAATTCGACATCAAAATGGATCCGATGAACTTTTTATATCTGAATCGAACTCCTGACCGAAGTTTTGAAGATAAGAGAAAAAGTTGCACCTATCAATATAATCAATTAATGCGTCGTAAATACAGAATTAATTGCAAAATTGCTTTCCGTTAAGTAATATGATATGCTGTAAATTTTCCTTGCAATATCAAGAACCCATTTTAACGGGCATTGTTTTGTACGTCCACAGTGTACTCTTACTTTAGGAGGAGACCGGATGGTCAACAAATTACTCTTCAGATCTACCTTAAAGCTAAAATTTAAGATTTTGATTATCTAGCCATTACCTATCATTTAGTGAAGACAATTTCGTATTATTTTAGATTTAGAATTTGAATATTTCTTTATTTCTTCATACAAAGCTCTCCTTTTAAAGGAGATTAATATAGTATAAAAATGGCCACGACCATTCTCCCCCTTAAACGTCTTGAATATCGTAGCATCGACATGTTCTTTGTGCATGGATTATTCTTATGAATTATGTTTTTCAGAGGTTCCATCTACATCTGGAAAAACTTTTTATTACAAGCGCTCGACCCCCTGTTAACCATTAAGACCAATCCAAAGCAAAAATCACCCAGAGCCCCAAGGCGTGTTTACAATTGAGCGTTAGAGCACTCTGAAGTGGAGTCTCCCATGGCCATCCTTAGACCTGTGTATACAGATATCTCATCCCTGACCACGGAGCTCTTCACCTGCCACTTCCATCAGGTCATTGTCTTAACGCCAGGGAAAACCCCTCCAGTTTTCTATCCTGTTTTCCAATGTGTTCATGGTCTATAAAAATGTCGTTATTTTTATAGATATCAGCTTTTATTCGATATAATTTTTGTGTGTGGAATTTTTTAATGCGTTTGAACTAAGTTTTTTTTTACCCAGAATTTTCCCCAAACTCACTTTGTAATCATTAAGAATTCGAAAATAGATTCAATTTAAAGGAAAGAATAAGACTATGTCGTTTTTATGGATACCGTGCACACGTGTTATATTTTTGGTTGATTCGCTGAGAGTCAACTGAGTTCTTATAGACATTTTATGTTTTTTCATATAGTATCCAACCTTGTTAGATTGTTTAAATATCAGTATGATCTGCGAATAAATGTTTCAAAGGACCAGTCCAATATTGCTGTCATATAATTCGATTAATAATTAAATGTTTTATATTAAACTTTTTCAAAAAATTAGATTACGGGTATAGTTGATTAATGAGAAAATATATGTGTTAATTTTTGTATACATCAGAATCATACTATAAATATTTAATCCACGACTTATTTCACAACGTTTGAGCTTTAATGCTATAACTGCTATAAAATTTACTGCTTTTTTACAGGGCAAATTGATACAGTTTTATTGAAATACAACGGAACAAGTCTTAAAAGTTTCCTACTTTTACTTGACTGTGAGCTGTGAATTAACTCTGTCTCCGCACAACAGTTCAATCTTAGCTGGATTGTCAGCTGTAAATATAGCCTTCTGTCTCCAGAATTTGTTAAATTTACCTAACTGTGAGCTGTAAAAATAGCACTCTGTCGCCAGAGTACTTTTTACCTGACTATGAGCTGTAAACAGAGCCCTTTTTCTCCTCACAACAGATCAAGATTTATATAAATACTCCTTTCGGGACTAATATTGAACTGTTTTTTTTTTCAGTTTATTACCAGACTGTGAGCTGTAAACATAGCCTTATGTGTCCAGAGTTTGATATGTACACTAACTTGCACTGAATGCTGTAAACGGGAATATCCTTCTTTTTACATAGTTTGTTTCTCTTACCTTGACAGTGAGCTGTAAACATTACCCTTACCCTTTGTCTCCTCAGTTTAATACTCCTACTGTATCTGACTGTAAGCTGTAAATTGGTTCTATGTGTGGAGAGTTTTGATCTTTTACCTGAACTATTAGCTGCTAACAAAGCTCTCCGTTTCCAGAATTTGTTACTCTTACCTGGACTGCGAACTTAAACATAACCCTATTTCTTTAACTCTTGAGCTGTAAACATTACTATATTACCCTTACCTGGACTGTGAGCTGTAAATGTAGCCCTCTGTCTCCTCACAATACAGGCACACGTAGTCCCCGATACACAGGTACTCGCCCATCCCCGGCTCCTCACCGCAGCCATGAAGCTGTAAAATCAACAGGTATGATTAGTGCACAAACAAGCCAGGTATGATTAGTGCACGAACAAGCATCATCCATCATCGAGGGCAACCATTTTTTATACCCACCACAAGTCTGTAAATATTATTCTCAAAGAAAAATTCTGCGATAGCTCTTTTGTTAAATATTTATTGATGACTGCTGTTCAAGAATGATTTTTTGAATTTTTGTTTACTTTTACAATGGCTTGACTCAATAGGTTTTTGATAAGAAAAATTAAGAAACTCGTGGTTGAAGTGATTACAATTTCATGGACCGCTGTGACTCAAGTTCTAGAGTACATTTAAAATGAATTCCGTTCATATTGCACTTGCTTATGAACAATAATATTCTTCTGGTGATGATCAACTTTAAAATATAAAAAGTGCATGAAAAGTACAAAAGAGTACCACCAAAGTAGTGAAAGAAATGAAACGTATTGATGTCCGGAAAAATATGCGTATGAAGACAAAAAAGTTGGAAGAAAGTTGGTTTCAATTAGGTGTAGTGAAATAAGCGAGAACTAAGGTATTGTTTGGTATGCAAGATTTGGAAGGCAAAATGGTAGTTAATCCATATTCTAGACTGATTTTCACTTTGTTTTCACCAATTAGTATAGGACCTCAAAAAATCAGCTGTTGTTTGATTCTGTTAACAGAAAACAAGATAATTATCTAATAGCTCAAAATGTTACATGTAGGCAAATCAAAGACCGCTTTTCATCTGCATCAGTTATAGATAAAAATCCCCACCTTACATTCATAATCTCCAACAGCAAAGATTTTTATAACATTGAAAAAGATATCTGCAAAGTGTATTAAAAGTTTTTTACCTGTCAGGTTTAAGTTGTAACAAAACATATTTTTGTCAGAATATCTACACAGTACATCATGTATGTATCTAAGACATTTCAATGCAAAATATATTTGTTTAAAATATACATGATTTTATAACAATGATATTTATTCACAGATCTAACTTAACTTTTTCGGTCAGCATTGCATGGTTTTTCATAAATACTTTTTGACGTGAGATATACAAATCAGTTTTGACGTTGCTACTGCCATCAATTGTTTTATTTGCATACAGTTTATTTAAGGTGACAACAATTGTATTTCAACCTTTGAGCAGAAGAAGAATTGGTATAATTGTAAAACACAAGTTAATGACCGCGTTATTGCCTTGTCCGATCAAAAGACCTCTCTAAGGGAATCGAAATGATAAAGGTTTGCTTTTATGACAGGAATATTACGAATCAACTGTTAAAAACTTAAATAATGAAATGCCAATGTTAAGCTATTGAACGTTTAGGAAACTTCACATTTCAACACGAATTTTAATTATTATTATCAACATCATCCTCATCAACGTCATCATCATCATCTAAATCATGTATCACAATGAACACTCATATTTCTATAGAATGCCTTGTTAAATAATGCCAATATAATATTTAAACGAAAAAAAATATACAATGTGTTTTATGATAAGAGTCATAGAGATTGAAAATTCAATGGTTCAATATTCAATCATTGTAAACCCTTTCAAACTTATTTTAAAATTACCTGTAATTAAAAAGTATTGGTTTTTCATCATTCCTCCGATTTTCAAATGAACGTTATTATTCCAATGCAATTTGTATCATTCCACAGATTAGATATTTCCAGTAGCACAATATATATATTTCATACAATAAAAACAATAATATCGCCACAAGAACTTTATGAAAATATCACTGTCCAAGTTTTGAAACTTTGAATACTTGTGCTTCGGATACAATCCATTTGTGCATATTGTTGTAACGGGCGGTAACTTTGCTTAAATATGACGTCGATAATCCCGCCTCGCGCTTTAATCAGACGACCGTCTCTCGCCCCACGTGCCCTCGCTACAGCGTTTGGGTAAGGATTATAGGGTGCTTTGCGTTCACGCCTCTTTACACATATTTTGTTTATTTTTGATGTCGTTATATGTTGTTCAAACACTTTTTTGACACTCTCTCTGTGATCCTGTTATCAGGTTTTTCTATATTTTGGTTTGAATTAATTCTTCATGGATTTAATGCTGATTTCAAAAGTTGTTTTTGTTTTGGTTCGATGGTATAAGCATGTTCAGAGGTGTGGCAGTTGTTTAAAAGCATTGTTTTTTAAATACTGATTAATATTATCTTTATATTTTAGCTTCAAAACTCATAAACAATTTTTATTTTTATTCACTTGTGTTGTGCATTATTATCCGATTGTCTTTCCACAAATCAAATTCATGTCTGACAAAATAAGGTATTTTAAATTAATTTACATGCTTATCATTTTAGCAATTTAAGATAACACAGCTACTGAAAAATTACCGATTAACTAAATGCAAACAGGGTCGAAAAAACCTATAAATATGAAATAAATTTTAGATAACCTTTTAACCAAGATTTTTAAGATAAGAAATCAAGGAAAGAAATTGGTAGATTATTATCGTAGCATGTTAATAAACTCTAGTCATAATCAACGATCTTTAATGTTGCAATTAAATCTACAATCAGAGAAGACCCAAACATTAGCGCTGAGCGAGGAATGTTGAGTCCTCTCTGATAGTCGGTAAGCACAACATCCATTTTGTGTGTGATCTGTCCCACCCACCAAACATCAGACAAAGTTCTCGTTGGGAATCAAAGTCCCAGAAGTTCGGCCCACACATATAATGTATTCTGGCCCTAAAAGCCGAAGCTTCCCGCTTTGAAACGCCATTGTAATCCAAAATCTCGGATCTTTGATTCACGAAGAACGCTGGAGGAATGCTTACAAAGGGGCGCAACCAAAATCCAATAATGATATAAAGGTTACGTCATATTACAACAGATCAACATATTCCAGTTTGCAGACAAATACAATAAATCTTCTTTATTAAAATGATATCAGGAATAAGGGATTAGAAAAATCACAAAACTCCTAATGCACAAATCTGTTTTGAATCGGAGAATTCTGGAAACCACGTTATGTTTTGTTTATCTATGTCCTCACTAATTGCAGCTCAAACAAATATCTATCAAAAAAGAAAATTTATTTGTTTTCTGTTGTCATGGGGAGTAGAAGAACGTTGTCAAAACGTTGTCATATACCAAAATTTATGCCATCGTTGAATGCTTTTTATCAGAAATCCAAGGATACTAAGAATATATTTAAGTCTCGTTAAGCAAGTGAAAAACAAAGTGAAAAAAAAATAAGCGCACCAACTTTCACACTTTGTCAAGTTTGCAATTAAATTGATATCGATAACCTTTGGTTTTTCTTTCTTCTAAAATTTTTTGCACAGCCAAAATTTATTCATAAACAAATAAGAAATAAAATCTCCGTGAAACTGATGTTCACTACAGTCTTGAAGATATTGTTAAAATTTAATCATAACAACTGCAATACCATATCATTGTTTTCATTTTGTCAGCCTGCACAGCGACGTCACATTGGCCAGCTGCTAATAATTGGACGATTCAGAAAATCGTTCATATTTTTCAAAAACATTTTTATAAATACCTTTTTTAGACGGGCATAAATCTTATCTTAATCATATCAATTGTGTTTCATTGCAGTAACCCTTTAACAGTAGATACATTCAGATATTTGAGTACTGTCTATACGCAAAAGATCGATACAAGGTAAATTACACGTCTAGCGTTATGATCGAGGTTTTTTCCGGATCAAACTTTGTATCCACTTTTTGAGACATTGTTTGTGTCCATAGGAAACCTATATTCCAAAAAGAACACGTGCATTTTGCGGAGGTCACAATAGATTGAAATATAATGCATAAAAAAGAAATCTATAAATATTAACTGTATTCAAATAAAAAATAAAAAAAAAGAACCGCGTGTGTCTTTTAAGATATTACTAAATCGAAAAATAATGGCAACAATGCAAATAAAAAACAACGGGCGTTCACAAAAAATTGACAGATTCCGGAAAGCAAGTAATTACAAATGACAAACGTTTTTTAGATGCAGATGTACGGCGCTAGTGATAAGATGCTTGGTTACATCCAAATGCGAAAAAATGAAGTATGAACTAGCTTATTAATAATTAACAGTCAATATCATATTGTAGCAATAGAACTATGAACTGAGTTCTGCGGGTCTGAAACCTTCTACAGCTGTGTTGGTTTATAGTTATATGCGATCATATGGCGGGATATAGAGAGATGATGGCCAGGAGAGGATAGGAGGCAACAGTAATCCCCTCTCATAGAATGCGTGGTGCTTTATCTATCGATCTATCTGTTTTAACTAATTGCAGATATGCTTTTTTTGTTATCTCAGGATAAATGATTTCATCACCACAGATTTGTTACTGTCGCAGATGTAGCTATTCTCATTAAAAAAAAAAATACAAATAATGGTTTACTGCTGTACACAATTGAAAGAAAAAATGTATTATAAACGATCATGCAAGAGCAGTTAAAATAATTCCAGTGGCTTTTTAAAGGTTCGGCTAGAATTATGGTGTGTATTCTAAAATTAACGTACATTATCAGACTTTTATTTGCTCATTATTTAAGAAAAGGATAATGTAACAAATTGTGTTTGTGCATTAATTGTGACATCCTGTGAATTAAATCCATTAATAAAGTTTTAGGCCAAAAAAAAAATTATTCCTGTTTCCGGTCGCCCGACCGACCCTATCTTTTACCCCCCGACCCTAAAAGTTTTTTTGTGATCATGGTGGTGATCGGTAACTTCGCCAGAATTTCCTCAGAAGGAGAAGTGAAGGCGCCCTGTCTTCTGAGTTCACAATCGTGTAAATTAACCTCATTGGCAAAAGAATGATAGTAAACTAATCTACAGACATCTTTACTGCATAAATTAACCTTGTGGTTAATAACTTGCAACTATCTTATCTTCAGGGGTTATAAATACGGGTGATGCAACAACATACTGTGCATTGGAAATTACAAAACCGATGTTTATTACTTTGAATCCTGATATTACAGTTAGTTAATAACCTGCTATTTGTTAATAACTGCAATAAATGTTAGAATTATCATAAAACTGCTTTCTATATTATCTTGAAAATTAAACAGATCCTCTACATAACGTACGGTAGTAAGTGGGTCAAAGGGTTGGACTAATACCCCAAATACACGGAAGTACAGAGACTGATTTAATTGATATTGCCATTAAGCTAATACAAAACAGAAATATTTATCCAGAAAAGGATAAATACATTCATACACATGTAGATTAAATTTTGCAAATAATATTAGTTTTTATTTTTTATTTTAAAAAAATCTATTTTTTTTTTAAAGGTTGTTTTCTATACATTACATGCATCAATAATACAAAGACATTTGGAAATTTTAAATCATCATTAACATATCGTACACTGTGAACATACTTCTTTCTCATTATAACACACATGCTCCAAGTTTTTAAAAATAAAATATTTTTTAAAAATAAAAATTTGTTCCTACCTACCTACCCTAATTTTTTTGGTCATGTGACAGGAAACAGGAATATATTTTTTTTTGGCCTTATTTGTTGCGAAGTTAAAACAAAGAAAAAACGGATATCTGTATGAAATCACCTTTTATTATCCTCAGTATGATGTACATATGATGAAACACACAATAACTGTCTATAGTGCTTGGCATGCATCCATTCCATTCAATACCTTAATACGTAAGTTTAAAGTTCTGACTTTTGAATTCGGTAAAAGGTCAAAGAAGCGTTATCCATGGCCTACTGAGCACAGATAACTGCATTAACATGTCATGTGACCATCGATTTATTCAATAACTAATTAGCATGACATTGGCCTAGTGGCCTATTTTTTCGCCAATAAGGGGGGAAAACGTCATATATAAAATAACCCAATTCACCTTTTATGTTTTCAAGTGTTTTGTGTATGAAAATACTCTATTCTACTCATGTTTTGATTACAGAATAATCTCCCTTTAGAATTTACCGCCGCTGGCCAATTTTTAACACGATATTTTTGCAAAGCATGTTGATCCCTTATAACTTTGAATGTATTTTCGTCGATGCTGCTATTTTATTACTAAAAGTGATGCATCATTCACTTGCTAGGTAAAAACGTATTTTAGGCAAATATAATCAATTCTAATCTTTGTAAGTCGAAGATTAATCATAAAATCGTGAAACGGAATTAGCAATTGTTGTTTACTACACATCGGAAAACTATGAAATAAAGGAGCACCAACAATCCTATCTTGGAGTATTGTGATTATTGTACATTTCGAATAAACCTCGGGGGTCTTGAAGCAACAAGTATAATTGATCTAAACATGTAAAACATTTTTAGCTTGCAGTAATGAAAAAAGGGTAAATTTTGTACGTATAATAAAATTAAAATGTGGCTATATCGTTTATTTTTCATTAGAAAGTTATCACAGACGTAAATTAAGTAGTGTTAGATATGTTGACAGATTTATGATATTTTCAACCAACAATCCTTTGTTTTAAGGGAGAAATACGATAAATCCATCGTTTGTTTTGCACTCACAAACTGCAAGATGTTGCCATGCACCGCATGTACTTACCTCGACCTCAGGGTCATTGCTCGTGGACAATGTTAAAAGATAACTCTCTGTTCGCATTGTGAAAGAATCACGATCTCAAGAATACACAGTCTACATGTATAGCTTTTGCCGAGTTAACAACAAGACGACAATGATGTTTGAGCAACACAACACAAGACACTTACTCCAACAACAAAAAACAGAAATAACGACCACTACTCGAGAGAGCCAAGATACAGAAATTGTTTGCAACAATAACTAAAAACATTATTTTCGTACGACCATTACCCCATGTAACTGCGCTAATGATGAGTGCTGGGTACACACGCGCTTGTGCAACGAGGCTTGCCAGTCTTTGATGTTTTTTTCCTCTGGTCGAACGACACCTTGATTCGTAATTAATAAGAGAACTTTCATCCAAGAACTTTTTATCACTGCTGATTATAATGATAAAAAAAGCTCAGATAATTATAACAGGCAGTGTATATGACTTCAACAATCATGCAGACAATTAAAAAAACTGACTGTACCATTATTATAAAGACATAATTAAGTCGTCCAAGTTTTCAGAAATTGTGTCTAATCCTTTATGTATCACCATCTAACAATAAAATATGTTCAAACCAGATAAAAATTTTCATTATCGTACACTTCTGATATACATTTGTACAGATGAACTCCTATCAGTAACGATGATGGTAAATTCCAAGGACTCCAATTCAAACATTATTTTAGTTCTCATTATATTTTCCTTTGACAAGTCTTCCTGAAGGTGAAATTAAAATAATGTTTGAATATTTGTATACCATATTAGAGGGTTTTTTAAAAAATAAAATGACTAAAGAACGCATTCCGCATGTTCAGATATACACCTATGGTTTGGTAAACGCATGTTTGGTGTCAACAGATAAATTATTACAAAATAAATAAATGAAGTGTACCTAGAATTCAAAGATATGACTTTTTATCGTTTCGGATATGATTATAATTGAATTTGTATAGCTGTGCATGACTTGTCAATTTTTCAATTTAAAAAGAAATGAAAAAAAGTATTGCAGTAGATTTAAAGATCATTCATATAACATATATTTCATTCATTTGGTGTATTTTAACATATGTAAATAAAATAATTAATTTCATACATATGATAAATACTCACGATAGGATGAGGGTAATTTACCTTATCTGATAATACCATAGTTTACTATATTGATAGGAGTTATCCCTCTTGTAAAAGGCTTGGAAATCCAGCATCTTAGCATGTCCAGAGTCGCAAATTAAATTGTCAACAAATAGTAATATTAAACCATAAATTTGGAGGTTAATTCGACCTCGTCATGGTTTACGACCCTTGTTACTTCTTTGCACTGACAATTATATACACGTTGGCTCATCTTTAGTATATTTATTCTGACAACAAGGTTAATTTGATAACGATCCCCGACCATGCAATTCGGTTATTCTCGTTAGTCTCATAATTGACATGTACAGTTACATGGAGTATAGTAAATACAGTTGTTCCTCTAGTGTGGTTTATACAACCCTTTGTAATCCTTGATCTTATTAAATGTAACAGTTGCCACAGATAACCGTAACCGTTACGTACATATGACCGGAAGTTATCTATCTTAGCCTCGCCTTGCTTGGAGAGCAGGTTGAAATAATAGATATTGATGTCCTATTTTCCTTGCTTATGATTTATCTACACGTATTTCTTAAAATATGAGTATCCTTTCCTTAAGGTACAAGACTTTAACCTTAAAATCAATTGTTACGAACTTTAACTCAATTCATAATTGATGGAAACAAGAAACTGAAGAAAAAATCGAGAAATCTTTATAATAAGAATAGCAAAACAATAAATAGTTTTAATATTTTTATTTTCTAGAAATATTACAAAAATATTTAAAGACAGATTTCGGAGCCGAGCAAAACATTATCAAAGATGCGCATTACGTAACATTTTGGAATTCTCGCAATAGTTTTGATACTTTACGTGGAACGATTTACGGTTAGTTCTGCATTTTATGAAGGAATATTCAGCAAATAAACTTAGCTATTCAATGACATTCGGAATTGTTTGCCTTTAATTTTTTGAAGTATTCGTTTATTTTTCTAATTAAACCACAGTTTTAAATTTTATTGTTTAATCTTAAAATCCCATACTGTGTCTAATACAAAATAAAAAACATTTGGTTCCTGATGTCAAACATCTGTCTTCGTTTATTTCAGAAAGCTTAAGAGTGCTTCTTCTTGATCTCTTACCTCGGTGTGAAGTTGCCGCAACATTTTGTGGTACAACTTCAGTTGGTTGTGAATCTCACATCCAACGAGATCATCATCACTGTCCAGGCAACTGTCACCATTCTCGTCATGAACTCGGATTTCTAGAGGTAAATCCATGTCTCAAACACAATGTAACTATTTGACTTCACTAAACTGAAGAATCAATATTTTTCCAAAGTTGTTTTCCAAAAATTGAAAACAAAGAACGGCCAACATCATCAATTGGAAAATGAATTCTCAACAAAGAGTGATGGATGTACATAATTTATAATATGGAGACCGATGACAAAAAATTTACTTCCGTCAAATGAGTAACGCATTATTTCAAATCCAAACGCTCCTAGCTCTAGACAAGGATAAGTTGTTTATGTAAACTCAGATGTGCAAAGTCCTGACACGGTAGATAAAATGTGCATGAAATGTCGATATCTAACGTTTTAACCCTCTCGACAACAATATCCGCTAAAATATGTCAAATGTCTTCCATCGCATCACCTAAATGGTACTACTTTTGATGTAGACCAGAGATATATGCAATAGAGCTTCAAGGATGCCACACAAATTCAACCTCTGAGCAAATCTTCATTAGGCTGCGGCAGACATAGATAATTACATTTAGAACATATCCCTTCAATGAGTTAGCAGCCCGGGCAGGAGATTTCTGGTGGGAGCGCGTCATCAAAATGCGAGATGTTGTTTGTCCTGTTTTTAATATCATACAGATACTCTCAGCCTGCGCGGACGCTCTTTGGACCAACCAGTCCTTGTGGTGTCTCATTAAAATATACCATGGCCTTTATCCCTTATCATCGAGGCTGGAAGCAACACACAATGGTTTTTGAAGTTGCGTTTGTAATGGATTAATCCAATGCAATTACTGCGATATAGCAGAACGGATTTAATTCCCAAACTGGCCATAAAGTGATAGATACCGTGAATTCTGTATTTACGCCATCTAATAATATATGACGCAATGATAAATTCATCACGTGAGACATCAATTGCATTTATCTGAAAAGTAATACCAAAAACCTATCTTTGATCAACTGTCTACCACTAAAAACAGCCGCCGAAATACACATACCTACTTGTTCTCGCGCCCTTGAAGGTCTATGTCATTAACATACTTCAACCTTTAACAAGAATTACAATTGTACTTCTTAGTTAAGACATGACTTGAAAAACGCGCACCTGACGATTCTTGAAAACAAGGGCAATAGGAAAACAACACATGTCAAAGATCAAGATGGCGAAAGGGGGAGAATACCCTAATGCTGGGGATTGTTATTACTCTCTTCTGGGTGATTATCCGAGGAGAAAACTTAGGTGGCATCAGCGGGCGTCAAGTGCCTCGTTATAATCATTAATAACTCCATAACTAAAAAGAATTTGCTTCTGAGGCTGTAAAGAATTATCGTAATTCTATTACACAAGACAGAGAAGTAAACAATCTATGATAACGTATTTAACTATGCGTGACTAACTTTACCTTGTTTTTATTTTCATTTTTTTTGTTCCTGATCGAATGTCGTCGTCGTGCTTAGAAAAAAGTCAGAACAAATACGGGCTTGCTGCTATAATGGAAAAAATTTGACTTTAGTGATTCAGTTATTTTTTTTTTCTATACAGCTTTACAAAGGAAGAAATTCAAGACAAAGAAATCTTAATTCAATTTTTTGGATGTCTTTTACCAAACTTTTCAGAAAGAAATAGATGTACTGCTTCCATAGAGAAAGTGGCTCTATGCCAATAAATGATGTTTTGAAACGTGCTCACCTGAACAATCAGAGGCACTAAGTATGAATACAATGCCAGCAAACAAGCAGAATCGTATACGTCCAAGATTGTTTATATCGCTAGCTTTTACAAATGAGATAATTATTCTCTTTATAACCTAAATTTTACAGAAGTGATAATCATAATTCGTAATTATAAAAAAATTACGCCACACTTGACAAATTTTACAGTACATATAAATCAATTCTAATTTACTGAATTTATAGCCCATATAAACACGAAGCAACGATACGAAAACTAGATATACACACAAAAAAGCTTTGATAATTTTTTTCGTGCATACATTCTACATGTATCCATGTCTGACAGAAACTATGCTGATCTGGAAGAAATTAAGAATAAAAATTAAAAAAAAAAAATTAAATAGGGGACTCCGAACAAAGACTGTCTTACGTTCAAATCATCAATATATTGACTTTTCAAGAATAACTTTGAAAAATTTTTGTGTTTTTTTACAATGATGTTTTTATTCAGGAATATTATCAGAAAAATGCTTCTTTAAAATAATGAACTCAGTCATTGATTTTCAAATTATCTAAGCTGGTTGCTCCAATTCATACAATCAATTCTCTTTTAAATGGTAAAAGTTAAAGACTTACACTAAATAACACCTAAATGTTATTACACTATTTTTTGTTTATGCAACATATACTAGTACTCACAAAAACCCCAATTAAATTTTTTAAACGTATTCACTTTGGTAAATGTATATTTCAGCTCAGCAATAAACGCGTCCGAAAACTGCTATTTTCGCGAATTCATTGCAGAAGACGAATCTTAAGAAGGGGCGAAATCAGCCGTTACATTTTGAATATTTGACTTCTCGGAAAAGTTTGTTTTGTAAACACATATATATTGTACATCATTTTATTCACGGATTTATTTGTACATATACATGATAAAAAATCACTATTTAAAGGCGTAAATACAAAATGAACAATGGTGTCTGACATTTTGCCCAAGGTTGGCGGCTTATTTGGAACGCCTGTACTAACTAGTAAGAAAAGCTTTCAACAGAGTTACAATATCAGCCATTTCATTCTTCTATGCAGCTCAAGCAAGAAATAAGAAATGTTATCTCCTAGAACTTTCTGTGATATATCGAAGCTGGAGGGCTTAATGATCTGATAGGGTCATATTCGTTTCTCACTAACCAATCAGATATTGCCTATAAAAATAACATTGATGATATTCGAATGTCAATGTCACTCACTCCTCACCGAAGCCTATGATCATTTTCTTCATTCTCAGCAAAAGGCTTCAGTATAAAGAATCAACGTTTTCTGTATATCACATACAATACAAATATTCTTGTTTGACAAATCCAAAAGTACAAAGTCAATTTTGATATCATACTTCGATATATTTGCTTTTTTATCATTTTAAAGAATGCAAACGCAATCAGAAAACCTTGAAAATTAATGTTTTAATTTCATATCAGCATACTGGTTCGAGTCATGTTGACATTAATTAAAAACTATTAGTGTTCATCAAACCTTTCATTACATACGGTTATTGGTGCACTTGATCGTTTTGGCACAGAAACAAGCTAGTATTAGGAATTACTTAGCAATAATAGATACATAATAGATATATAATTATGTATTAACACCCGAAACAAAGTAAAATTATCTCTCTCCGAGAGGTAGTCTGATATTCCTCCTAAATAATGAAGTTGTCACTGTTACATCTTATTTTGAGTTTGGAAATCACTCTCCTTGATACATGTGCATTGTGCATGTATACAATAATTGGACAAAGGCATAGAGTAATTTGTTGCAGTGTCTGGTGCAGTATCATAATGGAGAGACATAGCAGGTTTAGGTGCACAGCTGTTACCCTGTGTGTCAAGATAATCAAAGGAAATCGAACTAAAGAGACGTGAACACGGTGGTCCGAAAGGCAATTCAATCATTAGCGGATCCTTCCGTTGTTAAGATATCCCCAATATTATTCGACAGAATCGCCCATAAAACACGTTTGTAATAAATTGGAGAATATGTTTTAAGTTCAGAAACTAACATCTTTTGCCATGAATAAATACAAGTATAAAGATATTAATATTAGTTTCGGTTTTGATCTGAATCATCGACTTTACTGTCTAATTGCTAGCATAAATCATGCTTAAATTATTGTACTCATCCAATTTTAAGACAATTTGATCGATTTCGGATATCTTTTATTCTTTTGAGGTAATTTATTTTTTAAGTAGATTTCAAGACATACAGTTTACACAAATTCATTAAAGAATTGAAATACATGTATTATTAAAATGTTTATGTTTATGCTATCCATGACGTTTGTTTTGATTTTCTGCAGAATACTAGAAATTCGCAAATACATGTAACTCATAGACAAAGAGCTACAGTTTGTTCAAACTAGAAACATGCAATTTTTTGTTTATAAAAAACGTTTGCTGAATTTTGACACATTTTTCTTGCTTTGCAAGTATGAAACAGTCGCTATGCGACTTGTCAACCTTAATTTTCGGAAAAGCTACAGTTTTGCAGCTATTATTCACATAGCGAATAAAAAGGTCTGTGCACACAAAACAAACGGGGGAGACGAAAATTCAATAAATGACTTGCAAAACATTAGCAAATTAAAACATAATTCATAGTAAATACAAATCATACATCGGAAACACACTATATTACCATCTACAAACAAAATCAATTAATTTGGTGTGATGAATGAATCGTCGTGGGATTTCAAGTGTAAAAACAAAACAAATAAACGCCAGCCCTCCACACATGATCAGTCAATTTCGTCATTCGTGAGTCCTAAATGGACCCTGTCCTCAACGATAGAACCGTTACTGGGTGCATAATATTATTAAAGCGCGAAATTAATACCATACCAAAAATCGATTTTCTGTCGAAAAAATTTGTAATTGTTGTCATAGGAATATACTGAAATTGCAAGCATTGTTTTGGTTCGCTGGAGTCACCGAAATAAATTGATTGATTTTGTTTTATTTTGTTTATTTGTGGATTGTTGAAGTTTTTGTTCCTTGGAAGTCTTACCTGAATATTTTCTGGGACATGAATTGAAAACCTGGGTTGCATTAACTCCGAAAAACTTGGACGCCCAGTACTGGACATTTTTCAAACGAATGAATGAATCACTATATCATTGTCCCCTGGGAAAATACTTTTTGGAATAAAAATAACAAAATCACTTTTTCGCATCAGTTCATTAGGCTCGCTGAAATCGAATTGAAGAAATGGTCATTGCACATGTTACACTATAGTTATATATGTGCGCGAATCATTTCGAGACAAGTTCCAGATGAATGCTGTGTTAAGAATTACGAGCCTTCAACTCGTTGTTTTGGGGGCTTTATCATGTATCAATCATCCCTGTCCAGTTACATTCTGATAGGCTTTTTTGATCCCTGGCCAGTGGCCGCGGAGTTCGAAAGTATCGCGCTTCTTTCTTGCGACCACTTTCTGATCTCGTTTCAAGATTTGCCTTGTGCGTTTTGGCGGCAGTATTCTCAAAAACAAGATGACAAATTGGCATTTATCTGTGTGTCTGTATGTGTTAATATACTTAGGTTTGTCGGAGATGATAGAAAGAGCTGACAGCTCCATACTTTGGATGTGAATGAACGGTAGCCTAGGACTTGTAAATTGATTTGTTTGTATCTGAATTCAAGATGTTAGGGGTATGAACATGTTTAACTGTACATTAGTTTACATTTTTCTTAAAAAACTGAAATGAAAATTGATGTAGAATATGAAAAGTTTGATAGTTTTCATAAACAGTTAAGACCGATGCATGTTTGACCAGATACATCTGCGTAAAACCAAAAGCTAGTCCTACCGATCGAGACAAAAATAGTTAAAGCGGGTAAAGTTCATATTTGCAATGTAGTTCTGAAGTTGCAAATATCTTTATACTAGTATTAGTATTTTGGTAGTTAGTTATAAGTTAAATTCCAGTTTTGTAGTCATGTTGTTGGGGTTTTTTCCCAGTCTTTTGTGTCCTGAAAAGGGTGGGGTCATCCTGAAAATTTGACAAAATCTAATTCATTGTTCGTGTCGTTGACTATTTTGTGTACTTTCTTTATAAAATGAAAAATTTACTTGCGTAAAATTATCGGTACTTTGTTAAGCAAATACAATCTATAGAGAATACACAAATGTCATGTATCCCAAATTCACTTTGGTCAATTTGCAACAGCTATTTATGAGGGCTAGATAATCGCGACCATTTTTTTTAAGGTTATATGTAATAATTTCTTGAGATGAAGAGCTCTGTCCAGACATATAGGAAAATGTTCCAATTTTCAAGCTAAAATATTTGGATTTTTTCTTTACAAAATTATGGTTTATGGCCAAAAATATTTTATTTTTTTAAGGTAGATCTAAAGACTAATTTGTTAATCATCCAGCCACATTAAACATTTCTGGAAAAAAAAATCGTAACACATAAAAACTTCTTAAGTCAAGGATACTCAATCCAACGGTCCTTGAGTCATATTCATAAACTATTCATGAAATCTTATACAACGCGTCGGTGAAGCATGTTACAAAGCATCTTGCATTTTTGTGGTGATTAAGTTCTCTTTGAGAAGCTTTGGTGCCTCGGTATGGCGAGCGGCCCGGCGTGTGTGTGTGATGCAAGGTACGGGAGATCAATAAGCGTTATGGTTGCAGTAAACAGGTGCCCCCGCCCACGAGGTCAGACGGGGTCAGATCCACAGGTAGATAAATCCATGGATAAAACCGTGTCTTGTTATGATTTTCTGTGCAATTTATAAACATTATCCAGTTAATTACGTTTCTTATTTGATGACATCATCCGTTTATTTGAAGATGCTCCAGTTATGTAACCCCAAAATAATTTTAACATCGTCATTACAGGTCGTAAAAATCCTACGCAATCTTTATTCATATACATGTACATAGAGAATACAAATCGGGTACAAAGTAAAAAAAAAAATGACTACAGAAATTCAATTATAAATCTTTTGATAGATATTATATGTTTTTAAAATTTGCGTTGAACAGGATGATAAACTAAAGATAAGAGTGACGTGTTTTGAAAACAACAAACAAACCTTAGTGATATTCTTAAATTTACATGTATGTCCTTTATCATTCAAAATTTCAATAATTTAAAATATAATTTTCGATCAACATAGCAAGATGTGCTCATATTGGCTCTTAGTCTGCCTGGTACATGTATGGAAACTCACTGGAAACTATGGAACACCTCAACTGCCTTATGTGGATAATCTTCGTTATATGATGACACTTCAACATTACATGTTGATACTTCAACATTACATGCTGATACTTCAACATTATATGCTGATGCTTCTTCATTATATGCTGTTACTTTAACATTACATGCTGATATTTCATTAAATGGTGGTACTTCAGTATGCGGGGGCTCTAAAATTATCTATAAGCAACGTGATATTGTAAAACTCGGGAATAATACGATAAAGAAAGTATAGGACTCATGTCAAGCTACTCAACAATTCATTTACGTTTATTGCCTTATATATAAATGGACATTTTCAAACACGATTAATTACAAATTATTTAAATCTACATTGCCAAAACTAGAGCTTGTGCCACTCAGGTGAGACCGGATTCTGGAGAGGGAGGTGGCACTGTCACCTTTATTATATTTGTTGGAACCTGCGCGCATCCGAAATCTCTCTGTGCCAAACGACTCCCGAGTTCCCTGATGATTACTCGTCCTTGTTTAGGCGCCTTCCATGTCGATTTTATAAGTACCTTTTCTGTCGTAGGTTGAATATATTTACTAGTAATCCTGCAGGCGGGCGCCTTCAAATGGCGCTTATTTTAACCCAATTGGTTTTGGCGCTTCTACGCCATTAAAGGGTGACTTTACTGTCCCTTTAAAGGGAATTAGAGCACGAAAGATCATCCAGTGGATCCCAGCACACGCACGTAGCATCTTTTTTTTTTAGGGGGGGGGGCCTATCCCTCAACCTTGACAAGAGAATAAAAAACAAAAAGGGGGGGGGGGGGGGGGGGTGTTGCCCAGTATCTTAAAATATTTGATCTATTGATTTACATATGAAACCATATATGCATACGTATTTTCACCTTGTTTGAAAAAGAGTGAAGGGGTTAGTTCGTTAAAACTTTTTTTATATTTGAAGTGAAAAATGTATATTTCCACAAAAAGTGTGTTAATAAAAAAGAGAGTAAAATTATTGTTAATCTTGGCTTCATGAAGCATTTACAGTGCGTACATTGCCTAATTTCAGTAATTTGGCGCATCTGCTAACATACATGTTAGAAAAAACTGCTGGCACCGAAAAAGTATACAGTCCCCTGACTGGTACAGCTCATAAGAGGGGATCTCTACTGAATAAAAAATAATGTCGGAACATACGATATGGATGGGTGTATTAAGGCATATGACAACCACACACGGTGCTTATAAGAATACGGCTCCATTCATGGAAATGATGAGGTATTGCGTCCTCTGGGTTGCAATTTCTTACATGAAGTCGGATGTCAGAGACTAGGCGTGCTGTTGAAACTGATCTTAGCAATAATTGAATGCACATTTTTGGACTGAAAACTCCTGGGGGACCTTTCTTACACCCTGATTTTTATGCCCTGATGGGAAGCGCCAATGGTCTAACCAAAGAGGCATAATTTAAATTTAAAATGACCCTTATAAAAGGCAACACGTAATCAGATAGAGGTATTGTCAAGTATCTTGCTATAAACTAGTCTCGGTGGACCATAGTCCTATCTGACCAATCTCCGAGAAACAACCCAGTGTTTCAAACTTTTACATCTACTTGTTCTGAGTTTTAGCGTATTTCGATCCAGATGCTTCCCTATTTTTAGAACCACCGCATAGTGAAGAACCATCATATAATGAAGAGTATCAGCATGTAATGAAGAAGTATCAGCATATAAAGACAAAGTATCGGCATACAATTAAAAGTATCAGCATATAATAATAAAGTATCAGCATATAATGAAGAAGTATCAGCATCTAATGATAAAGTATCAGCAGGTAATGTTGAAGTATCATCATGTAATGTTGAGGTATCATCATATAATGTTAAAGTATCAGCATATAATGGTTAAGTATCAGCATGTAATGTTGAAGTATCATCATATAATAAAGAATAAAGAAGTATCATCATAAAATGAATTTCATTCACATAAGGCAGTTGAGGCGTTCCATAGGAAACCATTATATAGTTACTGTAATAAACATACTAGGTGTAGGTTTGCATGTGTTCTTTAGGTAAAAGTATCTCCTGTGATACTACCCTGACAGCAACAACTGTTTTTCACCGGAACACACGAAGAAAAATAAAAAGGCATGATGGTACAGGAATATCAAAAGTAAAAGAAGGGTTACACGCAAGTCCCGATTACACATGGAATAAGGCGAAAGTAACTGCACAATAAATGAAGCAACTGCAAAAGAAATAGCTGGTGATGGAAAGGTCTTTTGCTTTTGTTTATTTTTTTTAAACGCAAAAATTTTACATAAACTTTAAAACAAGCCCCCAAACAAAATAGAAATGTTTGTATCTTTTAGTCAAAATTTTACTGGTAAACATTTCCTTTAACTTAAACTTAGTTCCAAGAAAATTACCATGCGCGCAATTTGAATAAGACATTTCTCTTTAGATTTTGTATTGTTTTTTACTTGAAAGTATACATATGTACACTTGTGTGTAACAATTATTGCAGGATGCGGCAGCTATGCCTTGTATATCCCAAATGATCATGATTTTTTTCGGTTGTATTTATGCTTTTTACGATATTTGATTTGGAATCAAGTAAACGCTATAAATGTTAAAAAAAAAATGCAGATTTTTTTAAATTGAAAATTACAATTTTGTTAATTACTGGTCTGGGGATAAATGTAGTTCTCTAATATTAATAGACATAAAGTATGAAATTATAAAAAGAGCAGCAGTTGATAATTAAATAAAGATTCTTAAATTATAAAAAAAAATGTGAACGGCATAGTCATGATAAAACCAGTTTAAATTTGTGGACTTTAATTTATTCACGATGACCCTCAAATTTCAGTTATATCAGGAGTCTAACTGTTTTTTATTAGTTAGTGGAAACAGTAGAAGCAGTCTGTATTACATGTTACACCCTAACCTATTTCGCCTATCCTCTCTTGTCAGAATGATCTCCGTGACTGGGAACGATTTATGCTAGAGAGACTGATAAACCTAACGGTAATCCACCGCCCCTCTTGGGGCAAAGATTGTTCCGTGTGCTGCTGGTATATAAATGCTACAAACAACCATACTGAAATATTACATAATGATAAATTTCCCGCTCGCTAATCAAGTGGTAATCTACAATTAAGACATGCACCGAATGCATCCGAAATTAATTTGATTAAGATAAAAATCTGAATATTTGCGCTCTCGTCAATATCAAACCTACAAAATGATTTCAAGTTTGGAATTGTCTGCGTTATTCTAACATTAATAGGTTAATAATCAATAGACTTAGAATATTACAATGAGCTAGAAGAAGGGTACTAAAAATATTGAAAGAAAGACAAGTTTCAGGTTTGGCACTGGAGACGTGAGGCCATTCCACGAAGCATGCCCATCAAAGAACTAGAAAAATCTGTAGCTACGTAGACCCGTGATGAGTGAATTAACAATGAAAACGAAAGAACAGTATATCAAAGCATTCTCGAGATAATCAATACAATCTGAGTTAAAAGAACACTTACTTTAACCCATTTCAAAATTCTCTTCCGGAAAAGTCTGTCCCAAAAAGAAATATCTGCCTTGGCATTATCCGTCTTCTTTTTCTTTCTTCGAATTAACATAATTACACAAATACTGGAACCATATAGACATGATTTCGACACCGAACTTTGATTGGGAAATCCATTGTCGGATAGGTCTAGTTTTTGGGGGGATCACAAAAGTCTATAATGGAAAAAAAGAACTTTGATGTCCGCCATTAGTGATTTGTATTCACACGAGTGTAATAACTTCCGTGCTCCAAGGGATACAGACGCCAGATTTAGTGCCGGATAAATAGCACCTTTATCATCTGCAGCTCTGATAATTGGATAATATGACTTCAAAACACGAATAAAATCTATGGAAGTCATCTCTTTCTCCCCATCTCTGCACCACCGGACACGAGTGTTTGTCATTAACATGGCTGCAATTTGTAGTTTAGGTCAGACCTGTTGTGCATCCTTAAATGCCGTGGGCAATTTACTATATATCCTTGTGAAAACAATTGTCTAATTTCAGGAACTTTTGCAGTAAGTAGAATTGTGTTTCAAATAACATCATTGGGATCAAAATGAGGGAAAGGCAAATGATTTGATGAAAAGAATATGGTCTGGTTAACTCAAGAGGAAAACTGACGATGATGTAGTACACTAGTAGTAATTCAATTTGTGAACGAACTATGTCACTCTATTGACACATTGTTCACATTTGTGTATTTACATAGTGAACACGTTGTTAAAACTGTTAGCAAAAACATCCGGATCAATTAGGTAATTAGAAGGGTTTTTTTTAAAAATGTCACAGAAAGTGTCAACGGCTGACATGGATAAAGCTTTATTCATTTTTAGCAATAATTTTCACTTTTTCATGGACCGAATTTGACAATTGTGAAATAGTATTGGTTGAACGTAACCATTATTTCAGTCTCATGACCATAAAAACTAGGTTCAGTATTCCAGACATAAAATACTATATGTAAATGTAGTTTTAAGTGCATGCACTGCTGGATACAACTACTTGACGCCAAGTTTTGGCAAAATTGTGATCATGACATGAGGTTAGGTTAATTTTCAAAAGGCAATGCTTTCATTCAAGTATTTCTGACTATTTTTATAGCCGACTCTAGCCCTGAATGATAAATGTTGGAAAAATTATACCATCTTTGGTAACCATGGTTTTGCAAGCAAGACAGGCTTTTGGTTACTTTAGCTTAATTACATGTAAATTCCATATTCAACAATCAAATTTTATACGTGTCAAAGTCAGGGTTTTGTATTGTCAAATGTCACATTCAATGAATAAGATTAAAGTCAACTTTCATGACAGCAATGAAATTGCAACCCAATCACTTGTAAATATTTGTTATTTCAAATTACTATACAAATTACTACAATTACAAATTGAAATACAAATCAAGTAAAACAGACTTTCTGATAGTATAAAAACTGATATAAAATTGATAATTTCTAAATGTTTTAATAACGAATGTGACTTTATTTAATTGGATTCACCAAAGATCACAAAAGCGTTGAAACATTTCTAGAGTAACTCTCCAGAATAATACAGACAAGTTTATTTTCTAGCACTTATTACTTCGAAAATACCCTCAAATCAACAGGAAAAGAAAACAAATATTAGTTGTTGGTTTTAAATAAGATTAATTGATTATTCATTATTAATTTTCCGTTATGATATCAGTAAACCTTGCAGATTTCGACCCCTGCAGCTAAACCAATTACGAGGGGGTAGCGACTTAATTAGACACCGACAAAATACCATTACTATTGCACTGATCTGACATGGCCAGTCGATGGAAAACATTGGCAAAACAAAAAGCAGACAGGTAATACTTTTGAGAGTATAATCTGTAGGTGAAAAATTTCCATAGAGGTAACATCCCTCTGTGTAATTAGATAATTAAACTCAAAACCAGCCCCTCTATTTTTTCATCTTCCAACTTAACCATGAATTTTGCATTTGTAAAACTTTCATGCAAAATATGTGACGTTCTGTTTATCTATTTTGAATTTTTCAGCCATTAATAAAATGCTTTTAATAAAATGCGATTGGATCAAGATCAACGCCTTTATCACATTGGTCAATATTTAATCTTCCTATACAACATCGGATAGGATCGTGCATCTTGGCAGCGGATGCGTCGATGTCTTTTTTCGAACCGTTTATACCTATTGGATAGGATTCATTGAGAATGCATCGGCAAAACTAAAGTCCATCCAAACAACGTTGGTATGAACATATTTTATTATATAATTATATAAAATGGTTTGAACACAGGTTCTAGCAACTAACTCGATTCTCACGATACGTTATCCATGACAAGCAAGACTCTTAGTTCAGAAACCTTACAGTAAACAGAAAGTAAGTACATGTACCTTGATAGGACTATTTAAATGATACTTTTAAAAACTCATATTTTAGAATTTATATCAGAATTAAGTTCTAAGTACGACCTTTAACGAAGAGTATGTTTTGGTACATTCTATGTATCCTACAGAAAAAAAGATAAGCATAACATACGTGCATAACATACGTGCATTATATCTAAATAACAATTCTGAAACAGCTGGACTTCCATATGTGCACGCGCGCGTAATCAATCTCCGCATCTATGAATCCCTCCATTGAACATGGTGAATTCTATAGCATTGTGTTTAATTGTACTAATTCTAAAGAAACCTATGAAATCTTCATTTATAAGATTGTTATATGACCCGCAATATGGCAATGCAATAATTCCTCAATGTATCAACAATTACCCACAAAATGACTGCATTAACAACACAGATTACAGGATTTTCTATCACTAGAAGCAATACCTACAACTCTTACTTTTTTTGTCGTGTAACTGCCTAAAGCAGTCGATAAAAGTGATATCGAATATCGAGTGATAACTTCAAGGAAGGTGTTCTCTTAATGATGTAGCTGCAGTTCTGTAGCTCCCGGTCTGAAAAAATTCGGATGGACGACCTGGGAGCTACAGGGCCACCCATTGAAAAAATTGTATATTTATTGCGCAGAAAAACGTGCGCTAGTTTTCGAATAATTTACCTTATTTATACGCAAATTCTGTGAAAACAATTAGTACCATTAAATTCTTCATGCAATTTACTATTGATATCGCCTCTTTATTTGCCTCAGACTTTCTCCGAAACACGCTACCGACCTCGGAAAATCAAGTATGTTGAATTTACATCGAGATCGAGAGTCGCCATTTTTTACATGTAAACAAAGTGCACCATATGAATTTACGGGACTGGTGATGGTGTTTAAAAGACTATCCGAGACAAGTGAAGAGACGATATCAGTAGTAAATTGCATGAAGAATTTAATGGTACTAATTGTTTTCACAGAAATCCGAATTTTTTCAGACTGGGAGCTACAGAACTGCAGCTATTAATGATGTGGATGTAAGAATATGTAGTAGGCAAATTTCAAAATTAATTAAACAAGGTTGTATGCCTTCTGTATAGTGTATTATGCTGTTAACTATTCTGTATAACTAAATTATAAACAAAAGGAAAAAATGATTCGGTATCAAAATCATTTTATCTCCGATTAGAGAGGAAATTTTGTATAGATTTTTAAAATTAATTTCAAGTAACTAAGAAATCATGGCGCCAAAAAAGATACACTATGAAATATGAAAATGTCATCTTGAAAAGACCTACGACTGACTACGAGCATGGTCGTTAAGAATCTGACTATCACAAAGACTCTAAATTGTACAGATGGTAGAGGGTAACGATACGCTTCCGGCTCAACAGATTAATGTTGCCAAAGAACCCTGTCAACAACTGTCTCTGACAGGGAACCGATTCTGTTATTTCACGCTCTGGAGAATTAATTGCAGTAAGCATGGTAAGATATGTTTTGGGTAGATTGGGTGATAGTACTAACACTTCTTTTATGATGAAAAGAGAATAAAGATGTTTCTGAACTATGAAAGAGAAAATTGAATGAATGAAAATATATAGTTTACAATCGAAGAAAAAATTTATTTAAAATTTCATGCAAAATAATCAGAAACTTAATATTGTTTTCCACCAAAAAGTTGTTGTGTAATTCGCTTAATTATTTTCAATTAGTTCAGTTCGAAAACAGCCCTGCCTGTGGTTTAAAGATTCTCAATGAAAAATGCAATTCAACACGCACAGAGCAGAATGGAACAAACAACGGTTGGTAGGTTTTAGAAGGGGGAGAGGGATGGTGTTTTGTACCTATTTACCCTGGGGACAACCGATCATACTCATATTTTATTAGGAGGCCACTGAGTAAAATTGTTGAAGTGGATTTCAGTTAAATGAATTTGAGCGAACATGATGCGATTACCCGAACCTATTATAATTATGGAATCAAATTTGATATGATAAAGAATCGTAATTTTGAGAGGTGTGGGTTGCGGGCTCATATGCGGTATCGCACGAAAATGTGTATGATGATATTAAAGCTTTAAATTTATAATTGCTCTCGCCATATACTGGTAAAAACGGCAATAAACAAATTAATCATGGATGTTTTAAATAACTTTTCCTGAGAAATCGGGCACCTAGCATCATTTTTTAAAAAAGGGGGGGGGGGGGGC
>WFKH01010931.1:16692968-16709964 GCA_016163765.1 Magallana hongkongensis | reverse complement strand
TAAGGATACATTAAAATATCCCGCAAGGTATTTTTTCCTCTCCTTTACAACCCGCTCAAACTACACTCTATAAAAGTCTCCAAGACAGCGCTTGGAATAATACGAACATTCACTTTCGTTGTTGAGCCCGTCCTTGCAAAGAAAGATAACTTCGAAAGACAATGCAATGTGTGTATGGTTGCCTCAGTTTTGCATTTGAAAACAACTGATGCCACATCACTTAAAAAGGTACTTACCAATTCTTTGAGTTTTTTACAAGCTTCATCAGATTCCCATTGTATCTTCTCTTTAACCACTTTTTCCTTCGATCCTTCAATTTAAAAGAACAAATATATTAAAATATGCACAGATCGCATTGTCATGTTGTAAATTTTGAATTTACCGGGTGGCAGTAAATATAAATTTATAACATAACAACATAAAAACAGAGTATAATTCCATTGTTTTTGTCAGAACATGTCTTCAAGAATTCATATTCCATGAAACCTCACCAACTGGGAATATAAACACACGTGCTCTCATGTTATGCTTATGAATTATAAAACATACGCCTATTTTTTATCCAATTCAGAACAGAAAGAGAAGTGAACTCATTAATTAATCAAAGGATTACAATAACGTAATGTTTTTTTTCTCACAAGGACCATTTTCAACCAACATTTTTTACCTTCAGGCATAAGGGGAAAAGCAAACATAGAATACACTTCCAAAACTTGAATATTACGGAGTGAATGACTTAAAATAAATACGCATTCTAGTGTTTGGGACTTGTCTTAAAACTAATTATCTTTCAAATGACAAAGTCATGATAAATTTGATGTATGAGTTTGGTGTGGTGCATATTTCATCCTGAGTATATTGATCCCTGAATCACTCCTATCGGAATGAAGGGGTCGACATAATGGGTCAGACAGCGTCAATATCTCTGTCACAGATGTACTGTCGCTTGTAACAGTGAAGATCTTAGTTAGTTGTCGTGTTATGGCTGCAGTACTTGTCAACTTGTTGATATAACTTCGAAGGAAATAAGTTACGCTATGATGTAGACCTATTACGTTACATGGTGACGTAGTCACGTACCTAATGAGGTGGATGGTAGAGGTGTTTTAATTCTAACAAATATGCACAGTACAGCGTTAACGTTAAGATAAGCAAAATATTGTGTTTAGGCTCACGTGGAAAGTGGGTGTTGAGAACGGACAGTTTGAACTCAGAAGTATGCGTGACTAGCACCCCGTCCCCCTTTCCCAAAAATATCAAAAGACTCCTAATACATAAGATACATAGTGACCACATCGCTCACCTGAGCAACAGTAGCCATAACTCTTATCAAATCAGATTTATGGTATTAAATACAAAATATCTTAAGTAGAGTATATCTTAAATGTTTAAAAATATCTTTAATTTTTTCCCTAGCATAAATTCTTATCTTAAGCATTGAGCCTCGTATGTTGTTAAAAGTTCTGATATTTTCAAAGATTTTTTCTCTATTTTTTCATATGTAAAATTTCAACCCTCTTTGTGTTCCCAAACCTCCCCCGCGGTCATGGTAAAAAAAAACCAACAAAACTTTAATCTACTCTACCTGTGAATGCTTCTAAACAACTTTCAGCTTTTCTGGCCAAATGGTTTTTGTTAAGATTTTTTCTATTGATTCCGATGTAAAAATATCAACCCTTAGTGCCAATCATAAGCCTTGGGATCATGAATTGAAGAAACAAACTTGAATTTAGACTATTACTGAGGATGCTTTCATACAAATTGCAGCTTTTTTAGCCTAATGGTTTTTGAGAAGAAGATTATAAAAGATTTCTCTCTATTTATTCTTAAGTAAAAATTCACCCCCATTGTGGCCCCCATCCTACCTCATTGGGATCATGGTCATCATTGAAAAAAAATTAAATCTACACTACATGAGGATGTATAAGCTTCCACATAAGTTTCATCTTTTTTTGGCCAAATGGTTTTTGAAAAGAAGATTTTTAACAAATGCTAACAAATTTTCAATATTTCTTAATTATCTCCCCTTGAAACTTGGCGTGGCCCTTCATTTTTATCAATTTGAATCCCTTTCACTAAGTTTGGTTAAAATTGGTCCAGTGGTTCTGAAGAAGAAGTAAAAAATGTTAAAAGTTTACTGACAGTTCGACAGACGGACGCCGGATAAAAAAATGATAAGAAAAGTTCACTTGAGCTTTCAGCTCAGGTGAGCTAAAAAAGGAGAAAAACTTTTTTTTTGGTTGATGATAAAGTGTAGAAGAGGAAAAGGTGAGGTACTGAATCACACCAACTCCCCCACCCCAACATACATACTAACATCTGAAATATCGGGGAAGGTGAATAAGGATTTTCCTTTCGGATTTTTTGTTCAGATATGTTGTGCACTTTAAAGTAATTAGAGAAATGTTAAATGATAATTATCTTACTTGATACATTTTAGGATACCATGCATGGGTTATTTACTCACATTGAAACCAAGGAATGCACAGACTGACTTCAAACTTTCTAATGGTTGCAGTAATTAACCTACAGCCCTTACGTGTCACATGAATAATAAAAAAAATGTGGGCAGTTCAAATATAAACATTTAAGAATCTGTCCCTATTTTTTACAATAAAATTAATTGTTAATAAATTTATGATAATGCACAATTTAAAAAAATAAACTTTCTAAAGATACAAAACTATATGGCGTAATGTTTTAGGTATCGATTTTACATTAAATAGCTATTTGTAAGTTGGAAAAAATCTGTATTTTTTGATACTCCTCATTATCCACATGCCCCTAAGAAAACACTTAGATTTCATTGATGTCGTATCAGATACATGTAGTTTGAATTCCTTAAGGTATCTCACTCCTCACGTTTTGATTTCATTGCGCAGATGATCATTATATTTAAAATGAATGTGATTTTATTTATTTAATCATCACAAAAAGATTATTATTTCATAATTACACAACATTCATAAAGAAAATCTATTTGAATTCAAGAAACAAACAAGTTTTTTGGGGAACTATTTTTTGTGCGGAAGGTTTTTTAGACGGAAATGACAGAAACAAGCAATTGTATGAATTTTCAATATACTTTTCTTTTTATTATACTTTATTCATTATTCACATTTTTAACATTTGATAGGTTTGTAACATATTCTATAGGTTCTGTGTGACATGTACAAAATTAATCTTGAAAGAGTGATAGACGTTTAGCATAAAATCATGCAAATATATAGAAAATGTCTGAATTTTTTAAAGCCAAATTTTGCGAGAATTTTACCTTTGAAGCCCTATATCTAAAATTTGACATCACTGACCCCCATGTTTTATTATATCACAATGATACGGAATACATATCTAGGCAAACTGGATTAATCTTATAAAGTTCTTGATATTCAAAAAGTTTTTATTTCAAATCAAATTGTGACTATTATAAAAATTGTTTATTTTAAGTGCAAAAAGGTCACACAAAATTTATGCAGCTTCGTACACAATTTTTTCGTGATCCCTCTATTCAGTGTGACCAATGTGCATAATTAAAAACAATATTTGAAGAAATAAGTTTGCTTAATCAAAAATACTGACAACAAATCCTCATCAGGCTGAAATTGCATTTTAGGTGCAAAAAGGTCAAATTAAATGGGCCATAACTCAGAGGAATGAATACTGACCCCCATTATCTTTGTATTTTTTAAGTATGTTTTGTCTACAGATTCAGTGATATACTTCTCAAGAAATTCTTGATACAACAACATTGAGGAGTGGGATACATTAAACAAAATTAAGGTATTGTGTATTTTGCTTTTCTTGTGAGGTCATTTTTAATACAATTGTAAAATCTAAAAAAGGAATATATATAGCTGTTCTTTAAAAAAAGCGCATTATTGCTGGCCATCATAGACTAATTGTACTATACGTGTAATTCATATATAACATTTGAAGCGTTTTATTTAAAAGAAGCAAATGAAGAGACTATTGGTGGCATTTAAGTAAATTTAACAATTGAAATGATTAATATTCATTGGTCAATTAAAAAGCATTAAAAGTTTCCCACAGTAGACAGTCTAGCTATGACCCGGGGTTTACACGGGGCTTACTCGTATTATTTTAAATATTGAAGGTGCAATCCTTGCTCCCATTAGAGCAATTGGCTTACAACGTACTAGAAATAAAGCTTTCTCATGACAATCCATATTAAACATTTATTTTATCGCTTAGAATTCACTTTTCGATATAAGACAGAGACATTAATTAAAAAAAAACAAAACCTATTACGATAGTAAGGACATCTATACCCGGTTAGAACCCCAAATTGACCAAAAAAAATACTGATTGGTTGTACCTAGACATTGATCATTTGCTCCTAAATCGAGCATTCGATGTGACTGTCCCCAAACGGGAATAGTGTTACTGTAGCTCCCATAAATCTTCTCAATTACGTAACATTTTAACCAATTTTTTTATTAATTGTATCGCGTACTTTATAACTGCACAGAAATAGCGTCACTGTGAGTAGTTCATTATTGTCAGAGGCTGCGGGACTCTACCGCTATTTGACGGGAACGAACGCTGCCGGGGACAGCTTATTTCTACTATCTCATATTGATATTAGATATCTATTTATGTCGTGTGGAAAGCTAGTGAGGCATCGACACATGTTACATTTCATTATACAATGTTATAATAAAATTACTCTCTTTATTGGTAATATAAAATTCTTCTGTAACAGCAAATATGTTTTAACTACTATAAGATATTCTCTTGTACACTTGTATTTCTCCTAAATAATGGTAAAAAAGAAAAAGGGTTCATTTTATTTTCTGAGATGAATTTGCGGTTTTAAACAAATTAATTCTATTTTCAAATTTAAAACACTTGAAGAAATTAAATTTCAATATATTTTTTTGGTAATAGCCGTCTTAAAAGACACACTATATGTATTTGAGTTCCTTTTCACCTATCAATCAAATTCGTTAGGCAACGTAACCAGTAGGAGAAATGGAATCCAGACCCTTATGACATGGGATTCTGGACTAGCCCGAAGTGAATTCCCATCGTCTGTGGAAATGTTTAAACTCCACTTCTCTAATCAATAGTGCTGTTATTATGGCAATTAATGTCATGTGACATTACAAAATTAAACCATTATACCGATGAAATTAAACACGAAACACAGAAATAAAGGTGTAAGGAATAATGAAATAAAACACAAAAGCAAGAACTGACCTTTCTTCTTGTGACTCTTAATTAGCCCTCTCATTTTCTTCCCGCACTCTTACGCTGATAGTTTCCGAAACATTTAAAAACCAAAGGAGCTATCCAAAAACAACACACACTATTGTGAGGATGCGGTGACTGGTGAGTAGGTCCGGACTGACGGAGTAGGGAGAGAAGACGATCCGATTTCCGGGAACAGTGTCCCCCGGGAACCACTCCGTCTGATGCTTGTTATCGCCAGAAGTGAAGAGGGGGACGCTCACCGATCGTAACTTAATCCTTAGAAAGAGACGTCTAATGTTTTTAATGAAAGTGGCTGACATTTTTAATCGATACCCTTATAATGATAAAGGGTTATTTTGGAATTATAGCTAAACGCAACCAAGGAAAATTACATGAGAAAATTGAATTTAATTACGAATCTTATATCAGAAAAAAATATACAGGTACATGAACATACATTAAGATCAGATCAGCTGCAATTTTCATGTCGGAAATATTTATTATGAAAATGTAATATTTACTACTAAAACGAAAAATTAGATTATAATTCATAAAGTTATTTAGTCATATTTTTATGGGAAAAGCTATTAAGAAACCCTGATTGATCCAAAATTACATCATTGTGGTTGCTGTACAGAAATTGGTTTCCTCTATTTATATATTCCACAGTAGAAAGATCTTCCTACTGATAAAATTGAATGATTTGTTTTGATCTTTTAAAATTATATACGTGAAAAAAGTAAGATGCAGAATTTTCATTACAGCAGGTTTTTGCAGTTTAAAATAATACAGCTCATATTGCCTTAAGAGTTTGAAAGAAAAGAGTTTATATGATAATTGGTAGAAATACCTTTTGATCTCTTGCCTTTGATCAGCATACAGACATTCTGTTCTATTCATATGATATGAAATTTTCTATGACCATTATGTATGTCAAGATACGGTATTCACACATCTTCAAACTGTTTGTTTGACCAGATGCTTTACAGGTGTGAATCGAAGGATTATCTCTCCTAATGCGTGTAGTGTTGTAACACTTAGCTGGAGGCAGCACCTCCTATATTTTCATACAGAAATTGAATGATAAATACCCAAATTAACATCTGTTTCAACTCAGAACGAAAGACTTCATTAATTGATTGGGATTTTTAACAGCAACTCCTTAATCTGCAAAAGGTGGTAAGCTCTCGTACAATTGTTTGGTTATAGAAATATTGTTCATTGCAATATCAATGTATTACACGCCAAGCATTTTATATATTCAGATTATACAAATAGTTACAAATAAAAAGATATTTTATCGTCTTTCTTTAATGTGCAGTTGTTTTAAGAAAAGTCCCCTCCGCCCTCCAATAAAAAGAAAAAAAACAAACAAAAACAAAACAAAACAAAACAAAAAAACAAAAACAAAGAACACACGGAATAAAACCAATTGAAAGCAAACATTTTCAAACAAAAATCCATAACAAAAATGTAACTGCAAGGTAAACAAATATACGTCATTTTGTACTTAAAAAAATTGCATAATCATATAAATTATAACGTTAAATGATACGAAAAAAAAGCTCAGTATTTACAAATAACGCAGAGCATACATTCAATGTACGCGAAGTTTTAACTTTCTTCCTGATTGTTTAGTACAGTTCTTATGCTATTTACATATAAATATTAAAAAAAAATTAGGCCTATATGTTATCAACTTAGATATCTAAAAATTTTCACTTATAAAAATAAAACATGATAAGATAAACGTTTCTCCACCTGAAAATTTAATTAAAATCATCCGACTTTGTTAAGACTAAGTATCAATTTCACAAAACGAAAACATCAGAACACGTTATCATTTCTGATATTTTTAAATATATTCTAATCATAATAATTGAATGTGTCATAAAGTATAATGTCCCGATTGGTTATATTAAAAAATATATATATACCTTATATAATTTATAGTGATATTTATAGTCATAAAAACTTCCTTTTGATATTGTTAATAATCGCTCTATACCGTCAAACACCATTCGACACCAGAGGAAAGAAGTGAAATACAGCACAGTTTCCGTGCATTTATTTCCAAGTTTGTTCAAATACACATACACCTTATTCAAGGTGACCCAATAACAACACTATTAAATAATTCTAATCAAAAGAAAAATATAACTTAAAGAAATAACTATGTGATTCAAATATTCAAGCAAAAGGAGAACTAAGTGAACCTGTGGTATCATTTTATTCTGTATTTTATCATCTAAAATCTAATAACGTTCGGAAAATCACGTGATCATTTATGACGATTGAACTGTTCAATGAAATATGACAATGAGATATGTGTGGCTAATCGTTGTTTTTATGTGTTCTGTGCAGGGTACTAGTAAGTAGATTTTTGTATTCTTAAAATGTAAATGTGTAAAGCCAAGCTAATAAAGAAACAAAATACTCGCCGCAAATTTAACTGCAGTATGTAAAAAAAATGTATGTTTTTTTATGTTTATACAGCAAAGAATTGTTGGTATGCAAAATTAGAGATTTTTTAGAAATATATTGTAGCTATTGGTTTTGCATTCACGTAATTTATATTTAACATTAGGAGTAATGTTTAGTCATAGATCAAAGTAAAAGTTGCAACCTAGAAGGACTGAAAAATAAAAGATGAAGAATGAAAGAAAGTTCCGAATTGCTTACAGGGGCCGAAATAGAATCTGACATTTTTATTGAAAAGAATTGCGTAATTATATATACTTCGTTTTTGCAATACGAGATCCATCATGGATATTTTTTAAATCAAAGGAACCACTTTTAAAGTCTGAGTTTCCTAATTATCATGCCAGTATCTTGATTCTACATTATTTTGTAGGATGTCCTGTCGGATATTTTGGACAACATTGTTCAAAACCCTGCGTGTATCCTAGCTTCGGTGAGCGATGCCAGAGAGAGTGTAATTGTACAGAGGAAATATGCAACATTATCACAGGATGTGAAGGTTTTAATCAGATTTAAAATCACAATTACCAATTAAATAACTGAAATAAATAAATCATCGGAAATTTATTTATTCATAATATAATCAGAAATCGTAAAAGGAAACTTTTAAATATATTTTATGATATACACATTAATGATTTTAAATTAAGTACTTTGTTATGCAAAAGCTCTTTGATGTGTGACATACATGTATATATATAAGAGAAAAATACTTTTAAAGTCCTAGATTGCCAGGATGGGTTTCATGGTTCACTTTGTACAAAACCCTGCAGATATCCTAGCTATGGTTTTCGATGTCAGGGACTCTGTAATTGTTCTCGGGAATCGTGTAACCACATTGCTGGATGCAGGAAAATTTCAGGTATGAAATGGAACATGTAGTCCTACCATTATAGAAATCTGTATTTTTAAATTTTAAACCAATACTAATACGTTTTTTGTTCCATCAACCATCCAACAAGGCTTCAATGAAACACAAACTGCTTTGAAATGTGAAGAAGGTTACTATGGAACGGACTGCCTTTCCCCATGTAGATATCCAAACTTTGGGAGAAAGTGTCAATTCAAGTGTAACTGTGCTCTCCCTAAATGTAATCATATCAAAGGCTGTAGAAACACGACAGGTATTTATATTAGTTAGAAATAGAAATATTATTTATTTTGAAATTATCAAATATATGTACATGCCATTTCCCTGATCACTGGACTCCATTTTAACATGCAGTCTTTAATAAAGCATGCCAATTAAAGCAGTTCATCTTTTTACATCGGGAAATAATTCTAATTATTTTCCTGCAAAAATCAAGAATATTTCCCTTTAGCAAATCCAACATATCAAAAATATGTTCAGTGGAATAAACGCTATATTTTGCAAAAGTAAATATCACAAAATTCGTTTGGAGTTTGACTTTACAATGGATGATTTTATATACCAACAAAAATATTTTCATAAAAAATAATTGTCTTAGTCTGAACAAATCGAAATCATTTCATCTCTCTCTCTCTCTCTCTCTCTCTCTCTCTGTCTCTCTCTCTCTCTCTCTCTCTCTCTCTCTCTCTCTCTCTCTCTCCCTCTCTCTCTCTCTCTCTCTCTCTCTCTCTCTCTCTCTCTCTCTCTCTCTCTCTCTCTCTCTTCTTCTTCTTCTTCTTCTTCTTCATCTTCTTCTCTTTTGCAAATAATATTAATATCATAGGATTATTAAAGGTTTGCGACATTATAATAGAGTATTTCGTATTTTATTAGGGAATTATGTTCCGTAAACGCGATTATTTACGCCATGTTCAGTGGTGCGACCAAGTTTTAAACAGTCTTATTTGTTGATTTTTTTTTTTAATAAAATCGATGTTTGAGGTCATATTCATCTGAGAATTGAAATTATAAAAACCATGAGTTAACAGGGTTCGATGGTCGTGGCCATATTTTAACTATATTAATTTAATCTCCTCAAGAAGAGCTCTATATAAGGATATACGAAAATATACAAATTTCAAAGCTAAAATTTATGGATATTTTCTTTACTAAATGATTGTTTATAGCTAAGCTAATCATATATGACTTTTTACGGAAGATGTGATGGTTTATTTGTTAACCATCCAGCCTGCTTACTTCACAGAATATGCAGAATGATTTTCGTTTGTGGTAAAGGAGGTTTGGTACTTTAGGATAAAAAAAAATTGTTTTTAGACTTACTAACATCAGATCTGTTGAACTCGTCCTTGAATGTAACTCATTATATTCAGAACATTGATTTTTATTCTCAAGATGTATAATTAGTACATGTACTTAATAATATGTCATGGATTCTCTCCTTTTTAAACACGACAGAAAACCAGATGTTTACTACAAAATGGAATGAAGTGATCAAACCCAATAAACAAACCTGGCTGAAAAGGAAGCAACTCATATTCATCATTGCAGTGAGTTTTGTTCTTTTTGTTTTCACGTTCATCGCAGTAACCATGGTTGCTAGAAAATGTAGACTTCAAAGGAAACGTAGTACAGAACCTGAATTGGATTCTGAATTTAGTTCATTTCAGTCCAACGAGAATATATCAGATAGCACGGATAACATCACTTCCGTTATGTACTGTCAACACGACGCATTTAGAGAGAACTTTGGAGATGAAATATACGCAAATAGTTGCAAATAAGGAATAATGAATAAGTAATCATAGAATTATATGCATTCATAGATCCTTCTTGCTTTCAATTTTGAAATCTTTGATATCATGGAACAAAATCTATTGATGACACCTTGCAACTGTGCACAAAAACATCCAAGTTATATTTTTACATGCCTATCTTTATGTTTTTATGTGCAACAATGACAAAAATAAAAGAATGAACTGAAGTAAAATTGATTGGTTAGATTTGTTAATGCAGGAAACTAAAAATATAAGAACACACAGGATCAGAAAATAAATAATTATGTCCTCCAATGAACTCATTTCCGTTAAAACCGGAAGTACATATAAAGCACGCAGGTATACATATATTTGCGTAAAATTTGAAATAAAATATAGCCACGCAATTTGATCTTAGTTTTCTTCAAATGATGTTTCTATCAGACAAACTGGAGGTAGTTTGAGACAACGTCTTACTTGTACACAACTTTAAATATTTAAAATGAGGTCCAGCAGAAGAATTATAAAAATGTAGACAAAAAACTGAAAACAATGGGGAAAAAGCAAAATTCAAAGTAATTTAAGGGACAAACATCTTAACAATCCAATGATTATCAATCCGCTCTCAGATTTTTTCTTATAGGTTGCATATGAAAATGTAGACCCTCGAATTTCCAAACGTAATTCAAGGAATAGTTGATCATTATTTGTAATTGAATGTTATTTTGTTAAACATAATTTTCTCTATCATAAATAAAGCAGGAATATTGCATATTGACATAATTATTTTAAATATTTCCTTTATTAATTTTACACATTTTGTATCATATAGTATAAAAATGATAAATTTTTAAAATCCTTTACTTTTCACAAATTTAAAATTGCAATAAAACATTTGAATGTTCAGATCGGTAGCTATGATTATATTTTATAATTGGGCTTGTAGTAAATAATGTCTCCGATACTAAAAAAAATCAAGTATTGCTTGTTTTATAAGATTTTTCTGTCTTCGTGTACATCATTTAAGATCTGGATGATTTTTACCGACCTTAAGATATTTGATATAACCATTATTCTAAGTACATGTTTCACACCTCGGACAATGATGTTTGGTGATACCAAATGCCTTGGTACACATCAAGTCAAAGCTTCATGGCCATGACCATTTCGGTCATAATTGCCTATGAATGGTAATTGACTAATCATTACCTCTTCTTGTGATGAAATATGATTCCGTTTTTTCTGTTGTAATATAGGTGTACGCCAAGGAGAAAATTTATCTCCTTTTTTATTTTCTATTTATATTAACGACCTAGAAGATTTTTTATTAGATAAAAATTTGGTGGGCTACAAAGTATTAGCTCTTCAATTGAAGATGAGTTGATGTTATACTTGAAACTTTGCCTGTTATTCTATGCGGACGATACGGTTATCATGACTGAGACCGCTGATGATCTTCAGAAAGCACTAGATGAATTCCATATGTATTGATCCCAATGGAAACTAAATGTCAATGTAGAAAAAACAAAGATATTAGTTTTTTTAAAAAGGCCCTAAGCCTAAAAATATATTTTATTATGATAATAACGTTGTTGAAATTGTGAGTGAATTCAAATATTTGGGTATTGTATTTTCCAGAAGTGGATCTTTTCGTAAAGCCAAAAAGCACTTAGTCGAGCAAGCACAGAAATCTATGTATAGTATTATTAGAAAAATAAGACTCTTTAATCTACCTATAGAACACCAATTTAATTTGTTTGATAAAGTAGTAGTACCGGTTTTGCTCTATGGTTGTGAAATTTGGGGTTATGAGAATATAGATATTATTGAAAAAATCCATTTGAAATTTTTAAAATATGTTCTTTGTTTGAAAAGTAGTACGCCATCTTATATGGTCTATGGTGAATCAGGTCGTTATCCTTTATATGTCACTGTATATTCTCGAATGATTTCTTATTGGACGAAAATGATCCAAGGTCAAGAAAATAAGATTGTGTTTACTGTTTATAAATATTTAGCAAATCAATATATGTACAATAATGACTGTCTAAATCCATGGACTGATTTTATACGGCATATTTTAGATTATTGTGGTTTTTCTAATATCTGGACAGAACAATGTACTGCAACATATACTTTTAAGTGGATTTCTGTTGCCATCAAACAGAGATTACAGGACCAGTTTATTCAGAAATGGGCAAATGATATAGATAACTCAACTAAGGGTCAAATATATAAAATTTATAAACAAAATTTTGGATTTGAAAAATACTTTAGCATTCTTACAAAAAAATTTTGGAAACCTTTAAATGACAGGAGTTGCACACTCTGTAATACTGGTAAATTAGCGGACGAATTTCATTTTATTCTCGAGTGCAAATCCCTCTCAAATTTACGTAAACAATTTTTACCAACCAGGTACTGTCATAAACCAAATACATTAAAATTTAGAGAACTGTTTACAACATCAAACATAAAAACATTGAAAAAATTAAGCACTTTTATTTTGAACATCCAGGAGCAAGTCTGCTGTCCAGCCTAGACTATTTTAGTAATTAATCTTACTCTTTGCGTATATTGAATACCAATTAAACTCTGTACTCTACATGATCATTCACTTTTTCTACCACTGTTTGTATTGTTACTATTTTTCTTCTCTTATTTATACTTATTGACACATGTATTACTATATATGTTGTATCATAATATTATATATAATTTTTTTCAGACCTTGACATTACTGTTTAACGTAAATATGTTATATGTACCTCATGTACCATTGAATGTTAATGGTTTGAGCGAATAAACTGAACTGAACATTCGTTTGAGGTACGAAAAAGACAAAATCAATTTCCATTTCTACTCGGTGTAATAATGAATTATTTGTCCGGAAATATTAGGTTTTCATTCGAATACCTGTTTGTGTCACGTGGTTCTTAAGAACCGGTTTCTTAGCAAGATATATAAAGAAATGCACAGGTGTTAAATACCAGTTTAGGACGACACGTACAGCACATAAGTTTAAATTTTAGGAAATGCTTTATTAAAGTAAAATCAATTTAATCCAACATTATGATATTTAATTATGTATTTGTAGATTTAAAATGTCAAATATTAAAAAGATGCAGCGTGTCGTTGCTTATACCACACAGTGTGTTATTTACTACTATTCTAGCATTCATTTAGAAATTGGAGTAATGTAAGGATTTAGAGGAGAAAGACTAAAAACCAACCGATACCTGTTTAAACAATTCAAGGCTATACGAAGGATTGAATACCAGTAAGCCAACCAAAAGATTAGCATGGATATAATGCTTATTAATAAAATGCTTTTAACTTAAAAAAAACCATGCAATACATGTACACCTCTGTGTAAAAATAATGGGGGGAAACTTACAATTACTGGATCATGAAACAGATCATAGCGTGAAACTACTGCTTAGAACGACAATACTTAACTCAATACATATACAAATGATATTCACTTCAAAAGCGACCAAATTACCCTATCTTTATATCTTCACTTATTAGAACAAACCTGATTTGTCTCTTCTTATATATGAAAAATTTTGACTTGCAAAAGCTTGTTCTATCCTTTTCCCACACATTCCCTCAACAACAAAACAATGAAGAAGCGTTGTATTTTCTGCTACAAAAAACTTTGAACTGACCAAATCTTAAATGTGAATACTACTCTCGTAGGTCAAACTGTAAGAGATACAGGTAAATTTGCCAGAGGGAACAATTTTACAATTATCATTCCCATACTAAGCTGCGGAGAAAACGCACTTCTTTTGCATTTGATAAAATAATTTTAATCTAATAATAACCAATGCATACGAATTGTAAAAATACAGATAGAATCACAAAGATTTTCATTTCTCGTGTGAAATATATAAATGTATGTACTAAGTATGTTGTTTAACTTTTCCTCGCCATTGGATTTGGTGCCGAGCGAAGCGAGGTACTTTGAAAAAGTTTACCAACGTATACCGGTTCTTAGTACTTAAGCTCGAGGATTTTTACTTTAATATTTAGGTTTTGATAGCTTATTAAATCCAGATTTTTATCCATGATTGGATTTATATTCCCGCCAAGTGTAATACGTTGTTAATTATACACTTCTAAAAAATTGGAATAAAATTTTTGTTTCTCTGAATTATGACCTTATATAACAGATGTATATACATGTAATTAAAAGAAATATTCAACATAAGGAAGTTTCTTGTTTATGGTTTGTATTGAAAGAAGGAAAGATTTAATTTTGTTATTTAAACTTTAGATGATCCATTTTTCAATGAAAATAGATATTGCAAGTTCTGGGTCGTTTGTAACAGAGAGGGAACCAAAGCGCAAATACCTATTAATTTGCAAAGCTTAGGATTAAGAAGTGTTATTGCACTACTTTTGACTCTACCTTCAAAACCGTTTTGGTTTAGTAAGTTTTATTTACTACTATCTTTTTTACTCTTATCTTTAGCTTGATTTAATGCTCTGATTTTTCTAGTGTCCTTTCCGATATATTTCATTTCATCAAATAAAATATACAAAAGACACTAGCGGTATGGTACGCTTCCCATGCCATAGATGGAAGGAATTAACAAGAACATAAGGTTTCTTAGTTCAACACATCTAAGGAAATACTTCTTGTTTCTATCATAAAGGAGGTACATATCATTTTGATATAGATTAATAATTTATTTTGCGGAAAGTTATATCCTAACGGAATTATAGTTATAACTTGCAACCTCTTATTGCAATACCATTTTGACACTGATGATCTGAACATAGTTTCTTCAGTGGTTGTTTGGATGAGTTTTTTCCTTTCTTTAAAAAGTTTTTAAAGTTACTTTTGAATAGGTAGATACTCATCGTGATGCCTGGTGTTAATTTTGTAAGCAAGGGAAATCTTATAAATTAAAAAAAATAATACTGATTAATGCTTCAGGTTATTTTAATATTTTGTATGGATGATATCTCTTTTAAAAGTTATTTATTAACAAATAAAATATATTCTTATAGACTTCAGGTTAATATTAGTTTTTAAAATGATGTTAAACTGGAATAGCATTTTCGTATCTGATTTTTTAAAATTATATTATCTGACACCTTTTCCCCTTTCACAACTTCCAACGTGAGTTTTGAATTGTTTATTAACGAGATTTCTGCTCACAATTTTCTGGCTATTACTCAGTCTAAACAATACATACCCACCTCTTAAACAACGACGATGTGATATGTTCCAATGAATTCCATAAAAAAGCAATGTTATCACAAAATGTACATCTGATCATAATTCCTGCGTTTTTCTTAATAGGTAAGTGCATATCAAATTACTTTGTATGGTTAATGGTTTTTTTTAAACAAATGGACATTTAAAGTTGATATAAGGAAATGTGTGCAAAATTTGTTACCGTGTTTTCCTCAGCATATTTCATATTTTTTAAAATATTAAAAATCCATAAGATTACACTTATGTGTAAAGAAAAAATCCTTAAAGATATGATACTGGTGAACTTATTTGAAGATAGTAAGAAATATTTTGATAGACATTTGATTTGGTGAGGTATATGAAATTATATTTTGAGACACAATATTTCGAAAGAAGAAACCAAATGAAATCGACAGTAACTGTAAACATCATAACACATAACAACATAAACGCCACAACATATTTCCCCCTAAATTAAAAATCAATACTGAGTTTCCCCCAGGCGGAAAAAGCGCCTTGGTATAGACCCCCTCCTGTTTTTGAATTGCATCAACATTTTAACTGTCAGTGATTTCGAGAATAACTCGAAAAATCTGGGCTGCTAAAAATTGCACCTTTTGCTTATACTGGCGTTCATTTGCAGTGACTACATGTCAAAACATACATGAAATCATATGCCGTAACATCTCTCAAAGAACTAAGACCACAGTGCAAACATAAACTGATATAAAAGAACAATCCAAAGGATACGACTTGAGAAAACTAAAGCAACTTACCAATATTGCCGTAATAAAGAAACCGATAAGAAAACAAAAAAGTTGCTATTATTTTTTTAACAGTTAAATGAAATTGACTAGAGTTCATTAATTGTGATATTCAAAGAATTAACGGATTTTATTTTAGAGAAGTTGTGTTTACGTGCGAGATTATTTAACTACACATCACTAATAGATACAAATACAATGTCATTAATGGACGTTACTTAAATCATTATCAGAAAGATTTTCCTTGACAAGTCGGCGACATATGAAAAATGAAAAAAAAAATTCCACGTCATATATCTGAAAACAATTAAATGCATCATAAAATTTTAGAGACTATATAATTTAAAAATCGAAATATTAGAAATGAATTTTTTCCAAATGTTAGACTGTATTATAAATTCATTTGGGAAAAAAACTTGTTTCTGATGTATTCTGATTCATAATTATATAAATTGAATAACTATCCTTTTTTAAATTAAATTACGATTTTGATATTTAAGATCCATCACAAATTTAAAGAAAAATGAAAAAGAAATCCAGGGCGCAAATAAAAGAATTGTTATGCTAGAACCGGGCACAGATATATACATATATATTAGTTAAAATGAGAATAGAGAAAATGTAATGTCATTCAGGCGAAAATTATATACTAGTATAGATTTTCCAAGGGGGTCCAGGGTAAATCTTCCTTGGGGGGGGG